>CM076085.1:1930000-2002500 GCA_038088235.1 Zacco platypus | reverse complement strand
TTTTAATCATTTAATTCCTTTTTATTAAAACACTAATATTAAAGTTAAAATTGTATCAAGTTTTTCAAAATAAGTTTGGACCACACTTCATAATATTTAACACAGACCAACAGCAACGAACAACATAATCAGAATACGTTTATTCAACAAAGACTCATAAAACCCAAGTCAACCACAGTAAAATAAAATCGCTTACTTTATAAATATATACATATTTTGTTCATAATTAAGAACACTGCAAAATCATCACGTCAGTTTGACAATGTAACAAACAGAAGCACGTGTAACAGCACTACGGTTCGCTCTAAAGAAGTCTATTGCTGAATTCGCAACTCTATTGTAGACATTATACACGCATCCAAATTCAGCATATGGATAAATATGTTTCTTGTTGGTAAATTGTTGTTCAAATGTCGTTACTGAGATTTCAGATGACATACAATACATTTATCTGGACTAAATCAGAGTCGAATAATTCAACATCACATTTAACAAAAGATGAATCTAAATACAGAAAGCAGAGTCATTTGGAAACATATATTGACTATTGCAACGATGACAAACTTAAAATTAGTGCAGTTTGAAACACTTTAACTTCTGCATAAACCGACTCTTTATATTGCCTTCATTACAGGAGAACAGGAGGAAAGGACAGGCTGTATCCCGACAGATCCCAGTCATCTAAAGTGCCTCACCGATCAACAGCCAGGGAACATTCTCACACTTTCAGTGACCAAATGATGCATTGAAGCCTCAGATGCAGATTGTCCTTCCAGTAGAGGTTTGACGGAAGTTCATGAGAACTTCCCGCCAGTCTGTGGACGTTACTGAAAGGCTCCCTGTACGGCTGAGGAAGCGGCGGTGGTGGCAGCGGACTGGAAGCTCCGGTTATTGACGACGCCCTGGGAAAACTCATCCTGCGCCTTCTGGAAGCTCGCGCCCGTGTGCCTGTACATGGAGTGAACCTGAAAACACCGGGACGTCCGTTCTTAGTCGTGAACAGTTAAAAACAATGTAGCTTCTCCGTTCAAGTCTTTTTTTCCACTTTAATACAAGATATATCTCGAAAAATAAGCATGAACATCAGAAGGTGTGCTGAAGGATACAGTGCTACTGACATGAATCACGTCTCGTGTAATCGCTTATACCGCCAATAACTCAGTCCCTCCAGAAAAACGTGATTATACGATCGCTTGAAACTTTTCTCATAATAATGACTTAACATCTCATAATAATGACTTAACATCTCATAATAATGACTTAACATCTCATAATAATGACTTAAAATCTCATAATAATGACTTAACATCTTTAACTTAATCAAAAATTATTTTTTTAGAAACTTTCTCATAATAATGACTTAAAATCTCATAATAATGACTTAAAATCTCATAATAATGACTTAAAATCTCATAATAATGACTTAACATCTCATAATAATGACTTAGTATCTCATAATAATGACTTAGTATCTTTAACTTAATCAAAAAAAAAAATTTTTTTTTAGAAACTTCTCATAATAATGACTTAACATCTTTAACTTAATCAAAAAAAAAAATTTTTTTTTAGAAACTTTTCTCATAATAATGACTTAACATCTCATAATAATGACTTAACATCTCATAATAATGACTTAGCATCTCATAATAATGACTTAGCATCTCATAATAATGACTTAGCATCTCATAATAATGACTTAGCATCTCATAATAATGACTTAACATCTCATAATAATGACTTAGTATCTCATAATAATGACTTAGCATCTCATAATAATGACTTAGCATCTCATAATAATGACTTAGCATCTCATAATAATGACTTAGCATCTCACAATAATGACTCAGTATCTCATAATAATGACTTAGTATCTCATAATAATGACTTATCTCATAATAATGACTTAGTATCTCATAATAATGACTTATCTCATAATAATGACTTAGCATCTCACAATAATGACTCAGTATCTCATAATAATGACTTAGCATCTCATAATAATGACTTAGCATCTTATAATAATGACTTAGTATCTCATAATAATGACTTAACATCTCATAATAATGACTTAGCATCTTTAACTTAAAAAAAAAATTAAAAAAATAAAAAATAAATGAAATGAATCACGTCTCGTGTAATCGCTTATACCGCCAATAAATCAGTCCCTCCAGAAAAACGTGATTATGCGTTCGCTTGATTTCACGCATAATCAGCCATATTTATGCAGGGGTCGCATTTTTTCAAATACGCCGCACTTTCGCCGCATAAATTGACGATTTCAGCGAGTAAATATGCGGGGCTAGCATGATTTCATAATCCCTGTATTTCCGTTGCAAAAAAGTCACATATCTTAGCAGAAAGTTGAAAAATGTTGCGTTTGCTTCACAGAAGTAAAGCGCCATTATTTCCCCGTTACCATGGGAACCTCATGAAGTGACGTAATTATGCGACGTGAACATCATCTGCAAACCCCGCGGTGAAACCGTGATGAAGATGCAGATCATTCTCATTCGCCAACAAAAATAAGTGCAAAAGACCGCGCGAAGCGGTTTCCCGGTGTGTCACGACAGTGGGGGTGAATTATTTTAACTGCGTGTCGGACCGCAGACGACGCTGTATATTAGTAGTGTGTGAAATAATTCACGTTAATCTAACAGAAGATGTCTGTTCTGTACAGCTACCTCTGTAAAACAGGAACACAGGAACAGGAACACACATTTTATTTTTTTATATTTTATTCATTCATTTTTACAGAAGTTGTTGAATATTCCTTTTGTAAAGCGACAGAACTTGTTTGACTCAATGTTTTGTAAGTTTGATTCATGTGTTAATGAAGCTCTGAAATAAAACAGAATGAGAACTTCAATTTTCTGTGATTTAGTAGCTTGAAGTGATCAGAAATGACTCTAGAGAGAACAGGGTGTTGAGGGAAAATCACCTTTCTTTCCTCTTTTGCATCAAACCGCAGTTTTTGCAAGTTCCCGCAATTTCATCACATAAAATTGCAAAAATATCCCACATATTCCATCGCATTTTTGAAGAAAACGTGCCGCATAATCAAGGATTTTTGCAACAATCACAAAAAAATCAGCGTTTTTCTGGAGGGACTGATTTATAAAGAACAAATAACGTATATTTATTTTATTAATAAAATAAATTTGTGGTAACACTTTACAATACAGTGAATTAATAATGAGCTGCACTTCTACAGCGTTTATTAACCTTTGTTCATTTCAACATTATTATAATCGTGTTAACAGTTAATACACTGTGAACTGACACTTTCATTCACTAAAGTTAACAAAGTGGTCAGTGAATGCATTAACTGCGTCGAACTTACCATTTTCAGTAAGAGGATGGACAGCACGGCATTGACCGAGAAGAATCCAGCCACCAGCATCATGAAGACGGACGCAGCTGTGTTACTCTTGACCAGAGAGATGGCCGTGATCCAGCCGCTGTCGCACAATCATTACATCACATTACTACTGTGAACCTTCATACAAGCGTACACACATCCACCGAACATAGAAAAGCACCCACAACCCTCCTCAGTTTCAGCCGTCATTCATTTTAAATGATGGTTAGAGATGTTAACAGTGACGGCCGCCTCAGCAAGAGCCTAAAAAGCGAGTGTGAACAATATGAAACTAGAACTGAAAAAGTAGAAGAGCGCCACACTCACAGAGAGAGCCCCAGAAAACCACACCGACAGATCATCTGTCAAAAACACACGCAGAGGAAGAACACGTGAAGATCCAAATCACACGCTTAAAACGGCCGTCCATCCGGCGACGGAGGAACTCACCTGTTTCCCCAGCCGGGGATCCCCACGCTCTGAATGACGTACACGATGACTTGGAATGAGAAAATGAAGAAGAAAAAGAAGAAACTGAAGGAGCTGTCAGATCTGCAAAACAGAAGAAAAGTGACAGATGAGATGATGAAGCTCTGAGGTTTTGCTTCCATAACATCATCTGTAACAGATCCATAACAACAGCTTCGGTCCGGATCCAGCCTCTTCAGAAGACCTCAGATGATCATCACCTGGGAAGAGACGGCGCCAGTTCCTGCGAGGACTTCAGAAGACGCAATCATCTGGATCAACATGCACATCGCCCAATTCTATATCCTAATTATTGTTAATGTAATTTATTTTCCGGGAGCTCTTTGCTTCCAACTTCAGTTAAACTGCTAACTCTGATTGTAAATTAATTAACTAAATTGTGTTATTTGCTAACTGCATTCTTTAAATTGTAATGTTGACATCCGTTCTCTGTAAAGCTGCTTTGAAACGATATGTATCGTGAAAAGCTCTATAGAAATAAATTTGAATTGAATTGAATCTGTAAGACTAGCGGAACGAAAGCATGAGCGTTGATTTAATTACACTGTGAATCTGGAGTCTCGTGTCTTTCTTTACATACACTAAACTTTACAGCTTTATTCCTGTCCATATTCTGAAGGTTTTTAATTCTGCATCACTGACCGCCTGATTTAACATTTCATTCCTTAAAACACAATTCTTTTTATGACGGTTGACAGTGTTTTCAATGGAAGCTTGTTTCCGCCAGTAAATAAAAAAATAAATAAAAAGGTAATTGTAACTTTTTATATGACTCGCAATTGTGTTATAAAGACTTTCCGTCACACAATCCTGACTTTCCATCGGTCAATCCTGACTTTCCATCGGTCAATCCTGACTTTCCGTCACGCAATCCTGACTTTCCGTCACGCAATCCTGACTTTCCGTCACGCAATCCTGACTTTCCGTCACGCAATCCTGACTTTCCGTCACGCAATCCTGACTTTCCGTCACGCAATCCTGACTTTCCATCGGGCAATCTATCGGGCAATCCTGACTTTCCATCGGACAATCCTGACTTTCTAACTCGCAATCCTGACTTTCCGTCACGCAATCCTGACTTTCCATCGGGCAATCTATCGGTCAATCCTGACTTTCCATCGGTCAATCCTGACTTTCCATCGGTCAATCCTGACTTTCCATCGGGCAATCCTGACTTTCCATCGGGCAATCCTGACTTTCCATCGGGCAATCCTGACTTTCCATCGGGCAATCCTGACTTTCTATTGGGCAATCTATCGGGCAATCCTGACTTTCTACCGGGCAATCCTGACTTTCTATCGGGCAATCCTGACTTTCCAACTCACAATCCTGACTTTCCATGGGGCAATCTATCGGGCAATCCTGACTTTCCAACTCACAATCCTGACTTTCTAACTCACAATCCTGACTTTCTAACTCACAATCCTGAATTTCTATCGAGCAATCCTGAATTTCTATCGAGCAATCCTGACTTTCCATGGGGCAATCTATCGGTCAATCCTGACTTTCCAACTCACAATCCTGACTTTCCAACTCACAATCCTGACTTTCCAACTCACAATCCTGACTTTCCAACTCACAATCCTGACTTTCCAACTCACAATCCTGACTTTCCAACTCACAATCCTGACTTTCCAACTCACAATCCTGACTTTCCAACTCACAATCCTGACTTTCCAACTCACAATCCTGACTTTCCAACTCACAATCCTGACTTTCCAACTCACAATCCTGACTTTCCAACTCACAATCCTGACTTTCCAACTCACAATCCTGACTTTCCAACTCACAATCCTGACTTTATAATTACAAACCAAAAAGTTGCAATTACCTCTTTAATTTTTTTATTTAATTGCAGAAACAAGCTTCCATACTTTTCTGATTTATGGAGTAATAGAGATATCCAAAAACCTCCTCAGCAAAAACCTTTGATGTCAAGGAGACGACACAAGAGTTTTAAACCAGACTTTGTTCAACGTTCAGATTTCTGTTCTAAAAATATATGCCAATGATTTAATTTGCACTTTTAAACATAATACTTCAAAAAAACTTGTAACACAAAACAATTATCTTAATGTAGTGTGATCAATGGTGATAACCATTAGTTCAATCACCCCAGTCACCTGTGCCGTCTTGACTTTATACTTCATGTATTTGCTGTACCACTTTATATTTAAACTATAAACCGGTTGAGGCTAAAAAATGTAAATGTCAATACAAAATATCAGCACCGAACTCACTTAAAGGCCTTGTATACGGGTCGGTACCAGCAGAGGAACGCGACAGGAGTGAACAAAATGAACCAGAGGATCGAGAGTCCGAAGTCCACTCCTCGCGTCATAGTATCCACAGAGAAATACACCATACAGGCCAGCAGGTTGAGAAACAGCGTCACACTGTGATCTGTTGAAAAACAACATGTGGCTTATTATCCAGGCTATTTTTGCAGCATGTAGTATGTACAGTAGGGATACTACACTGAGCAATATCAGCAGCAAAAAACAGAAAAAACTCACACATCCAGAGGTAGTACATCATCTTGCAAACCCGTTGATATTCCACAGGAATTTCTTCATTGAAATCCTGATAAAAGCAAGGTTTTATGGGCAAAAACCTGGGCAAAGGTGGCCAGTTGTTTTCTTTACCTGCAACAAAGCAAACATTTCCTTCATGTCAAGAGTCCAGGAGCCTCAGAAGAGCCTCAGAAGAGCCTCAGAAGAGCCTCAGAAGAGCCTCAGAAGAGCCTCAGAAGAGCCCCAGAAGAGCCCCAGAAGAGCCCCAGAAGAGCCCCAGAAGAGCCTCAGAAGAGCCCCAGAAGAGCCCCAGAAGAGCCCCAGAAGAGCCTCAGAAGAGCCCCAGAAGAGCCCCAGTAGAGCCTCAGAAGAGCCTCAGAAGAGCCTCAGAAGAGCCTCAGAAGAGCCCCAGAAGAGCCCCAGAAGAGCCCCAGAAGAGCCTCAGAAGAGCCTCAGAAGAGCCCCAGAAGAGCCCCAGAAGAGCCCCAGAAGAGCCTCAGAAGAGCCCCAGAAGAGCCCCAGTAGAGCCTCAGAAGAGCCTCAGAAGAGCCCCAGAAGAGCCCCAGTAGAGCCTCAGAAGAGCCTCAGAAGAGCCTCAGAAGAGCCCCAGAAGAGCCGCAGAAGAGCCGCAGAAGAGCCGCAGAAGAGCCTCAGAAGAGCCGCAGAAGAGCCGCAGAAGAGCCGCAGAAGAGCCCCAGAAGAGCCCCAGAAGAGCCCCAGAAGAGCCCCAGAAGAGCCTCAGAAGAGCCCCAGAAGAGCCTCAGAAGAGCCCCAGAAGAGCCCCAGAAGAGCACCAGAAGAGCCCCAGAAGAGCCCCAGAAGAGCCTCAGAAGAGCCCCAGAAGAGCGTCTCCAGAGCGTCTCCAGAGCGTCTCCAGAGCGTCTCCAGAGCGAGATCAGTGTTGTAGTGGCTCACCTTGCGCAGTATCCCGATCCCGAAGCTCCTGTTCTTTACGCTCCAGCTCCTCGGCCTTCTTTTCCAGCTCTGCTTGCTGTCGGAGGAGCTCGGCCTGTCCTGCAGCTACACCGGCCTGATGGATGAACCAGAAACATGCTGCATCAACCCAAGAAGCTTTGTTCAGTTGCCTTTGTGAGGACATGAAACCTGTCGCCGTTCTGCTTTCATGATGTACTAAGACAAATCTGTGTGTCATGTACGGTCAGGGCCGGATTGATCTCATATTATAACAGGCAAAAGTCATTTTGGGTCAAAAAAAAAATCAGATATTGGTACCAAAACAACTACTTCCAGGAAAAAAAATTAATAATTTACATAAACACTGTGTTTTTATAAATTATATAATATTATATATTATATTATTTATATTTATATTATATAATACTAATATATATATATATATATATATATATATATATATATATATATATATATATATATATAATTTTAGGAGCCAATGGAGTTTTTAAAAAATAAAACATGAATAGACATGAAGACAAAAACAATTTTTTTATACCAAACTGTGTATAAAGGTGATTCTCAACTATGTTATGAAAGATAACAATGATTTTATGTACTATTTTGCTTTATGCAATATGTGTTTAAAATATTTTTTTTCCAAATTATATTCAATGTATTTACACGCCGTTTGCATATTAATGTGTTCTTGGAGCAACATATCATGAAAAAAAGACGTGTAATAATGGGAAATTTTCATAATAACATCTAATATTTCATAGGAATATTGATATGCATTTCTTTCGTTTCTCCCAAAATGCCTGAAGAACATGACTGGAGTCGTATTGTCCTCTACAGTGGATGTGTATAAAATCAATGTCCTGTTTCGTAACAAAGTCATATTTTGATTTGAAACCGCTTAACATTTTCCTGAGATTTATTACAAACAATTTAAAAATTAGGCAGATGTAAATGATAAAAACAAAACATTATATTTCCATAAGGGTGTTAAATTTGATCACAAAGACCCGCCCCCTTTGCTTTGATGCATTCGGGGTTATGATTGGTCAGATCACCTGTCAATCAAACTGCGAAGGGTCAAATAATGACAGACCAAGGAGAGGGAGAGATCATGGTGAAACCACCAACATTTGGTATCTCTGAAAAGCCCAGAATGAGCTCTTTGCAGGACATCCAGACATAAAACGGTGACATATAAGGTCTGTCGGTGTAGACGCGTGTCAGACTGACATAATAACAACAAAAACTTATTGTACTGACCTGTGGACTGGACTCCACGGTTGTGTGGAGGACCGCCGGCTGAGAGGTGACGGACACGGGGATGGTTCTTCCATCCTTAAAAGAGCGGAGGAGGAAAATATTCATTTCAAACTCTTTGCTTTTGAGAACATACAGTGTTGATCACCACAGATGCTCAAAACTTCCAATCCAATATACAGAAGCTGGTCATATAATTAGAATATCATCAGTATATTCATTCATTACATTCAGACTGATGTATTTCAAATGTTTATTTCTTTTAATTTTGATTATTATAACTAAGGAAAATCCAAAATATAATATACTAGTTTCACTTTTTGAATGGAATTAGTGAAATAAATCAACTTTTTGATGATATTCTAATTATATAACCAGCACCTGTATTCCTATAAGCATTATTATCATTAATAGGAAACAATCCTAAAGGAATCAAACAATGAAAAAAAAAAACAATAAGCTTTAGATGTTTATTTGACTAGACTTACCAGAGCACCGGCTGTGAACGGGTTAAACTCCCCGACGCCCTCGGCCGCGGTGCTGGTCACCTGAGTGACCGAAGGGTCCTGACAGACACACGAAATATGAATTTATATGAAATATTAATTATTTTTAGACATGCGCCAATAAGACATGCTTTAAATACTTTGTATACATCTCTCAAAAAACATTTTCATTTCCTTTTCACTTCTTTTGTACGCCAACTAAAAGCAGGCGACACGGTAAATAAGACGCACCTGTCGGATTTGTACACCGATCACGTGAAGTTTTCAGGAAAATGCTTTATTCTCTACACAATGATGAACAGTGTTATAATGGTCTGAAAACGTCGGTTGTTATATTTAAACCACTAAAAAAATATATATATAAATAAAGGTAACTTAAAAGAAAATAACACTTCCTGCTTCGTCATCCAAACAGTGAAATCTGATTGGCTGAGCGCCTGTCAATCTCACTTTACCTCAGTGACTCCGATCCAAACAAACAGGTTTAAAGCGGGGGGAAAACAGATTATATTTTACTACTTAAGACAAAAATGAATCATTAAGTATTTACCTGGAAAGGATTGACATCAACTGGTTCAGCAAACGGGTTACTATCGAATCCAGACATTTTGTCTCGCTTCAAGCGCTGGTGTAAGTGCTGCTCCGTGTACCTGCCAGCGCAACTCCCCGAGCGCGCACACCTCGCTGCGCATGCGCGGTAGACGCAGTCGTCACGCCACTGCAGGGTTAGTGATCTAGGATCTCACGTTCCAGCTCTGCTTACACTGCTCGACATGAACACTTCTTGAGTTCTGATGTAGAGTTATCCTGCTAAACGTTACAGTTTCATAACATGGTACTATTTGGAGACTTATAAAAGGGAAGAAAACATCTCTCTATATATATATATCTGTTCAAAATAAAAATAACTCTACACCTTTGGAAGCAGTAAGGCAGGTTTAACAGCTCTCACACAATCACAATTCCCTTAGGCCGGATTCACGCTTTTGTTAACCCGCAAAACAGGTCTCGCTCCAAAGCTCAAACACTCAAAATTCAAGTTTCTTGAATTAAACATTTTGCATTACCATGAAAACGATACTTTTTGCAGGCTCCTCCCACTAGTGGGCGGAGTCAGGTGTCATATTACGCATTTTAACTTTTATAATAACTCTTTAGTCTTGACAAAATGGATATCGTCGGAAAGGTCTGAGACTCAAGGTTCCAAATCTGGCGAGTGTGTTGTGATGTGAGTGATATTGCAACAGAAATGTATTCATTTGTAATAAGGGAACGCATTAAATTCAAACAGAACAAAATCTCGTAGGAATTTTAATTGTTGCACTATCAACTTCAAATTTGGAACAACTTGGTTAGACATATTTGATTTTATAACAATTTTAAAGTAGATATTTTGTTAAAAAATGTATCATACTATAAAATTTATATATTTTTTTTACATATATTTTATACTTTTATAATGAAAACTTGTTCTCGTCTTGACAAAACGCATATCGCCGAAAAGGTCTGAGACTCAAGGTTCCATATTTGATGACCGTTTTGTGCCATTATGACCATAATGTATTAATTTGTAACAAGAATGCATAAATTAATAGAACATGTCATCCGGTGGTCATTTTTGGTATAACGCCTAAACAATCTCATAGAATCTTTAATTTTTGTGAAATCAACTTAAAATTAGGAACAAAAACTTTTGATTTTATATCAGTTTTAGAGTAAATATTTAATAAAAAAAATCATGTCATGTTTCATACTACAAAATTAATTTTAACTTTTATAATATCGTATGATATCGCATATCGTCAGAAAGGTCTGAGACTCAAGGTTCCATATTTTTTGACTGTTTTGCAATAGAAATAATATTGTGACAGAAATGTATTAATTTGTTACAGGAGAATGCATAAAAACATTAAATGGAATGTGCCACCCGGTGGCTATTTTTGGTATAGTGTCTAAACAAAATCTCGTAGGAATTTTAATTGTTGCGCTATCAACTTCAAATTTGGAACGACTTGGTTAGACATTTTTGATTTTATAACAATTTTAAAGTTGATATTTTGTTAAAAAATGTTTCATACTACAAAATTTATATTTTATTTTAATATATTTTTTATACTTTTATAATGAAAACTTGTTGTCGTCTTGACAAAACGCACATCGCCGAAAAGGTCTGAGACTCAAGGTTCCATATTTGATGACCGTTTTGTGATGGCGACAGAAATGTATTAATTTGTAACAAGAATGCATAAATTAACAGAACATGTCACCCGGTGGTCATTTTTGGTATAACGCCTAAACAATCTCATAGAATCTTTAATTTTTGTGAAATCAACTTAAAATTAGGAACAAAACTTGGTTAAATATGTTTGATTTTATATCAGTTTTAGAGTAAATATTTCATTAAAAAATCATGTCATGTTTCATACTATTTTTATAATGAAAACTCTTTTCAAGTCTGACAAAACGCATATCGTCAGAAAGGTCTGAGACTCAAGGTTCCATATTTTTTGACTGTTTTGCAGTAGAAATAATATTGTGACAGAAATGTATTAATTTGTTACAGGAGAATGCATAAAAACATTAAATAGAACATGTCACCCGGTGGTAATTTTTGGTATAACGCCTAAACAATCTTATAGAATCTTTAACTTTTGTGAAATCAACTTAACATTAGGAACAAAACTTGGTTAAATATATTTGATTTTATATCAGTTTTAGAGTAAATATCTAATAAAAAAAAATCATGTTTCATACTACAAAATTCATTTTAACTTTTACAATGAAAACTTTTTTTAAGTCTGACAAAACGCATATCGTCTGAGACTCAAGGTTCATATTTTTTGACTGTTTTGCAATAGAAATAATATTGTGACAGAAATGTATTAATTTGTAACAAGAATGCATAAATTAACAGAACATGTCACCTGGTGGCTATTTTTGTTATAACGCCTAAACAATCTCATAGAATCTTTAATTTTTGTGAAATCAACTTAAAATTAGGAACAAAACTTGGTTAAATATATTTGATTTTATATCAGTTTTAGAGTAAATATTTAATAAAAAAAATCATGTCATGTTTCATACTACAAAATTCATTTTAACTTTTATAATACCGTATGATATCGCATATCGTCAGAAAGGTCTGAGACTCAAGGTTCCATATTTTTTGACTGTTTTGCAATAGAAGTGATATTGTGACAGAAATGTATTAATTTGTTACAGGAAAATGCATAAAAACATTAAATAGAATGTGCCACCCGGTGGCTATTTTTGGTATAACACCAAAACAATCTCGGAACAACTTGGTTTAAACCATACAAGAGAGTAAATATTATTTTGTAAAAGTATAAAATAAACCATAAACTGATTTCTATAACTTCTTAACACTTTAATTTCAGCAATAATATGCCGAGTGTCTCGTTTAAAAGACCAACCTTAGTTCTGTATTCCAAAACATTCATGAATTACAACTTTGGATCGTCCATTTTCATGTCTGCGCTCAAAAAGGGTTAAGTGATCGTTAAAGAGTTAAACGAGAGCAGGTCGAACAGGTGATTCAAGTGCAATGAAAACACAAAAACTGAATGTGGGCGGAACAAGTTACCAGCACAAAAACCCTTTCACTTTACAAACCAGTTCTCATTTGTTCAAAATGTGTAATTTATTTTACAACCATTTTCTCTTTCATAAGAAATATTCGTTCGACACATGACAGAAGACGAATCTGAGGCCAGACAGCGGTTTGCTCAATCCTGCGGGCGGTGTGACCGGCGTCAGCGATGCATGAGATCTAAATAACAGAATATAAATTAACAGAGATTGATGTCATGTGTCCGTACACTCGCTCCTGTGAAAAACACCGTCACATGCAGAAACCCTTCACAAACCACGTTACTGGGTATAATCACAGTGGGTGACGATAATGAATCTCAAAGTTCATGATCTTTGCAGAAACCATAGTGACTTTTTTTTTTTTGCTGGTGGCACAATTTCGATCAGCTTTCTGATTTCGATACGCTGCGGTTGAATGTGTCGAATCCAAACGCACTACTGTGGATTGTTACTTTTTAGAATTAAATATTTAGAAAAAGAACAGGGCATGTCACACTATATATATATACAGGCAGAAGAGACCGTTTGGTAATATATTAATAAGTCGTCAGTCTTTTTCAGGCAAGAGGTAATTCGTGATTGCCGGGCTTGAACGATCCTAAGATTTTCCGAAGAATAATGCTGATTATATTTAAAATACCGCGAGTAGCTCTTGTTTTAACACTGCTTTCTCAGAACCAGATCGAGGCAGAAAAACACGAATGGAAAAACTGAGGGATGGCTGTAACGAGTTAATACACTGTACGGTGATTCTGGAAGACGTTCTGGTCTCCGTTTAGCGCTGGGATCCTCTGGCATTACAACACCAGTTTTCTTGGTCCCTTTAATGGCATCATTTCCCTCCGAGCACGACACAAAAAGCAGCACAAACACACACTCACACACAGACTTCTCTCTCCGACGCATTCCAGATATAATATATGAACTCATCAACCCAGCGGTCACTGGTGCTCTGGCTTTGTACACGTTTTATATCACATAATATATTTATATAGATTTATATACTCCGTGTAAATAAAATGTATTAAATAGGCTCGGGGAAGAGAACGCCGCTCGCGTGGTTCTAAACTGTAAACGTTAAAGCAGCTTGAATTCGTGGAGTTCATCAATGGCTTCGTCTCCCAACGTTCCGTGTCGGAATTCCCTTTGCCCCGCTTCCCTGCTTCCGGGAAAGCTGCCCATCTCTCTCCTCCTGCGTTTTCCTGTCAACATGGCACTTAAGGACTATAATGCAGCGAAAGTGAACTAGCAGGGAGGGACGAGCTCTTCTCCGTGGATGGACGTGGATCCTCGCGGCCTTCATACCATGAACTCGTTGCTGCCGTACACCACCACCTGCTGGGGCGGCAGGTCCGGGTCTCTCTTGGGCGGGTCGCGGTGTCTCTGAGGCGAGCTCTTGGCGCCCTGCAGCCGCTGTTTGCCTTTCTCCGGGCTGAAGGTGCCGCGGCTGGTGAACTGCGCTCTTTCCTCTTCGTCCTGCTCCGGCGGGTCCAAGCTGTCGGGCGGGCTGGATGGATATAATTGGGTCGAAGGCGATCTGGACCGCAAGCGTAATTTATGGGTTCGCGCGGTTGGTTGCATGTAGGAAGACGACACGGAGGAGACGGTGGAACTGGAATCCATGGAGTCCAGGGATTCGGGCTGCTTCCGCAGAACTCGCCGGCTCTTCCCCTCGGACTTCTTGGGCCTCGAGGCGGCCAGCGCTGGACCTCGCTCTGTTGAGAACAATGAAAGTGAATTAAAGCACTAAGTACTTTACTAAGTAACTAGCAATTTTAATGTGACAAAACACTTTAAAAAAAGGGATTGCACCTTCGAGGGCCTTTAAAATGAAGATGCCGAAAGGAAAGTTTGTTAAAAACCAAAATCTAAAAGGATTTTAAGATATCTTTAACACTTCTTGAGTCACAGACATGCAAACTTGAGGCTTTTTGCCATTTTTGAACGGTCATCGTTGTCATACAACGTAACAAAGATTGCTAAAGTCAACAGATTTAACTAATAGATCTACCAATCTCTGTGCAAAAATTAAATAATGATACTGCCGTCTTTTTAACCCTTATGCGCTGTTGGATTTCTGTGTTCACTCGTTATGGAGCGGGTCAAATTGACCCTAATTGGATTCAATACAATTCCTCAAAAATCACAGTATGAAAAACAACAAAGATTCAGAACTTTTAATATCAACATTTGTCAAACATTCCAAAAAATATATATCTGAAGATATGATTTAATGAAACTGTTTTTTAACCATTTTTTAAAACTGTTTTGTTTTGACAAAATGTGAAAATAAACAGTGGATTTTTAAATACTATAAATAATTTTTTTTAACTTTTTTTTTTTCTTAGAACATCATAACTGAACAATTAAATGAAGCTGTATAGTGAAAATATGTACTTTTCCTAAGTTGGCTGTTTTGTAAACTCATTTCATAAAGTCTAGAAGTTTCTTCTGACATGATGAGCAAGTGTGTGTTTTCTGGATCTGAACTTCACACACATGCTGCTGCTTAAAACATGTTTCTGTATTGAAATAAGTGTGGAAAACCTCATTTTTTAGCTTCATAAGGTAGTAAAAAAATAAAATAACAAAATATAACCAAGAAATGTTATTATTTTGGGTCAGTACAGTTGCTTTAGAGCGTTAAAATATGCGCGAACGTAACAGACATTTTGTTTGTATATGTCAAAAAACACCAGCATGTTGAAACTTTGCATGCGTGTTCATGATGATAAATGAGAAAAAGTCACAAAATATCAAGAAAAAAAACAGTATTTCCAACAACCTGAAAATCTAAACGGGTCAAATTGACCCGGAACAGAACACAAGGGTTAAAGTCATTTTCAAACCCCTCTAATCTGCCTCCAAATCTCATTTGAAAATTGAGACCCCTTTACAAAAATGGTGGATTACTCTGTGACATTTAATATTTTGGCTTTCATCAATATTCATGTTAGTCTTTCTACAGAAAAAAAAACTTCAATCATTTGAGCCTCTGGTCGAGTTGACATGGAATGAGCCACTACTGACTCACCGGAGAAGTCGGAGGCGGCTCCCTCAGAGTCCACGTTCAGGTTTTCAGAGCTGTCTGCTGTACCTATAGAGGCCTCAGACTCCAGCGTCTCGTCGTCGGACGCCCGCGGCTCCAGAGCGAGCATCTCAAAGGTCAGTTCCTCCCTGTGAGGAGACGATCAAACAAATCTCAGGCATAGCGGAAGTTGTGTACTGCACATTATGAAAAACTTAATAGGCATTTTTTTGCCACTTACTATCAAACATTTGGCCATTAGTGTATATTAACGACCTATGTTTCCGATTTTCCTACTGTGGTTTCGTCTCGATCGGACTCACGGTTTCTATGATATTACATATTACCATAAGGCGAAACCTAGCATGTTTGGACTCCGCAGGGAATTCAGGAATCCAAGGAGACGACGCCCACGAAAATGAGTCAACCACATCCAAAGTTATAAGCATGTAAATAATTTCTCTCACCACTAGGTGGTGCTGGTCCAATACTTCCCAGACTCCTTCAGGGCATTGTGCCGATGACCCATACAGAGTTTCGCAATGATACATTCATGAGATCGTAAAATACAGCATTTTACAACAAAATTCAAAATGGCCGATATGGGAAAACTGGATGTTATTTGACTTGATGCTCTGAATCTAACGACCGCTTTTTGGACAAACTGTTCAGAAGTTATAAGCAAAAAGAGACATTTTCGTATCTCCAGACCAGTAGGTGGTGCTGCGCTGAAACTTCCCAGACTACTTCAGGGCATTGTGCCGATGACCCATACCCAGTTTTGTACCGATATGTTCATGCGTTCATAAAATACAGCATTTTACAACAAAATTCAAAATGGCCAACGCCCAAAATGGCCGATATGGGAAAACTGGATGTTATTTGACTTGATGCCCTGAATCTAACGACCGCTTTTTGGACAAACCGTTCAGAAGTTATAAGCAAAAAGAGACATTTTTCGTAGGCTATCTCCGGACCAGTAGGTGGCGCTGTGCTGAAACTTCCCAGACTCCTTCAGGGCATTGTGCCGATGACCCATACCCAGTTTTGTACTGATATGTTAATGCATTCATAAAATAAAGCAAAAAAAGAGCCATTTTCGTATGTCCACAACTTTTTGTCGGCATGGTCTGAAGATGGCCTGGTTCAATTTTTGTGGAAATCGGAGATTAGTGAGTAATAGTGCGATGATATGCAATTCCAAAACACCCTTAATATCCAAGTTCACGCGACCAATGTGAGACGCTACAGCCGGCTCTCTTACTTCTCTTTCTGCAGACTCTCGATTTGTTCGGTCAGCACTTTCTCTTCCTGCTGCATGGCGACCTGTTGCTGCTCAGAGACTTCCGGATCTTTCCCGGCTTCCTCGTCTCCGCTCTCCTGCATCAGCTCCGGGACGGTCGGGGAGCGGGGACTGACTGGAGGGGATGGTGTGTGATACCTCACCCTGTGCACGTGACCCTTACCCTGTCAAACAAAACCCGAAACACACCGATGAGTGTGGAGCTCCAGATCAGATGGAGAAGTTTTGCTATCAGTGCTGCTGCAATCACAGAAAGCGTTTGGCAGTTTCATTCTAAAGACTATGAATTCAGAGTCCAAAATGAACTTTTTTTGTCCCAAGGACAAATTCGTTTATTATCTTGTGACTGAGCCGTTAGTTGCAATTCACAACCTCACCTCTAGATGGAGTTCTATATTTATTTTTCCGAAAATGGCTGATTTTCTACGGGATTTCCGCTAATGACTATTAATAATAATGAATGTTATTAATAATAAATCCTAATAAATTCTATTCACAGAAATGGCTGAGCTCCTACGGGATCGGTGCTAATGACTATTAATAATAATGATTATTATTAATAATAAATCCTAATAAATTCTATTCACGGAAATGGCTGAGCTCCTACGGGATCGGTGCTAATGACTATTAATAATAATGATTGTTATTAATAATAAATCCTATGGTTTTAATTAATTAATGGAGGCTTTTGCTTCCTTGTCATGGAAAAGGTTGATGTATTCTGTATTGATTTTTGCCAATAGACAAGCAAAAGTGATCATAAAATGTATTTTGTATTGAAAGTACACAACCCCTGTTTATAAAAAATGAATAAATAAACAAATAAATAAATAGATGGACAAGATTATGACGATTTATTATTCTTAAGTTATCTATTTCACCCTGATGGCACACTTTAAGCGTGCAGGTAAGATGGTTGAATACGCAACAAAACAAAATACAGAAAGATTAAACTGAGGGAGTAGTTTAAGAATCTGTTAGTACGGTTTTATAAACTGAGGGGACGGATTTGCGGGTCTTTTTTTTTAGATTTATTTCCAAAGCAAAGTCCCATTTGGTTTATGACAAGTGTTCATTTTGGACCCTGGATGGACGACACTTCGGCCCAAAGCTTTTACCTTTCTGAATGAATTTGACTGCTCATTACCAGAGAAAGCAAGTAAAAAAAAAAGAGTGTAAAATATCAAGCACATGGAGTGAACGCAACACAAATATTATAAATTCCCAAGTCATGCAGTGCAACATTATGAGAAGTGTTCTAGTGTTAGTTCACCCAAAAATGTCATTTCTGTCATTAGTTCCTCTCCCTCGTGTCGTTCTACACCCGTAAGATCTTCGTTCATCTTCAGAACACAAATGAAGATATTTTTGATGAAATCAGTCGGTTCAGTGAGTCTCTATTGACACTTTCAGATACTAAAACATATTTAAAACAGGTCATGTGACTACAGTGGTTCAACCTTGATATTATAAAGCGACGAGAATACTTTTTGTGCGGCAAAAAAACTAAATAACGACTTTATTCAACAATATCTAGTGATGGACGATTTCAAAACACTGAAGCTTTACGAATCTTTTGATTCGAATCAGTGGTTCAGAGTGACAAAGTCACGTGATTTCAGTAAACGAAGCTTCGTTACATCATAAGTGATTCAAAATTTCAATAGTTCACGTGACTTTGGCAGTTTGATACGTGATCCAAACCGTGTGATTCGAATCAAAAGATTTGTAAAGCTTCAGTGTTTTGAAATCGTCCATCACTAGATATTGTTGAATAAAGTCATTATTTAGTTTTTTTGGCGCACAAAAGTATTCTCGTCACTTTATAATATTAAGGTTGAACCACTGTAGTCACATGACCTGTTTTAAATATGTTTTAGTATCTTTCTGGACATTGAAAGTGTCAATAGAGACTCACTGAACCATCGGATTTCATCAAAAATATCTTCATTTGTGTTCTGAAGATGAACGAAGATCTTACGGGTGAAGAACGACACGAGGGAGAGGAATTACTGATTTTATTTTTGGGTGATCTAAGCTCTTGAGTTTCTTGCTCATGATCATGAAGACAGACGGACCACACAGTGCTGGGACGAGGCATACGTGACGACACTTACGGTAACAGCGAGTACATGAATACCTACCGCCGCAGCACTGCGGGTTATGCTCATAAATCTAACAGCAATTATTACAGGTTTCTGGATTAGAGAGGAAAGGGGAGGGAGAGGAGAGACTGGGGTTAGTGTCAAGACAGAGCTAATGTGGCTGATTTACCCAAGCAGGACGTGATCCTGGAACAACATCCTTTTTGGTCCTGATTTTTTGACGGGGCACCAGACATGATAGTCTAGTGGTGTAATTTTTGTTTAGTATAATGCAAAGGGGCTGGGTTCAAATCCTGATCTAATATGATTTTTTTTTTTTAAATAATGAACCTAAGCTTAAATCGCACAAGGACTCGACTTCCAGCCGAATTGAGTTTTTGGTAACACCATTTGTGTCATTGGAAAAAAAACCAACCCCACATAATAATTATTATTATTACTCATAACAAAACTCCACCCACATAATAAGTACTACAAATGTTATCAGGCCCAATTATATCATCCATTATTAATGCTTGCTGTCGCAATTCCAGAACATTTAAATTCCTGTATGTCGTCTTTGCTGAGAGCGGCTCAACAATGTGGATGTTTGCGCCAGATCTGCAATTCAGAACTGCAGTGACGTCAGTCATGTTTATTTATACAGACTTTATTCAACAGATTGATTTAAAGCAGTAGCTTTACAGTATTAACCATGAAAAACGCTTTCAATTAAAATTAGAACTTCATTTTCTACTGCAAATTTCCATTTTCTACGACAGACCGAACAGAAGAAATGAACCTCAAAGAAGGCGGAGCCTCAGAGCCACACCCACCTATTACATCATCACCAAAAACCATGGCTCATAACTCCTAAACTGTTCGTCGCAGGTTCAAGGTGTCGTATATCCTTGGAATCCTTGGCTCAAGACGATCAAAATGCACATCTCGGATTCGGACTCGCCATCGGTGGAATTTTCAGGTATTTTGGATTTTTTTTTAAAGCTACTTTTGCGAACTAGACCTAGGTTTTTCGCCCAATTGGAACCAAACCAGTGCAGAAGGATTCTCTTCAGACTGTTTGTCAGTAAATATCGCTAAAAATAATTAATTTAGATTCAAATCCGTAACGGATCACCAAAACGTTCGAAGTGGGCGTGGCCATTTTTACTGAAACGGCTATCCTTTTTGAAAGGAATGAGAAAATTTCACCACACTTGGTACACCTATGTACAAGCTCGGTTGGTTGGTGGTCATGTGAAAAAGGACGTGGCGATTGGCGCTATAAAATGAAAAAAAAAAAAAAAAGAATTTTCGACATCGGCCAATGAATTTCGAGCAGCTGTCAGACAAGATTAACGAAACTCGCTATGCCCCAGCAGAGCCAATCCCACCTATTACATCATCGCCACGGACCAATGGTAGTTCAAAGGTGTTTACTGGCAGGAGCAAACTTTTCCAGAAGCTGTTTCGAACTCCCGAAACAAACTTCGTAAAGGCCTGATATTGTTCGAAATGACATCACACCAGTTCGTTCTTCACTTGAAGCATATCAGGGCCTTAAATAATGACAACTAATAATTTTGTCCCTATAGTACAACAATCTTGGAACTAAATTATCAAATCAGCAGAAGTTAGGGCATTCACAATCTATCAGGTTTGAATCGCTTTGGAAGGGCATGACGACTCCGGTCTTGGAGCAATGTTGTTATCGGCCAATGAGATTTTATGGTTAGAGTGAATCTTATAACTTTAGTTGGAGATTGATTCTTATCAATTTTATGGGTAGGGTTAGTATAAAGTTAGGCATATGATTGTGAGAAAAGAATGTTGTTCCAAGACCAACATTTGTAGGACTTGTCCTGCTTCCTGGATCAACATCTTTTGTTTGTTATGGAACAATATTCCTGTCAAACAAAATGTCTAATCATTAACTAGCTCTAAAATAAGAGGGGGTTGATAAGAATGTTCCAAGAAGGATGTTGATCCAGAAACCCGTCCTACTTGGCATGGTTTTGGACATCTGGGTTATTTGGATGTCTAGAAAATATGAAAAAGGCTCTCAGCTGCTGAACTCTTACCATGGACCTGCGGATGAACGTCAGTCGGCTCTTGGCTTTGTTCTCGGCGAATTCCAGAGTGTTGATGTCCTTCAGCCTGGCCTTGTACTTATTCATCTGCTCGCAAATGATCAGCTCGACACACCTTTAAAAAAAAACGATATGTTATGAAAAAATGTCATCACAATGCCTTCCAATGAAAGACCAAGTATTCGGACTAAACTATCCCCATCAAACTATATGAAGTAAGAGTTGCATGTTACGCTGTGGTTTTCCCGATGTCCTGAACGCTCCGCAGAGGGTCGATAGTGTCCGGACAGCGCAGGATACAGGGGGCGAACACGATCGCCAGCGCATTAGCAGACATCCGGTTTGTTTCCTCCTGCAAGGCAATCCTGTAGGCAGCAGAAACGGCATCAAAAAATCTTTCTATCTTCACTGAAAACCAACAGTATTCAGTGGAAAAGAAGCCAAACACTATGTATGTGCAGTGGGATTTTAGACCAATGAGATTTCGCTGTGGGCGGGGCTACACACAAACACACAACCGAGACTAAACGGAAACCAAAGGGCCAACAAATAGATTGCTTGATTGTTCCTCATCATTGTGTAATAGTTTGGGCTGAAACCTTATTGTAATTGTTAGAGGATCAGCATTCTCGCTAAAAGTGATCAGACAGACCAATCCGTAAGTCGTAGAGACTCGAAACTTCAAGAGATGGTAGTACCCACCCTGTCTACAATGTCACCAAGGCTCGCCCCAATCGGCCTGATGGTGGCGCTACTGTGGTCAAAAGCATGTAATGGTTCATAACTCCTAAACCGTTCGTTGTTAAAATGTCTTCTATTGTTGAAATCCTTGGGTCAAGATGACCAAGGTTTTTCGCACAATCAAAACCGAACCAGTGTTGTTTTTCAATAATTATCAGGAAAAAAAAAAGTCAAAATTTCTATTCAAGTCCGTGACAGGACACCAAAACTTTTGAAATGGGGCGTGGCCACTTTTACTAAAACGGCTATTTTACCAAACTTGGTTCAAGTTGGCCCTAGAGGACTGTGAGAAATTCAAAATCAGCCACTGGGGGGCGCCTTCACATTTTTCATGTCTGTAAAGGATTGTATATCACGTGACCTTTTCACCCCCACAACATTCATACCATATTTCAACTCCTCATTTTGAACAACTTTGCCTCTAGGACCACTGCTGTCAGTCGAATTGTTCATTAAATATTAGAGATTATTTCAAAAACCTACTTTCAAACTAGTCCTAGGTTGTTTTCTGCACTTTCTAGGTCAATAATTATCCAAAAGTTTGGCATTTGGATAGCTATAATGGGGTCATTTAGAAAAATTGTGCATGGCCAAGTGTACTCAAAAGCCTATGATTCGTAAACGAAAACATCATTAGGTGAGCACATGCGTCACATGATGCAAACTTTTATGGAGATCGGGCCTTAGGTGGCGCTATCACCGTTAATAAGCTTCAAAAACCACATCTTTCCTTGGTAAATTGCCTATTTTGGCAGTAAATGGTCTTTCTTATCTATGATCTAGGTGGTTAAAGGCTTGCTAAATAAAACATAATACCTTTTTATGCATGTAGAGATTGACCCCAATAGTTGCTGCTCGCAGCTATACATTTAAAACACTACCGTAATTGATTATTTTGGTGACGTCTCACCTGACCAAATGGAAAATAAGGCGCTCCAGCGTGTTCAGATGAGTTCTGCTGAGCTGGTCGATTACAGAGTAAACCCCTCGAATCACTTCTTTTTTGTCCTGGAGACCTGAGGAGACATTATGTTCAAACATTACGCCTCTATAAACGTATCTAAAGCTACAGGCGGCCCATAAGGGAACTGCATCTGTGGACTGATATATAACATGAACAAAAATGATATATATTTAAAAATGTTTTAAAGTTTTAAACTTGGGTGTTCAATATTATTTGATCATTTAAGGTTGAAAATAATCTTTTTGTTATGATTTTACAGCAAATATCACATTTTTATACTAGGGATACTGAAATGGCTGATGATTTTAATGCATGCCAAAAAACAAAAACACACAAATTAATAAATAAATATTCATATGCCACATTGTCCATTAGCACCACCAAAACACAACAAAAACAAACACTAAATGCTAAAGCCACATCTGCTCACCCATGGCCCGCAGGAACTCCTCATACAGTTCAAAGGTCATCAGAGGATTAGGCAAATCACGTAACCACTGCTTGAAAACGCTGCCAATGACATTAATATTGTAGTCGTCCAGATTCATGCCGTTTACATCTGAGGGCAGAAAATAACAGATATTAAACTATAGTTACAGATACAGTTAGCAATAATAATATTCTGCAATATTATTGGGTAACACTTTATTTTACAGTGCCGTAGTTACACATTACTACTAGCGGTGGCACGGTTCACAAAACCCACGGTTCGGTTCGTATCACGGTTTTAGGGTCACGGTTTTCGGTTCTGTACGGTTCTTGTTGTTATTTTTTCTTTTAATCTTTAACACTCCAGAAATGTCCTTCAGCATATGATATATAGCTTATTAGCTTAATTATCCACAATTTAGGATACAGTATTAACATTTTTGTCATGTAATCGTGCACTAACTGAATTTGACTTGACTTTCAGCACATTATTGGGACCATCTCTGAGTAAAAGCTGGTGAGATTTTGATACAGCGAGAGAGAAGACATTGATGATGACATGCTTTTCGTTTGTTTGGCATAAAAAAAGAGCATGTGTGTTGTTATCTCTACAGGAACTTGTGCCTTTTTAGCACACAAAGATTGAAATTAACTTGTATTTATCAAACTGCCAACTTCAGTGTAGCTCCTACAAAAAAATATTTTAAAAGACAAAGAGAGGAAACTCTTAAAGCTCTGTCTTTTAAACAAGTCAAAATACTTTAAAGATAAATATATAATATAATGTAATAACATAAACATCCCCAATGCTTTAGTTATCACTGAGAGGTTTCTTTTCCTAACCGGCTCTCTCCTGTTTGTGTTTATCCACACATTGCCGTGATGTCTTCTCAAATGAACTGTCATATTAGAAGTGTTTCATTAGCATATTGAACGCATTTTGCACAATGCTTGCACACAGTCGCAGTTCTATCTACTGTTTTATTTCCGTTGTCATCGTAAGTAACATGAAATCCAAAATGTTCCCACACACCGGATTTGAACGACACGGGCGAATCCGCCAACATCACGCCTAAAAAAGCGTGGAAAGCGGCCGCGTTGCTTCCATTTTGACATAGGAAATAATGAATTCGCGTGCGCCAAACACGCGATATGTGAACGGCCCCTTACTCCACTGTCTATATGTATGTTCGCGCGAAACTGTCTGAATACGGGGCTACATAGCGCATGCGTCGAACCGTGCGACGCACACACGAACCGAACCGAGACAAGCGAACCGAACGGTTCGAACGGTTTTTCATGTACCGTGCCACCCCTAATTACTACATGTACTTATTATAGTAATAACAGTAAATTATGCATAATTACAAGTAACTAACCCTAAACCAAACCTAACTGTAACTCAATAGTAAGTACATGTCGTTAATTAATAATACTCAGCACTTATTTGAGTAATTACAATGTAACTACAGCGCTGTAAAATAAAGTAACCTATTATTGTATTGGGTGAGATACTGATGATAATAGTTATTGAACAGAACTGAATCAACATTGAACAGACTTCAGCTCAACAATGACACTATTGTCTTTTTAGAGCTGCTTTACAGCAGAATTAAACTCTGAATCACATGATTAACCCCGTAAAGCTGCTTTGAAACAACCCGTATTGTATAAAGCGCTATATAAATAAAGAGGACTTGAATTAACTATACACAAGATATCAAAACCTCCAGTAAAAACGACTACACATTCTTAAGACGAGATGCGTTTACTTGCACAGCTCGAAAACCCCTGGTTTAAAGCGCTGCGTTCTCATGTGTCATACCCGTGTCCAGACCCTGCTTCAGCTCCTTGATCTTATTGGTGGATCCAGACTTCCTGTAGATCCCTTCCGTGTACAGGCCATGCATTTCGATGTAATTGATGAGTTTCTCGGCAACTAACGGCACCGTGCGCTCGTCGTTGGTCAGACGGGACAGCTCCACACCAAACTGCCTTGACGAAAGTTCAGGGTCGTACTGAACGTGGAAAGAAAGGAACGTGCATCTTTTTATTACAGCCCCATGAATCACATGAACGCACTTAGCAGAAAAAATCCTTACCTTCTTGCTGCATTTGGTGGTCATCTTCTGACAGCACTTTCTGTGACACGCATAGCGGCACACTACACAAGACACAGACATCTCATTCATTCTCATTTTTGACGGCAAAGACTGTTTTTTTTAAAAAAAAGGACCACCACCTAAAATAAAGTCAATTAAAGTTAACATTCCTCTCTCATTGTAAGACGGCGGAAAACATCCTGCTTCACAAAGCCAAACTGTTCTCTGTTCGAGGGTTTGTTGGTAATCAATCTGATTATGTTGAATTGAGTTCAGGCTCACTTTAATGCAGACATGAAACTCACGTTTGCAGACACACGCCTTGTCCATCATCCAGATGAGGGAGGAGCAGTACTCGCAGTAGGTGGGAATACTGTACTGAGTGGACTTGAATATGTGGCCGTTGTGCTCCTCCACCTGAAACAAACAACGGCACAGTGTCAGATGATTTCCAATTAAAACGCTAATTCAGCACACAAAAACTCTGGGATTCCACTCACTATATCAGTATCCTTTTTCCTTCTCTTCTTGCGGTCTGGTTTGGGTACCTGTGGGAGAAAAAGAGCCAAAAATATATAAATAAATAATTAATATACATACACACACACACACACACACATTTATACAACAGTTCTTTCTGGTTGTCGAATCTGATTGGCTAAGAGCATATTCTAGTGATAACAGCACTCCTACCTTTTCACCGTTTGCATCACTCCGCTTAAAGTAACTATCATGGCAGCAAATCCACCATGTTTTTACAAATACTACACTTGTCCCACGAACTGCAGTTTTTTTAGAATTTTTTTTAGGTGAGAATATAGTTGTTTAGACCTGAAAAATGTGACTCATATTTAATCATAGGGCCTATTTTTACAGATGTGAGCTCCAGGCGGTCGTTCAGTGCTCGTATACCCGCAGAGAACAGCTGGTAACACTTTACAATAAGGTTCATTAGTTAACATTAGTTAACTACATTAGTTAACATGAACTAATAATGAACTGCACTTATACACCATTTATTAATCTTTGTTAATGTTAATTTCAACATTAACTAATACATTATTAAAATCTTGTTAACATTAGTTAATGCACTGTGAACTAACATGAACAACTGTATTTTCATTAACTAACATTAACGAAGATTAGTAAATACAGTAACAAATGTGTTGCTCATGGTTAGTTCATGTTAGTTAATACATTAACTAATGTTTAACTAATGAACCTTATTGTAAAGTGTTACCGAACAGCTTCATCTCGGCCAGTCCTTCAGGAATTTGCCGTTGTCTCTTATGTAGATAGTGGTTAAAAATATAATTAATTTGGGGTATATCAAACGGGCAATCTTTGGTCTCTTACTTGTTCCAGGGCAAAACGATTTGAGTTAAGTGGAAAATTAAATTTCATAATTTTATATTTAGGCTATATTTAACTGTATTAGAGCACTACTTTTGTACTACTGTCTGACAAAATTAATGTAAATATTGTTGTTCAAAAACAATTATTTTATATAAATAATATGCCATATTTGGTATTGAGAAAGGGTCTGTCAGTAGTATCAGTGAAAATTACATTATTACGCCATTAGATGGCGGCAAAGACTCTTATGAGTCAGAACAAGGAAGTTGTTTTAAAGCTGTGGAGAATCCCTTTAACTTTTAAAATGACTTTTTTAAAATGATTTTTTTAATGGATATAATATTATGGACATCAACCAGAAGAATGAATGCTATATCAGATGCAGGTAATGCACTCGTTTAGTCGCTCTCATAATACTCCACACAACACAATAAGCTTCAATGAAGCGACTCAATGTTCCTTCATTATTAGCTCTAAAGTGACGCTTTATAATTAGTAATGGAGGCTTGGACTCAACTGTGAAACTGTCAACTTGAGATTTTAATCCGTGGTGGAAGTAGTTCCTCACAAAAGAGGGTTTTTAAAGACACTCAGTTGTCGTTCTTATTTATTTACACACTTGTGCCGTCAAACTGTTATATAATTGCAATATTACACTCGTAGCTGTACGGTATGACTATATATCATATAACCTACAGCCGAATCACAGCCATGCCAATATACAGCCATATCACACTGCTACTCATGTAATATTGCTCATATACACACACACACAAACACACATTGTATATATTATACATACATATAATTTACTTAAGTGATTAGTTAATGTACTGAAGATGTTTATTATTTGACTGAAGTATATTGGTACTATAAATAGTAATATAACAATTATAATATTTGGGATTTTAAGCATAGAAGCAATAGAAGAAAAAATAGATCTAGACCCAACGACTTTCTGAGAAGAATTAAATGCTGAATTTGTCAAATGAAGTAAACACACAGTTGATTGCATGAGAAGACCAGGATAATGGTAAAAACTGGACACGTTAAACCTACGCACTATATTATGTATATACAGGTGCTGGTCATATGATTAGAATATCATCAAAAAGTTGATTTATTTCACCAATTCCATCCAAAAAGTGAAACTAGTATATTATATTCATTCATTACACACAGACTGATATATTTCAAATGTTTATTTCTTTTAAGTTTGATGATTATAACTGACAACTAAGGAAAATCACAAATTCAGTATCTCAGAAAATTAGAATATTGTGAAAAGGTTCAGTATTGAAGACACCTGGTGCCACACTCTAATCAGCTAATGAACTCAAAACACCTGCAAAGGCCTTTAAATGGTCTCTCAGTCTAGTTCTGTAGGCGACACAATCATGGGGAAGACTGCTGACTTGACCGTTGTCCAAAAGACGACCATTGACACCTTCCACAAGGAAGGCAAGACGCAAACGGTCATTGCAAAAGAGGCTGGCTGTTCACAGAGCTCTGTGTCCAAACACATTAATAGAGAGGCGAAGGGAAGGAGAAGATGTGGTAGAAAAAAAGTGTACAAGCAATAGGGATAATCGCACCCTGGAGAGGATTGTGAAACAAAAGCCATTCAAAAATGTGGGGGAGATTCACAAAGAGTGGACTGCAGCTGGAGTCAGTGCTTCAAGAGCCACTACACACGGACGTATGCGAGACATGGGTTTCAGCTGTCGCATTCCTCATGTCAAGCTCTCTTGAACAACAGACAGCATCAGAAGCATCTTGCCTGGGCTAAAGACAAAAAGAACTGGACTGCTGCCGAGTGCTCCAAAGTTATGTTCTCTGATGAAAGTAAATTTTGCATTTCCTTTGGAAATCAGGGTCTCAGAGTCTGGAGGAAGAGAGGAGAGGCACACAATCCACGTTGCTTGAGGTCCAGTGTAAAGTTTCCACAGTCAGTGATGGTTTGGGGTGCCATGTCATCTGCTGGTGTTGGTCCACTGTGTTTTCTGAGGTCCAAGGTCAACGCAGCCGTACACCAGGAAGTTTTAGAGCACTTCATGCTTCCTGCTGCTGACCAACTTTATGGAGATGCAGATTTCATTTTCCAACAGGACTTGGCACCTGCACACAGTGCCAAAGCAACCAGGACCTGGTTTAAGGACCATGGTATCCCTGTTCTCAATTGCCCAGCAAACTCGCCTAACCTTAACCTCATAGAAAACCTATGGGGTATTGTGAAGAAGAAGATGCGATATGCCAGACCCAACAATGCAGAAAAGCTGAAAGCCACTATCAGAGCAACCTGGGCTCTCATAACACCTGAGCAGTGCCACACACTGATCGACTCCATGCCACGCCGCATTGCTGCAGTAATTCAGGCAAAAGGAGCTCCAACTAAGTATTGAGTGCTGGACATGCTCATACTTTTCAGTTGGCCAAGATTTCTAAAAATCCTTTCTTTGTATTGGTCTTCAGTAATATTCTAATTTTCTGAGAGACTGAATTTGGGTTTTTCCTTAGTTGTCCGTTATAATCGCCAAAATTAAAAGAAATAAACATTTGAAATATATCAGTCTGTGTGTAATGAATGAATATAATATAAAAGTTTCACTTTTTGAACGGAATTCGTGAAATAAATCAACTTTTTGATGATATTCTAATTATATGACCAGCACCTGTATATTCTTGCCATTTTAAAACGTAGAGGCATAATTCTCTACATCAAGCTACATTTTCAATTACCTAGCATATTCTTTTTTAAATGATTTTCTAATTTTTTTTTTTTCCGTTTTGACAGTACCTTGCTCACACTGCTGTCCAGAGGTTTGTGCTCGGTCATGAACTCGTCCAGAAAGACTTTGAAGGTGTTGACCCAAACTTTGACCGGTGACTCGCTCCAGTCCCTCTGCTCCTGACGCATGTTTTTCTCCAGGATTTGCTCAAAGAGGGCATAGAGATCCTTATAACGAATGCTCTTCCCATCATCCATCTGCATACAGAGCAAAAACAATACATTTGATTCTGATAAAACAACAAGCATTACATCTGTCTGTTGTGATTGGTCTACTCTGCTCTGATTGGTCAGCTGGCCCAGTCTGTTGTGATTGGTCTACTGCTTACAGTGCATGTCAGAAACATATCTTAACATCAGCTCTTATACTTTGGAAGTGCATCAAAGTGGATTTGCAGCTCTGAAAACAATGTCCTCTCGAAATGTCAACAACATGAACCATCTTCACGTTGTTCGCCAGCAGCCAATGAGGACCATGTAAACTTGTTACATAGGTTCGTAACAGGAAGTGAGACTGGAATTGCTGATGACTCGTTTCAGGCAGTTCAGAATTGATTTTTTTTTTTTTGGGAGACAATTTTATTTGTTGTGCACTTTGAACTTTCCAGACATTTTACATTGTCAAACAGTCGTATTATACTCAAAAAGGCATGGTTGCATTCACACCTAGCCATTTGCAAAGACAAAATGACCAATAGTCATTAATTTATAATGAAAGCTGGCAATATGAACAATTCAGGGTGATAATAGTAAAACAAAAGCTTTATTGTGGTACTTACAGCTAAAGCTGTGGAGTACGAGTTGAAGATATTCAAGCGGAACTCTTTCAGTGCCTTTTTGAAGACGACATCCACCATTGTGTCCTTCTTACCATCTTCCGTGTCTAAATCAGTAATCTGTGAGATTAAAACAAGGTTATGATGGCTTTTTCTCATCATGCAGCGGTGGTAAATTCAGGGAGAAATCAGTCATGCACCTTCTTCATGAGGAAGTCGTTCATGCTCCTGTAGTCACTGGCACATGTGAGGATCTGCAGGGCGTCGTTCTGCCACTGGACGTGCTCTAGAGCCACACTGCTGATCTTCACACTGCGCCTGCGCTTGACTTTAGGGGACGGCTCTTTGTTCTCTTTAAACTCCCTCTGTAATGTAAGGTCCGGGCTATGAGGGGGGGACATGCGCTCCAGTTTTTCACCTTCTTCCATCAGAAGTGTCGCTTCAGCGTAGTCTCCTTCCAGAGTATCACTGCCGCACAACAGCCGCTCTCGTGACGTCTTCTTCTCTCCATGCTTTGCCTTTCCCCAAAACCGTATTTTACCGCGGACCCTGCAGACAATACAGATGTTGACAAGGACAGCAAAAATTGACAGGAATAGTTCACCCAAAAACATTTATTTATGTTCCAATTTTCTTTCCTACATAAAAAAAAAAATCTATAAATCTAAAGACTCTATAGTGACTGACTTTGTTAAGCTTTATTGTCTTTTTTTGGAATCTGACAGAAAAAACATCCACTTTTATTTATGAATAACAGCTTAGTCATTCTGTCAAATATCTACGGAAGCTTGTTTCCGCCACTGAATAAAAAATAAAAAAAGGTAATTGAGACTTTTTATTTAACAATTCTGACATTTTTTTCTCAGAATGATGTGATATAAAGTCAGAATTGCGAGTTATAAAGTCAGAATTGTGAGTTATAAAGTCAGAATTGTGAGTTATAAAGTCAGAATTGTGAGATATAAAGTCAGAATTGTGAGATATAAAGTCAGAATTGTGAGATATAAAGTCAGAATTGTGAGATATAAAGTCAGAATTTTGAGTTATAAAGTCAGAATTGCGAGTTATAAAGTCAGAATTGTGAGATATAAAGTCAGAATTGTGAGATATAAAGTCAGAATTGCGAGATATAAAGTCAGAATTGTGCGATATAAAGTCAGAATTGTGAGATATAAAGTCAGAATTGTGCGATATAAAGTCAGAATTGTGTGATTAAAGTCAGATTTGCACTTTATATCTTAAGTGGCATTTATCTTTTTTATTTTTTATTCAGTGGTGGAAACAAGCTTCCATAAATATCCCTTTCATGGAAAAGAAAATACAGTGCTAGAACAAAGGTGAATGTGAGTAAATGAGTATTTTAATCTTGTATTTCAGATAACTGTTCACTAATCTAGTTTAATATAGTACAATAGTTTGTTGAAGCACCTTCCATCTCCATGAGAGTTCTTCCTCGCGTCACTCTTGCCCAGCTCTCCAGATGACATGGTCTTATACATGTTCTTCTGCTCGTCAGTGGCTGCGGCCGGCTGAAAGAGATTATGATGTATAGAACGTGGTGAGAGCGAAGATCTCCGACAGACATGCTTGATCTGACAAAACCTCTTCAATAGCTCAATATAAGCCATTAAATGAACACTTTGGCTCTTCCTTTCACTTCAGCCACCATTTTCCAGAAGGTAGTGTCATTTTAAAACATACGGCAGGCACAGAGTTAAAACACAGTCTGAAGTGGTTAAATCAATTTCTTCTATAACACCAATATAACCACATGATGAAAGTGCACTTTAATGATCGCATATGACTAGGAAAAAAAAAAAACATCTCTAAACTAACATTTTAACCAAAGTTAAATGGATCATTCTACAAAACGGGTACCTTGTGTGTACTTCAGAAACAATATGAGTATGAGTAAAAACAAATATCAGCATTAAATAACTAACAGTTTCAGTTCGCATTAAACTAATTACCGTTTTAATACGTAAGAGGCACCAGTTTCATACAATGACGCAGAAATGACAGAATTCTGCTGTGATGTTAGACTTGAAAGAGTGATTATTGAAAAGAGCTACTGAAAAAGAAATGAAGAACGTGGCGCCGTGACAGCTCCACAGCTTTAGCTTTGATGAATTGTTGCAGAAGAGGAGACAGAGCTAGATGTTAAAGCATGCAGTACTCCGTCTCCAAGAAAGCAGAATCTCGCAGTTGAATGTCTTGGTTGTTCAGGAAGGAGCAACCTATACAGTCACTAGCATAAGCTGTTATGTCTAGACAAGCAGCGTGGTCAGAATGGGAAGAGTGTTGAGGGTTATACATTTTGCAAATGCCTTTTTACAGGCATCGAGAGAGGAAAGCAAACTTCTGATGGAAGCCATCCAGATCTGTGTGGCTGGTTGGTGCACCAATGCATTGATGAATATGCAAGTTCTGGCTCAAAGAATTACATCTACTACATTTTTGTGTGGCTGAAAATGCTTCAATTGTGAATCAACACAGTGACTCAACCTTAAGCGGCGACGATACTTTTTGTGCGGCAAAAAAACTAAATAACGACTTTTCAACAATATCTAGTGATGGACGATTTCAAAACACTGAAGCTTTACGAATCTTTTGTTTCGAATCAGTCGTTCGGATCTCGTATCAAACTACCAAAGTCACGTGAACTATTGAAATTGCGACTCGCTCATGACGTAACGAAGCCTCATTTACTGAAATCACGTGACTTTGGCGCTCTGAATTCGTAAAGCTTCATGAATCAGTGTTTTGAAATTGTCCATCACTAGATATTGTTGAAAAGTCGTTATTTAGTTTTTTTTGCCGCACAAAAAGTATTCTCGTCACTTTATAATATTAAGGTTGAACCACTGTAGTCACATGACCTGTTTTAAATATATTTTGTATCTTTCCGGGCCTCACTAAGCAATTGGATTTCATCAAAAATATCTTAACGTGTGTTCTGAAGATCTTACGGCTGTAGAACGACACGAGGGAGAGGAATTAATGACTGAATCTTCATTTTTTGGTGAACCCTTTAAAAAAAAGCACCAAGAAACAACAGTAAAATTACTAATTAGGGTTTTTTCTTTGCAGAAAAACACCGGCCATCACAGATAAGAATAGTTTTCAAAAGGTGTTTGGGCGTCTGTGGTTGAAGACTATCTCCTTCAACTGGACAGGGAGTGTAGAAGCGTTTCAGGTGGTCAGTAAGGCGATCTATCAGTTTCTTCTGGAGGAGTTAGCTGTAGAGAGTAAGAGAGATCTCGCCGCTGGCCCTGCGTGCGCTACATCAGACCGTTCAATTACCATTTCAGAGTCACTGTGACAAGCCTCTAGCACGCTCTCCTCTGAGTCCTGCTTGGGGAGGGGTGTGCCAGGAGACAGAGGGGTCTCATCACACTCCTCCTCCTCTGACTCCCCCTCTCCCAGGGCGTTTGAACCGCGGGTCAGGAAGTCCGAACGTGTCCGCGCCATGCGGACTTTTTTATGACCTGGTCGACCAACCTAATCAACCAAATGATAATAAAACAAGTGAAGGAGCTCCCTCGTACATCAAGGTCAGGTGACCCCCACCAGGCAGAAAGAGTTCAAAGACAAATGTATTCATATTGGGGGGAGGGATTTAAAATCTGCTATGGCACAAAGTGTTTCTCTTACCTCACTCTTAGTGGATTTGTAACCCAAATGGCTCACTTCGTCCGGGACTCCTGGTACTTTCCCTTGATTGGTTAAATCCTTATCCAACCTAAAAGAAGTTCAAGTGTTACAGGGTTGTAAGACCAAGACCAACATGCAAGACTAAGTAAAGAAAATGTCAACACACGTCAATATATTTTCTAATTACAAATGTCTAGGCATTAGGGATGTGACGGTACGAGTATTCATGCATAAAGTCAGACGACAAAAACAGTCGGTCACAGGTGATCTACACTCCAATCCAGAAGGGGGCGCGAGTGGTAATGCAATGCAGTTTACTAACCATCGCAACAGGAAAATGCATAGATATGTGTAATGCCTCAACCAGTGTTTCAACTGCGGAAAGGCATCAAAAAAAAAAAAAAAAGCTGGAGAATAATATCTCACACAGCATTACATTTACCTCAAGTGAGTCATTTAGTGTCCACAGCATGCTAGTTCACAAGCATTTCACTAAATATACCGACCTTTCTAACGTGACTACGCAAGAGCATCGCAGAGCAGTGCAAGACGAGCATTTGTGGTTGAAAGTATGTAAATGTTTATTTTTTTTTTAAGAAAATGACAAATTGTTATTCTAGATCAGACTCTTATTCCTGAGTCTTTGAAGCTGCACTAAAACTGACATTGACCGTTGAACTCCAGTGAACTCAAAAACCTTCATTTCTTTTCCACAAACATCTTAGATGACATGGGGGTGAGTAAATTATCAGGACATTTTACAAACACATACAATTTAAAGAGGTCGTCTGAAGAAGCCACACGCCAAGTTTGGCGTTAATTTCACCTTAAATCTGTCTCACAAAGTTATCATCTGACTTCAAAAGACTTGGATGATAGTAAGTCAAACGACCTGTCTTTATTTCTGAAGCCTGACAGCTCGAAGTATCCACTGTTGTTGTAAATGAAAGGGCGACTTGCTAGATAATTACTTTTGCGTTAGAGAAAAAAAAAACAATCATGCAGGTTTTGGAATGAAATGAAGGCGAGTATGAAATGAAGGTGATTTGAACTATTCTGCAACCCCAAGCTTGTCACTTACTTTGAGACGGGAACCTTGGCCTTTGGAGAAAAGAAAATGTTTGCCGGTCTCTCGGACAAGCTGACGTTGACATTCTGAGTGGACGGTTTCTTGTTTATTCGCTTTCTGGCTTCATCTCCTCTGGATTCCAGGGTCAACTTCGGAGCCCAACCTTCTGCTACGCTTCGGGTGTCCTTTGGTCGGTCTCTGAAAATGGAAGGAGCGGCTTCCTTTTCCGCGACTAGTGTCTGGGAGCTGAGGTCAGGCTCCGGCTGAGCAATGGGAGCAGGTCCTCTGTCCGTAAAGAACCTGTCTGGCCTTCCTCCGGAAGCTTCTTGTCTGCTCTGCTCGATCCTTTGCAGAGCCTCGACCCTCTGCTTCTCAAACATCTCCCTCTCATATTGGGCGTAATTCCTACGTTGTTCTTCCAGGATGTGCTTCTGCTGACGGATCTGCTCCATCATCTCCTTTTCATGCTGCTGCTGCTTATGTTTCTGACGCTCTTGCTTTTCCTCATTAAGCCTCTCAAGCTTTTCCAGCACAGAGAGGCTGTCGCTGCTAGGTTGTGCTGGGCTGGTCTGGACGGCACTGTCTTTGACCTCGGGAGGCTTCATGTCGGCTTCATTTAAGACGCTTTCCTTCTGCATACTAATAACCACGACCAAGGGCCTCCGAGTTGACTCCTTGTCTTTCACAGGCTTGCTGGGGCCTACAGGAAGTGGGGTAGGATTCACGATTGGAGAGCTGCTTTCTGATGGAGGGGAGTAAAAAGTAGGCAGCGAGTTGTGGATTCTGGGAGGCTGAGGTTGGCCGGCTGGTTCTGACGAGATATCAGGTGCCGGAGTGTAAGACGGCAAAGCGGGCTCGGGAATGTTGGAGAACATTTCGTGCTGGTCTGGCACAGAAGAAGGAGAACCGAGGTCCTCTGGTTCGGCACAAGGTGCCTTGTCTTTGAAATAGTCATCTATGTTAAGTAGCTCAAAGCTGCCTTTGGAGCTCTGGCTATCTGGAGTACCCTGAGGAGTGTGAGCGGTCTCCATTTCTTCCGAAGGAGACGTTCCTCCAGTGGAGCGCACCTTAAGAAGCTCTAAGCTAAATTTGGCCTGCTCCAGCTCTCGCATCCGTCGGCTCTCCCGTTTGGCTCGTGTCCTCTGATTGGGATCCTCCAGAGTCCGCGGTCTTTCTCGGATTGTCACTTCAGAAGTCGGTTGTACTATTGCCGTACCTTCTGTCAACTCCGGCTCTATCTCTTCCAAAACATCTCCACAGAGGACCTGTCTGCTCCTGTCCTGCTCCTCATTGGAGTCTTCCCACAAACCCATGTCTCGAAGCTTGTCCTCTTCGGTTAACACATTGGCTTTTCCATTCGGCAACTGAGTGGGTTTTAATCTCTGCTCTTGAAGTTCTCTGAATCTGAAAATTTCAAAATGATCCCAATAAAAATTTTGGTTGCACTTCATTTTACAGTATGTGTACTTACCCAATAAAGTAAATGATAATATAAGGTAACTACATGGGTGAAGGTTAGGTTTAGGGGTAGGCTCAGAGTTAGTACATAGTGATAACCTTGTTATTGTAATTGCTATAAGTACACAGTATGCACATGTGGAACAGGACTGTTATTTCGGTAAAAGACCACCTCTTTAGTAGGAACACAGGATTTACAGTGGAAAAAAGTTAAGATTTATTTGTATAGTGCTATTCACAATACACAATAATTCAAGTCAGCTTTAAAATCATGATGTTATTTTTATAATGTCTTAATGCCTCAGTCACATTTAGCAGATTAGAGTTATAGGATGTATATATATATGGACATTTCATTCGGATTGCTTAATCTGAGAATATTTGTTTTACACTTGAATTGGTTGACAAACGCTTGACATTTCAAGCTTTCTACAGATATATTTCTCACGTCTGTGAGACAAGCATACGCTGAGTTTCGGTTCATTTTTGTGACACGCTCCAGTTCACAGTGATCGAGACGGCAGAAAGCACATCCTGTTAGTTTTACAAAAGGCACTTTTTTGTTATTCTGAGTTTACACAAAGAAAAGTCGATTCTTCAGTTTCGAATAATGCATTACTCTTATCTGTATGACCAAAAATGACGTAGTATTTTAAGTCGTTTGCGATGTTATCAGGAAAAAAATGGCAGTGATCGCGGCTCCATGTCACGCAGCAATGGTGCGTGTCCATTTTTGGCATAAACAAAATCGATAATTTTGACCCACACAATGCATTGTTGGCTACTGCTACAAATATACCTGTGAGACTTTATCACTAGTTTTGTGGTCCAGACTCTCATATTGCTTTATCTGAGAGTATGTATGCCAGTAAAGCTGGATGCAATTTATACAACATTTAGTATATCGCTGGGTAATAATATAGTTTCATTTTGTGACAATATAAACAGTAAAAATAAAAGTACCAATAACACAACAAGAAAGGTTAGTACAGGGTTCCTACACATTTTCCATTTCAAAAATCCATACTTTTCCAGACTCAGTTTTTCCAAATAATTTTCAGACCAAATTTAACATAAATGGTTAAAACGGCATTATATTTGGTATATATTACAATCAAATGTAAATATATTTCCGTTTTTTCTTTCATTTGCAATCTCAAAGTGAAAACATGCATATGATAACATGCAATAACATCAGAATAAACCTAAAACACTTTATAACCTGCATATATTCCCTCTCTGACACATTGGTTTGATACTGTAAATGTGGTTTGATGTTGCACGATCACCAAAATAGAGTATGAATTAAATGATCGTTTGCGCCTTTATCTGTTGGCAATTGAGTAAACGTTCTTTTAGTGAAGTACAAAATGCTTATGGTAAAGACAAACAGTTTTGCATAATGAAAATTCATTCAGTTGTGTTCGACGATCAACTGAAAACACTTATTTTTAATTTTATATTTTAGAACACTGAATAGTTTTTCAGACCTGGAAATTACTTAAAATCAAATTCCATACTTTTCCAAACTGTGTAGGAACCCTGTTAGTAAACAACCAAACAATTCCCAACTTTTCTAAACTGCTTATGCAGTGTTGAACAGACCAGATTTTTGTTTGGCAGACCACCAGTACGAACTCCGTATAAAAGGGATTGATTGGTGTGACCCAGACATTATATAGTTCTGCCTGTTTTATTAAACAGTTCGTCTCAACAGAGCTCTCTGTAGAAAGGGCCGTAGCGTACCTCTGCCTCGCCAGATAGCCTCTACCCGCTGCTTGCAGGCGGACAGTGACATCCCGCTGCCGGAGGTAGAGCTCTCTGGCCCTGTGTCTTCTCCACGCAGTCTGGATCCGGAGGGCCGCCCACACCCGCCGATACAGCCTCCAGTTTCTCTGGATCAGCAGGGCTGCCTCCCTCCACAGCAAGAGTCGACGCCTCTCTCTACAGCCTCTCCAGGCCGACTGAATACAGACTGCTGCCCTCTGCTGGACACGCATGTCATACTCAAGCCTGCCGTCGTTCTGTGAAGACTGACAGCTCCTCCACCAGTTCTACATGAAACAACAGCAAAGCAGGGTTGTATAAAAGATTTACTACACATGCATTTAGGAGAAAGGGGTTTTTCATTTAGGGCAATAAATATAAAGTCTGCAATATGTCCAAAAAAGATTTATTTACCATTAAATGGGAAATGAAATGCTTCCCACATATTTGTTAGACCTTGAGAATGAATGTTGCTTGAACGAAGCTTGTTTCTGCCATGAAATAAAAAACTAAAGTGGTAATTGTGACTTTTAATCTCACTCTTTTTCTCAGAATTGCAAGATGTAAAGTCAGAATTGTGAAACTCGTAACTGCGTGTTATAATGTCCATTTGTGACAGACGTTTATATCCCACAATTCTGACTTTATAACTCGCATTGTGAGATAAAAAGTCGCAATTACCTTTTTTTTTATTTTGGGCTGAAACAAGCTTCCATATTAAACAGCAAAAGTTTCTAACTGATGAAACCACAAAAATAAAATACATTTCCAATTTAAAAACACGACTTATTTATGCAACTAAAAACAGCATTTTTAAAACTTCCAGGCTAAAATATTATCGTCATATAAAGCAGTAAAAAGAAATCTCGCACCTGTATCTGGCAGGCAGCCTGTCTCATTCTGAGGAAGTTCTTCCTCTCCAGAAGAGCTCTGAAACGCCGCTGGAGATTGATGATTCTGCGCAGCACCTCCTGATGGAGCAGGTCTTGCAGCCGCTGACGCTCTACTTCACGCAGGAACACCTGCCACACGGACAGAGAAACGCGTCACTTGCATGCAACACTGGACATTTCCAGCCATGAATGGACAGTATGTGTCATGCCAAAGGCATCAGAAAAAGTTACACTGTAGGAATTTAATTAAGTCCCATCACTGCCAGCGGCTGACCGTACCATGGTTCGGCCCACTTGGAACCCTTCGGGAGTGAGATCCACCTGGCTCAGGTACCGTCTGAGAGCTTCCCGGCTGGCCTGGTTGGTACCCTCAGGTAACAGAACATGGAAGTGTCTTGCAAAATCCTGGAGGGCATAAAACAGATTTTACGCCACCATAATGAATCTATTTCTTTGATGGTACACACACACAGTCATTCACTTTCTGAAGTGTCCAGGAAGTGACATTTCTCATTAAGGCTGGGCAGATTTCAGAACACTAACATCACTGTGATGGTATGGGTGGACAGTCTGAAACGTTGTGTATGCAATTATTCCTGGCCACTGTTATTGCCTCTGAAGTCAGCTGACTACACCAGCTTCATATCTTACAGGAATTACTGGAGGCGAAGACACTCAAGTTTCAAAATGTTTAATAAAGGACTTACTCAAAGTAATGGACACAAAAGTACACACTCAAGTCCCACATTCATGTAAAAGCCAGATGTAAACATTAGTAATAGTACGGCTTGCCTTAATAATCACTATGAATTATTGAAAAGAGAGATGCGTCTGTTTGAAATGTCAGTCATTAGGGTGTAAACAAACAAATCAATTCAGTTTGGGCTGAATTCATGTTTCAGATGGTAGAAAGCGGCCAAAACAACACAATCATGCCCAGACAGACACACCCAGGACAGGAAATGAACAACGGGAAATAGTGATTTCAGCTTTGGAGCTGTAGGAGATGAGGATAAGGAGTCAGTAAGAGTTAAGTAAAATGTCTATGTGGTGCGTTCAGACAAACTGTGTGCAAATTCATCAGTCAACACATTATTGCTGAGTATTTTCTCCTTAAAACTGCAGTCGACCAATGGCGATCTTAAAAAAAAACGCCCGTTTCCTATGTCACAAACACACAACCAATCCCGTTAGTGTAGGCGGGGCTTTTCTCCACTGACGTTCTGAGTTGTTCAAAGGTTTTCTAAGGATGCTGATTTTTAGAAGGCATCTGACTGTGAGATGGTGGACGTGAACATGGTTTGTGTAACATTAGCAGCACTGTTTGATGATGTAATCAAGCCAAAGGCTAATCATATCAATTAGCGTTATGTGTCCGACGTAAATTGCCATCGGCTTGTAGACGAGCAAGTATAATTCTCTCTTCCTCGTCTGAACCAGTTTCACGGTTCAAACATATATGGCTGAATTAAACCACTGACTGCTGTGATTGAGTGAGGCGGAGACTAATTTGCATATTCATGAGTCAGCGTTTATTAAATTAATCAAGGGTGTAGAGTTACATTCAAGCTATTTTAAGGCATGAATAAATTATTTTCATAAGGAAAAACATGAGTGGATAAAGTTACTGACTGCAGGGGGACTTTAAGAAATTAATACTTTTTAACAAGGATGCATTAAATTTACCAAAACAAACTTTCTATTCACCAAAGAATCTTCAAAATGTATCATGTATACATAAAAACAACTGTTTACCACATGGATAATAATCAGTAATGTTTTTTGACCAAATCAGTACATTAGAATGATTTCAGAAGGATCAAGTGACACTGATAATATGTAAAAATGGCAGCTTTGCCATTACACAAATAAATTACATCTTAAAATGTATTCAAATAGAAAACTAATCTGTAACAATATTACCAATTCTACTGTATTTTTGATCAAATAAATCCAGCCTAGGTGAGCAGAAGACACTTCTTTCAAAAGCATTTTAAAAAAATCTTACCGACCCCAAGCTTTTTTACAGTAGAGAAAATCCAACACATCTTACTCAGACTCAGGCTTGAGATTCGAGTGTTTCTATAGGAGAGATCCGTGAACAAGTCTCACCTGAAAAGTGTACTTGATGCTGTAGCCAGATTGTCGGATGCGCACGGTTTCCAGCATGCCTGTGTAGCGAAGCTGTCTCAACACCAGGCCATCATTAAACCGCAGAGGCAGCTGAAAAGCAGCAAGGATGTGTTACACAGAAATGTATATAAAGTACAAACAAGATAGGATTGAAATGGACTTGCACACCTTCTCTGCATTCGATCGTATGCACTTCACGAAGTAAGGCTCTGATTGACCAAGCGTCTCCATCAGCTTGTTGAGAGAGGCCTTAAATGGAGCAAAACACCACAAATCAATAAAGAAGCAGAATTTCTGGAAATCGACATCATGTCATAGATCAAACCCAAAAAACACAAATTTGAAAGAAGTAAAAGTATATACTGAAAAAAAATACAAATTAAGCCTATTTTAGAACTATATATTCACACAACTCTCAAAATAGCATGTTATGGAATATGGCGATGTTAATATATTTGGTATTGGTGAACTAGATCTGCTACACTGATGCTGCAGAGCAAATGTGGAGTTCTTATTAATAACAGAAACACAGACATGCTATTTATGTCTTCTGCATAAATACACATAAATGACACTCATAGCAGATCTAGGCAGGTGGAGCTGGGGAGGTGGAGGGTCTCAGAGGAGCTCTGATTACCCTACAGCAGGGCTTTCCAATTCCAGTCCTCGTTCAATCACCAATCCCCACATTTTGTATGTCACTCTTATCTGACACGCTCAGTTGAGCGAGGGTTCCACGTGTGCAGCAAAGTGGACTTAAAAGGGTATTTCGCCATCTCAAGGGAGATTCCAATGCGAAGCAGTGTTTGTGAGACATGATTATGGGTTAAATAAGATAAAAAGGCATATTACCATATTTTCATATTAAACATACATTTATCATTCAGTTTAGGGCTTTTGAATTTGACATTAGACGTGGAATTTATCAATGTTTATATGGATGTATATTAAATGAAAGAATGTTTATTTATAATGGTTTTATTTACAGAAGTATATTATGGCATGAAACCTTAAACTCTTCTAATATGCGTGACTTGAGTTTAGGCCCTGCTTCCACCTGGTATTAAGATGTGTTTTGGTCAATCGGATCACAAGTAGACGAGGGAGACACCTTCCCGTTTACACTTGGTGTGTTAATTCATCTCTTCTGTCCACTTTCAACTATTTCCATCCTGATTTCTTTGAGGGAAAAGAAATGGGTGGGGAAATGTATGTTTTTTTTTCAGATCTTTCAAACTAGTGGACAAAATAAGCTTGCAAAATTTAAATGCGTCTGAACAAGACCGGAGACGATGGAAAAACATATGGAGAGCATCAGCTTTCTGCTCGGACAGCCTCAAGACCAGCCGAACGCTGTGAATGTGTGTTAGAAATCAGGAATGGAGAGAGAACATTGTGCTTGGAGCATTTTTAATCTTCAAACCAGCCTTGGGTCTTCAGCCGACAAACTTTAAATCCCATCTGGCTAGTGGGATTTAAACTAATGTTTATGCATTAGGTCAGTAGGTGGAGAGTAGGCGTTGTCGAAAAAAAAACACATTCGACCACAGCAATCCAGTCGGACGCATTTTCGACTACCCCTGAAAGTGCTCGAAAGTGGACAATCTCAAAAGGTTTAGACCTCATTTACACCTGTATTTAGTGTCATCCGCTTGTGATCAACTGAAACACATCTTAATTCCAGGTGTAAACAGAGCCATAGTCTGTGTTTGATGACGTTCCAGGGTGTTGCGAATTAACGTGAAGTTCGACAGATATCCCGTGCTTAGGGAGTAGGGAGCAGTGAACACTATGTAGGGACCCTGTCAATCGGGACTGTGACGAGCAGGGCGGGCGAGAGCCGTGAGGGAACGGCGCGAGTGATAATGAGCGTCAGCTGCGCACTGCACCGGTCTCGTGTCTCTCACGGAGGAGCTCCGGAAGCATAAAAGAGGAGCGACGACAGTGAAGGACGAGAGAGGACCAGGACTGGACTTTATGTTGTGTTTTATTTTGTTTGTGTGGGCGGCAGTCGCCGTGAGGAACCGCCGCCCTTTTACTTTCGTTTTATTGTTTGGTTATTTTATAATTAAAAGTTGTTGAACGTTCGCCGGTTCCCGCCTCCTTCTTCCCGTTCCTAAGAACTTTGTTACAGGGACATGCTTGAACTCATGGAGCTCAGATACGGTAAGAGACATACCAACTGCGTGAGGACTGGAAGCCCTGCCCTACAGCAAACACTGAACCAAATGTTGAGCAAGCAATGTCATTGGCTGCAGGATCAGCTTGTGTCATGTGGTAATGATGTGATTGCTCGCAGATTGCATGTAAAGAACCGATCCGCCTGCGCTCTCTAGAGTTTCATGGCTGAACTAGATAAGACATGTGTGTGTCTGTATCGGTCTATACAGAGAAAAGCGGCTATTTTGGTGGTCAGGAATTCACTCTCCCTTCCCAAAGTGAGAGCCGCACAGAACAGGATGTGGGAAGTGAGGTCATCCACACATTTGCGCAGGCCTGCTGCCAGACGCACGAGAACTGCTGAGAGAGAGAATGTTTACAGCCCTCTGTCCCCATCTGAGACACTAGAGGGAAATGTAATTCTTCGCCAGCAGAGCGAAATGTCACATGATGCTGCTTTTTCACTGCACTCTTTATGTCACAAGGCGTCTGATTTTTTTTTTAAGTAACAGTTAAGGACATCCTGTCCAGACAAAAACGGCAACAAATAAGTATTAAATTATCTAGAACAAGCAGTTTTTTCTTCTTTTTTTTAGTAAAACCAAAACAGAAGAGTTTGGAATGACAGAGTAAATAAAAGTGTTATTGTATGAAAGGTAGACGTGACGTCATTAATTCGGGTTTTTACTGGGTTGTACAGGGTGGCAATTACACTATAGTTACACAACGATAATAAGAAAGCAAGCGTGGGATCTGACCTGGAACTGGGCACTAATGCTCGGGGGTTTCTTCTTCTTGTGGAGATGCAGCAGGGACTTTGTGATGCGGTCGTGTAGCGTCAGGTTACTCAGGTACTTCAGAGACTTGACATCCAGCAAGTGCTGCAGACGCGACACACACACACAGTTGGACCAAAATTCAGAATTCTACCAGCATTTACAGAAACTCATGTTGATCCAAACCCATATGAACATTCATGGATCACAAAAGGATGTAATATAAAAGACCAAAAATGCTAATTCTGTATATGTGGATTTGCAGATATCAAAATTATGGTTCATTAAAAAGCATCCTAAAAATGCATACATGATCATGTCACGCAGCTATCAAGCTCCAAAAAGGACAAAAATGATTTATATGGTGTAATATTCTGAGTCTTCTGAGGCTGTATGAGTGGAGAATCTGCCACTAGTCATCAAATCACGTTCACACTTTTGGACATTCAACACGACGGCGTGAACTTTTGTGGACACTTTTCTGCGTTTCACAAAAATAATCAGATTGAGTGAAAACGCCACAAAACAACAACAGCACAAACACAAAACTAAAGATGACAAAAAACAAGAAAACAAAACGACAACAACAACACAACAAAAAAACAACAACAAACAAACAATAAAAACCAACAAAATAACAACAACACAACAAAAACAAAACACCATAACAACAAAAACAAACAATAAAAAACACCACAACAACAAAACAACACAAGCAAACAACACAACACAAAAGTAGGTAACACTTTACAATAGTGTACAGTTAATGTATGAACTAACTATGAGCAACACATTTGTTGCTGTATTTACTAATCTTTGTTAACGTTAGTTAATGAAAATACAGTTGTTCATGTTATTTCACAGCGCATTAAACTAATGTTAACAAGATGTGTTAGTAAATGCTGAAATTAACATTAACAAAGGTTAATAAATGCTGTAGAATTTCAGTTCATTATTAGTTCATGTTAACTAGTGAACCTTATTTTGTAAAGTTTTACCCAAAAGTACAAAAAAAAAAAAACAAACACCAGGTTTGGACAACATGAGTAGATCATAACAGGATTGTCATTAAGTGCCTTTAAATAAAATTTAAAAAGCATGTTATGGGATTCACACCTTGGGAAGACTGGGCTTCATCTTATAGTTTTTATTTCTCCTGTAAAAAAAAATAAAATAAAAAAATAAGCAGCATAAATAATAGTGGTTATGATATTCCAGAAGCATGAAGAGAGTGAAGGCAGAATCTCACATGAGGATGCCATGGGCTCGCTCCAGGAGTTTACTGCTGGTGGAGTTCACGAAGATGCCGTCCTCCTCGCTGAAGGACCCGGTGGAGGACAGGCGGTGCTGTCTCCCAGGACGCCCGTTCCAGCCCTCTCTGACAGGGACAGCGAAAAACATGCATGTTAAACACACACAACAGTCCTCAAACTGCAATGAATATAAAACACCATCTTAATGAAACAACAGACTTCAAATGATTGACTTGAACTGGAAACGGGTTCAAAGACATGGATTGAGAGATGTGCTGAAATGGACCCAACAGTAATTTAATGGCAATATTCTGTGTACAGGAGGTCACTGGAGCATGTGGTCATGAACTGTGGAGAGCGATTACCCATCAGCCTCGGATCTGTCCTCCAAATGAGCAAATAGCTCCACTCTGACATCACACAGGAAACAGCTGCTCTTTCCTGGTGTTTTGTGGTCACTTAGTAACCCAAAAAGTGTGTGGGGTTGCAAAACAGATTAGTGGGACTTTACAGCGCAACAAAAGAGCTGTTGTGAGCCACTTGTTCTGGATACCAGGAGTAATCTCGATGACATGCGGTCATTAACAAAGCATGAAGGCGGGAAGGCCGTGGGTCGTCATCCTCCGGGTACCTGTGGAGTCACCGCTCCAACTCTACACCCACGTGCGAGAACAGACCAGGAGCTCATTGGACACGCTTTACTGTCCGGAAAATACAGTGGGGATTTCAGAAACCAGGGACTTACAGTAAAAAACAAATGATGAGCAGTTTCTCTATCATGCTGCAAATAATAAATATAATATTTTACAAAATAAAATCTCAAACTCTTCCAATACTCATTTTCCGCAGAATAGACACACGACACCAGCTGCTCGCTCTCATCTCTCTGACAGCGAGTCGACACACAAACCCCGCCGTGTTTCATTTACTCCGGAAGAATATTGTTTTTTTTACTCATTATGTTTTTGGTTGTGAGGGAAAGACAAACTTCATCCAGATCTTCCCAACCAGATCTTCCCAACGAACCTGGCGTTAAAGGAAACGTGGATGCAGTTTGTTTTTCCGCGGTAGTAACGGAGTTGTGCGAGTGCGTTTGTTTGTTCCCGGGATTTCAGTGACGGATGTTTTATAAACAAGGCCCAGTTCGAAGCTGGATTTGCAGATGGTTTGAAACTGAAAGATGGAGCGGTCCCAGCAATTAAAGATCTCAGTCTTGAGTTGGAAGTCAAAATGCATCAAATGTCAGTGTTACGTTGGGAACTGGCGCACAAGTGCATATAACGTAAACAACACAACCGTATAATGAATCCAGGGATAATGCGATGATGTACTCTTTATCTCTGACTGTTTTGGAAAGAAGTGGTACAGCTGTGTCTGTCTTCTATAAATCTGATAAAACAAAAGACTCTTTGGAGATACGAAGGATGCACAACTACTCTATAGGTACTCAAGATTAAGTTGGATTCACTTTGCAGCCATAACAGCTTTCTTGGAAGGCTTTCCACAAGATTTTGTAGGGGTTCTGTGGGAATTTTTGTCCATATGGATGCTCTACAGGATGAATGGGCATAAATTCCCACAGAAGCATTCCAGAGTCTTGTGGAAAGCCTTCCAAGAAGAGTGGAAGCTGATGTTGGAGGAGAAGGTCTGGCTCGCAATCTCCGTTCCAGTTCATCCCAAAGGTGTTGGACGGGGTTGAGGTCAGGCACAGTCATGCTGGGATAGAAAAGGGCCTTCCCCAAACTGCTCCCACAAAGTTGGAAGCACAGCATTGCCCAAAACTGTCTTGGTAGCTGAAGCGTTAAGATTTCCCTCCACTGGGAGTAAGGAGCCAAGCTCAACCCCTGAAAAACACCAAACCTTATAGTCAGGCAGGTGATGTTCTCCTGGGATCCGCCAGACTACCAAACAGGGCAGCATAAAGCAAATAAATTGTGTTATTTCCCATTCCTTGTTTGTTAAACACAAAAACGCATTCTATCTGAATGAAGCGCCATCTACAGGTATTTCCCTAAACAGCCACAGGTCAGAATTTCTGGCACAGGATGAGAGCTTATTAATTACAAACACGGTTATTTATTTTTGCTAATTATTATTTAATTTCAGTTAGTTTTCTGTTGTCAGCTTTGTTTCTTTAGTTTTCATTTATTTTAAGATTTCTATTTTATTTTACGAAAATGTTTTTTGACCATTACTTTCAGTTTGTGTTTACAAAAGTAACCTTGCTCCACAACACATTCCCACCACTCCATCCCACACTTGCTATTGTGCTCAATGATGAGAGTCTTGCATGCAGCTGCTCAGCAGAGCAAACCCACTCCACGAAGCTCCCGCCGCACAGTTTGTGTGCAATCAGCGATGTATTTAGCAGACCGTTGGTGACTTTTACACACTCGAGTTCACGTGGTCTTCCACTTTGAGTTGCTGATGTTGCTGAGTTGCTAAATACTTCCAGTTTCCAAAAATACCACTTACAGTTGACCATGGAATCTCTAGCAGAGATGATGAGGCATCCGATCACAGTAACATGCTTGAACTAATTTTTTCACAAATGTTTGTAATTGCAGACTGATTTCCACACTTTTAGTTTTTCTAGCCTGTCACTATGAGAACTGTTCCTTCCATCATCCAGAACACAATGTTACAATTATCTAATGAAAGGGGTTTTAAAGACAAGGACCTCCAAACATTAAGATCACCCCGTGAAATGGCTCCTTCCTACAATATAAATTTACCTACATATTAAGCCTCATCCTGTAGCCCAAGACTGGTTGCCCACTGGAGCTGAGCCTGGTTAGGACCTCCTGGGAAAACTAGGTTGCTGCTGGAAGAGGTGTTAGTGAGGTCAGCAGGGGGCGCTCACCCTGTGGTCTGTGTGGGTCTAGTGATGGGGACACTATGCTGTCAAAAAGCACCGTCCTTCGGATGAGACGTTAAACGGAGGTCCTGACTCTCTATGGTCATTAAAAATCCCAGAAAAAGAGTAGGGGTATAACCCCGACATCCTGGCCAAATTTGCCCACTGGCTTCTGTCCATCATGGCCTCCTAATCATCCCCTTATACTGATTGGCTTCATCGCTCATCGCCAATCAGCTGGTGTGTGGTGGGCGTTCTGGCGCAATATGGCTGCCGTCGCATCATCCAGGTGGATGCTGTACATTGGTGGTGGTTGAGGAGATTCCCTATTCCATATGTAAAGCGCTTTGAGTACCCAGAAAAGCGCTATATAAATGTAAGGAATTATTAATTATTTGCATGTATTCAGACCCATTTATACTGGGTGACAACCAGAAGCGAACCTTGACTCTTAAACCTTGAACCCCTCTACAACCACTATTTATTTGCAATCACATTCGTACATTTGTAAAAGTGAAACATGTTTAGGGATACACGACAGGACAGCGGTGAGATGCGAGGCGCTCTTACCGTTGATTTAGTGTGTTGCTTCCCTGCAGATCAGAGAGTGGAGTGCGAGGACTCCTCCTGTTCACACCTGAAACAGATCACAAAGCTTGTACAACCAGACTGCTCCGAGACACATGGGTAATACGGAAAATGAGTGAGAGGTTACGAGAGGACTGTGCAATGGTTCTCATGAGAATAACAGGATGTGATGTTGATTAATTCACTGCTGTTGTTACATATGAACATTCAATTAGAGGTGATATACTTAAACATGCTTCTATAAATCAGACACACGCACAGGGTTCAAACATCCACATCCAAAAACACCTACAGACTCTCATTGTAGCTAAAGCTGGGTGACATATTGAAAATCTTCAGTATCTTTAACCAAAATAACGCAGAGAACCGAACTACAAGTGTGAACACACCCTAAATACATTTAAATTTGAATTAGGGCTGTCACTGTTAACACATGCTTCGATGGGGTTCAACGGGTTGAAGGTCCAAATGTCAGTTTCAGTGCAGATCTACATGATCCCAGACGAGGATCTTATCTAATCTTATCTAGAGAAACAATCAGCCACAAAAAAATAAAAAAATAAAAATTATATATATATAATTTTTAACCAATGCACAAAGACTCTTATTCCTCGTCTGGGATCATGTAGAGCCCTTGAAGCTGCACTGAAACTGACATTTGGACCTTCAACCTGTTGAACCCCATTGAAGTCCACTATATGGAGAAAAATCCTGGAATGTTTTCATCAAAAACCTTCATTTCTTTTCATGTTTACATGAATCTCGTGTCATAAGAGCATTCTGAGTCGAGGTGCAAGTGAATTTAACCACTTACATGACTCATCTGAACACACGATCGCTCTCCAGCACTCTTCTTCATGAGCATTTGAGTGTGCGGTTAAAAACTACCCTAGAGCGCCATCTGCTGTTAAAAACTAAGCTCAAAATCGATTTGAGATCGATCCAGATTCATTGCATTGTGAATCAAGATTCGAGAATCGATGTATTGTTCCAGCCCTATGAATTACGATGTTTTCTTTGTCTTTTTTTTTGGTGTGCATTAATGTATGAATATGGATTCCTTATATCATTTGGTTATTTGATGTCCTTTTGGAGTCTCCAAGTGCCCTTTTTTATTTGGAAAGACTTAAATTTACCTTGAGAAAAAAGTAGTTTTCACTCTTCAATCTCATGGTTTACTGTGCTAGCTATAGCAAATGATGACAAATGTACACTTAATTTCACGATAAGTGTGCGATTAATCGCGATTACGTGGGTACAAATTTTTACATTCTCTTTTGATAGCCCTAATTTGAATTTAATATTGAATAAAAAGTCTATTGATGTTGTCAAATGTACCGGTACTTCGAAACTTCGTACTACGAAAATGTGACGATACCAGCGCCGGGTGTATTCAGTACCCACTGATGAGACTGCCAGTATTTACGTGAATATGACATGAGTGAAGTACAAAGCTTTGTTTAAAAAATAAATAATTGGTTAGCAAATAAATATGACAACACAACCATGGAAACATTTGGATCCATGACGAATGAGAGGTACGAGAGTCCATAAATTTAAGCTTTGTCGGCTTTGTGTTCCGTTTTGCGCATCGCGATCTGGTCACCCAATTATCAGAGAATTCAACAATATTCCATTAGTCATTCCACTGGATATGGAATCTTTTGTTTCCTTTCCCAAATCTTCACTCACGTTACACCCATTTTCCCAGGGGATTATAAATGTATAATATCATAACTTTATTATTATTTAGGTTACCATTATTTACTGATATTTATTTCATAGTTTTACAGGCTGTATCGTGTTGTTTCACTGACGCATGACTGTCACAAAATGGATGTTTTTTTTTCTATACATTTCAAAATTTATTTAATTGAGGTATATTATATATATTAAAAAAAAATTCTATATATATATATATATATATATATATATATATATATATATATATATATATATATATATATAAAAATATTTGGAATATATATATATATATATATAAATATTTGGAATATATATATATATATATATAAATATTTGGAATATATATATATATATAAAAATATTTGGAATATATATATATATAAAAATATTTGGAATATATATATAAAAAAATATTTGGAATATATATATAAAAAAATATTTGGAATATATATATAAAAAAATATTTGGAATATATATATAAAAAAATATTTGGAATATATATATAAAAAAATATTTGGAATATATATATATATATATATATATATATATATATATTTGGAATATATATATATATATATATAAATATTTGGAATATATATATATTTATATGTATTATTTACTTTTTTACTAAATAATAAACTCATTTAATTTAATATTTTTTTTAATAGTTAAATAAAGTCGTTAACAGATTTTCCTGTGGTACCGAGAACCATAAAATTGTAATGGCATTCCTTCCGACTACAGGAAGTTTGGTACCGTGACAACACCAGTCAATTCAGTAAATAGAATACAGTTTTTCAATTATATCACCCAGCCCTAATAACAGGATTGAATTACGAAGGAATGTTTCCAACAGGAAGGAGTAACGAATCTTCTTTATTATTATTATTATTCTGTGTTTTGTGTCTATGACCCGAGCTACCTCCATCAAGCAGACCTATTGTGAGCCCGCTGTCCTCGGAGGGCAAGAGAAACGGAGCTGGAGCGGTGCCGCTGGGGCGTGAGCGCTCAGAGCAGGGGCTCCAGTGAGGGGACAGAGGCGGGCTGCCCGAGAAGCATGCATGCTGGACTGAACCCACAGAGAGGGCTGTTAGTGAAGACAGAAGCCCAAAATGACATCATGCAGGAAAGCAAGACAGGTGCAAGACGGATGGGCAGAGACATGAGGGCTTCAGCTCTGAATCCAATCAATGATTCTGTTACATATGTGTAGCTGAAGTGGTATGCATTTTTACGAGCGTAAAATTTCACGGGCTGTGCGACGGGAGCCCTCGTGTCCTGGCCCAGGGTGCATGGAGTGAGGAGACGAGATGAAGGAAAGGCAGCCTTACTGTATTTCTCCTCTTTGCACCTCTGCAGGATCTCTAAGCTTCTCTGATGCACAGGGTGATGCAGAAAACTAAAGCTATCCACACTTTTCACAACTGGAGCAGCAGCATCATGCCCTTAGGAAGCCAAAAAATACAAACAACACACACAAGAAAGAGAGAAGAGAGAGAAAAGACAGATTAAATAGGGAGGAATAAGATGTGCTTGTCTACAAGAGTTCTCACGCGAAGCCAAACTATCAGCATAAAGTCTGGTTTACGTTACATGGACGTGATTTTTGGTGTTCACACATCACAGTGAAATGCAGTGCGAAGGAAACCCATAAGGCAGTGGGGCAGCACTCACAGGTCCAACTCACCGCTCTGTGTGAGGCTTCAGAACTACTAATGTTCAAAGAAAGGCATATAGATACTGAAAAGCTGGAGAGAAGGGCAGGAGAATTCAAGCAAGAGGAGCTGGGCTAACATGGCGTGATTCACTAGCCAACATACGTACAAAATAGCCCTAATGTTTCACAATTAAAGTTAAGATGTCTAACACATTCTTGTAAACAATAGCAGAAATGTGACGGATCGACAAAAGATACAGAGCCCTGAAAATGAACAACTCTGTTGTGAGAAACAAAACTGCTGTTTGTAATGCCTGATCAAATTAAATTAAATTAAATAATAAAAATAAAATAAAATAAAATAAAATGTCTGTCATTATGACTAAAAAAAGTATATACTACCGTTCAAAAGTTTGGGTCAGTATTTTTTTTAAAGAATAAAATATAAAATAAATTTCTAAAAAAAAAAAAAAAAAGTATACACTACCAGTCAAAAGTTTGGGTCAGTATTTTAAAAAAAATAAAATAAAATATAAGATAAATTTCGGAAAAAAAAAGTATACACTACCGGTCAAAAGTTTGGGTCAGTATTTTAAAAAAAATAAAATAAAATATAAGATAAATTTCGGAAAAAAAAAGTATACACTACTGGTCAAAAGTTTTGGGTCAGTATCTTTTTTTAAGAATAAAGTTCACCAAGGACTCATTAAATTGATCAAAAAGTGACAGTAAAACAATTTTAACATCATAAAAAATATTTCAAATAAATGCTGATATTTTTAACTTTCCTAAAAAATGTAAAAACTAAACAAAAAAAAATATTTCCTCACAAATATGAAGCACTACAACTGTTTTCAACACTGATAATAATAAGAAATGTTTCTTAAATCGGCATATTAAAATGATTTCTGAAAAATCATGTGACAATTCAGCGTTGCCATCACAGGAATAAATTACATTTTAACAAAAAATGAAAAACAGTTTTCACAGCAAATTGTAATAATATTTAAAAATATTATTATAAAATAATATATAAAAATTTTTAATTAAATTAAATTAAATTAAATCAAATAACTGTCATGATGCCTAAAAAAGTACAAACTACTGTTCACACGTTTGGGACCAGTAATATACATTGTAATAATATTATTTCACAATATTACTGTTTACTCTTTTTACTCTATTTTTGTCTATCGCATAAATGCAGCCTAGATGAGCAGAAGAAAAATCCCCTCCACTCTTTTGAAATGGCAGAATAAACATAGTTTATAAATGCTTAAATAGTGTTTTACATACAGTATTAACCATAACTTAACTGAAAACAACGACAAAAGTTATTCAGAACAGCTTCAGGTATGCCAAACAATCTATAATTTATAATAAAATGCATTAACTGAAGTATTTTGATGGTTAGACGTACATTGATTTGCATGATTTGTAATTTGGCACAGTATTTTCAGGCAATCATTTATCGGTCCAGGAGGGGTCGTGCATTTGGCAGAGTATCATGAAGAATCTTCAGCACAAACTACAAACATGTGACCAGGAAAAAAAAGTGCACGTAACCGTTTGATGGGACTCACCGCTGCGTTTCTCCACGTGTCTCTTCCCAGCGTCCCTGAAGGCCACCATGGCTCTGAAATAAGTCCTGAGCACAGCCCAGCGGAAGGTGGCCACTGGGTCAATACCGATCAGGCCACAGATGAAGGCGTTCTTACTGCTCTTGAGGAGCGCGACGATGTCCGGCCGCATGTGGTCCGTGTTCTTCTCCCTGAAGTCCTGAGATAGCAGGTCAAACAGACGGTCAGATCACAACACAAGCCCATCTACTCAATGAAACATCAGTGAGGAGAGAGAGCGAGGCCATTATGTAACGCATGAACAAAGGCTTTATATTGTAAATAAGAGGATCAGCTACTCATGACTGACAAACTCTGCCAAACTTGAGCCGCGTTTACACCGTATGATTGTTGCCTGTCAAATTGTACGTCATGACATCAGGGACATCTTGATTTCATCATTTAAGTCGATATACATTTTAGCAAAGACTTTGAAAGACTTTGAGTGGGATGCTGGGACTTCACATACAGTCATGTTTGCGGTGCCATGAGCGACAAACTGAGAGTTACTCATTAAAAACTATAAATAAAGAGTCATGTGACCAAGGCATGGTACCCTGTTTACATTCAATGGCTGTGGAGGTCAAACAACACTATGAAGAAACTGCTAGCGCTGAATTCAGGAGCGCTCTGGCATAGAAAGATACAGTAAAAATATTAAGTATTAACAATGCTAGTATGCGGTCCTGAATTCAGCAAAGGCGACTGGGATTTTGCCAAGTAGTATATAGGTCATTCCTGGGATATTTCAGTCCCCCAGACTATAAAAAGCATTTCACAATACTTTGGTATGTATGCTATAATGAATACAAAAAATTACAATATTTTAATAATTTTTATCATAAAATTATGTCTTATATCTATCATTTTGAATTTGTACTAGGAAAATATTTAACAAAATGTGCAGTGTCTATAATTTTAGGCAATATTGAAAGTAATTCTTTGCGATGTCAAAAACCGTCAATCAACCGCTCTCCGCCTATAATAATTTAGACTCCACCCACATGTGATGTCATCCACCAGAAATGACATCACTCAGGTCTCTTTAACAGCGGTGCAGGAAAAGCTAAGTAGCATCAACTTTATATTTATATCTTTGAGGCGTAATATAGTCAGGAGGGTACTGTGAAACTTAACTCAACGCCATCAAACAAAATTAAGATGGAAAATTATTATTTTTCAAAAATATTTTTTAATCCATATATAAAATGTACTTATTTCATTTACTACAAGACGAGCAGTGGCCATTCTGAACTTTATATCTTTATATGTGATTCGGGGTTGAGTTTTTCATTATTTAATGACAAATTATCATAAACATTACATTTGTAGATATTAAATAGTTACATGAGCAGTAGGTAGATGTATGTTTTATAGCAATCCTTTTTAAACCAAATCCATTTTTGTCTGTTAAGGGGTTGAGGATAAAAGGTGTTTAAATCTGAAAGAAACTGAAAATAATAAAGTCTTTAAAGCTTGAGGTTGGAAAATATGACTTGTTGGATGTTTGAAATGCGCCTAATGATGGATTTAGAGAATTAATTATATGTAGAAATATTGCCGAATCCCAGGAATGACCCCGGATCAACATCTTTGTTTGTCCCCGTATTCATACTATGGTTCGTTTGTTTCGTAATCTGGCACATTTTCTCCCTTAGTTCGGTCCAGTGGAAATCACACTTGGATCCACACCAAAATAACTGGTTCAAGATCGCCGTTACAAGGTGTTCAAAGCATCAACCTGAAGTGTAGCTCTATATAGCACTGACCTTCACTCCATACTTGACTTTCCCTGCATAGTGTTTAATGATGAAGGCCGGCTCCATGACCGCAGGAAACTCAATATAGCCATTTCCCTCGTGCTGCCGCTTGAACTTGTCCAGGAGGGTCTGATTGGTGGCCTGTGGAAAGCTGGAGCGTACAGAGAGAGCGTTAGAGCGGCTGTTTTTCTGCAATGTAGTGCGATATGGAAATTGTGTATTGTTGCTTTTCACCCACAAATTACAAGCCTAGATAAATACAACAGAACAAAGACAGAAATGAAATAAACAGTGATTTATGTTTCTCAGATTAAGTGTCAGTATTGAGGAACAAATTGAATAAGTCAAATGTAAAATATCATTTGGCCACATCCATCCATCCATCCATCCATCCATCCATCCATCTATCTTTTGACCACATCTATCAATCTATCTATCAATCTATCTATCAATCTATCAATCTATCTATCTATCTTTTGACCACATCTATCTATCTATCAACCACATCTATCTATCTATCTATCTATCTATCTATCTATCTATCTATCTATCTATCTATCTATCTATCTATCTATCTATCTATCTATCTATCTATCTATCGACCACATCTATCTATCTATCTATCTATCTATCTATCTATCTATCTATCTATCTATCTATCTATCTATCTATCTATCTATCTATCTATCTATCTATCGACCACATCCATCTATCTATCTATCTATCTATCTATCTATCTATCTATCTATCTATCTATCTATCTATCTATCTATCTATCTATCTATCTATCTATCTATCTATCTATCTATCTATCTATCTATCTATCTATCTATGACCACATCCATCCATCCATCTATCTATCTATCTATCCATCTATCCATCTATCCATCTATCTATCTATCTATCTATCTATCTATCCATCTATCTATCTAATCTTCTAAAGTAAAACTTGAACTATTTCAAACTTCAAGCTTTTCAAACTGTTTCAAATTTTTCTAGCTAGGCTTTTTCAAGCCAACTTAAAGTTTGTCTCGACGAACTTTTCTATCTAGTTGTGTATTGTTGCTTTTCACCGACAAATTACAAGCCTAGATAAATACAACAGAACAAAGACAGAAATGAAATAAACAGTGATTTTTGTTTCTCAGGTTAAGTCTCAGTATTGAGGAACAAATTGAATAAGTCAAATGTAAAATAACACTGCATCATCTTCACTGTATAAATTAAATATAATTCATCTTTGTTAAAACTACAAAAGTGATTTTCACTGTTTTATGAACATCAGTGACAGCAGGAATATTAGGCTGCTGTCACTTTAAGACCGAATACACGGATCTAATATAATGATACGCATCTGTTTTCATTCACTTATTGACTCAAGACTCGCTTATTGATTTTGACATAATTTTGCGTGTACGTGTCCATTCAAGCACCAAAAGATGAGAAAGAGAACTGAACGTTTACTTATGTGTGATTCTATAAATTCTTTCCAGTTCATTCTTGAAAACATTCAATTTTAATAATTCATTGGTGGCCAAATTGTACTTTTAACAAAAAAAAGAGATTTATTTATAGTATTGTTTGTCAACTCCGTTACTATCAATTTTGTTAGTTTGACTGTCACAGACCATTTTGGCTAAACGCTAAAAGCACATGTCACTAATGAAATCATGATTAAAAGACTTAAACAACCCATTTCTGTTTTCCATTTGATACTGTCATAACAATTTTGATGTTTTACAAAATATCTGTTGGTGTACGAACTTTTTAGATTAAAATATTCCCTCAGAGAGCACACACAAACCTTCCAGTGCTTCAGATCTCATCAGTGAGGGAAAGTGACATCATTTCCTGTATCTTACATCGTTGTGGGAGATAATTCCACCAATTTAAATGCAAAGTATACTACGGTAAAAGTTGACGCAAGATTGATGGAAACATTTTTATAAGAAAAGTTATTTTTAAGCAATTTAATGTTGTAGAATTAGGAAAATGACTATAAATAAAATAAATGAAATATCAAAAGATATTTAGATTACACAATGATTTATGATGGATAAATATAGTAATCATGATTTTCAGCTATATAAGACACTTTTTACAGAAAATATAATACTGTTAAGGCCTGTAACATCTTGTGATCCATGACAAATTATTAAAATAATTAAAAATATAACCATTTGAAAAAAACGGAAAAACAACAACGTTGGACATTAAATGTCCCAGCAATTATAGAATCACCCTTAAGCATCTTTGTGCGCTTAAATGCTTTAAACGCTCTTGAATTTTTAAACTGACAAGACTGAAAATACTCCAGAACAACTACGATCCCTACATGACATCGCACATCCGAGGTTTACTTTTTAATTTAAACTCTTTGCCTCTTTTGGAAGTTCACTGAGGACCTCTAGCGAGACGCGGAGAGTGAAAGTGGTCGTCCAGGGAGCATGACAGACAGTATATTATAAACCTGTGCAGTTCCTCTGGCCTTGAGAAGAACGAGAGCTGCTGCCAAAACTTCAGAGAAAAGCAACACAGCCACAGGAAGAGGAAGAATGAGACGTTAGAGATTTGAGCTATGAGGAACACTGATGTGGAGTCAGGTTTCCAGCTATTTTAGGCAGAGAGAACCGTACTCATTTTTTTTTTTAAAGGTTACTACCGTAATCAGATATTTTATTTGCTTTACAGGTAAGTGTATTTCGTCCTCTACATTCAGAGGTTTCATGTTGGAGTAAATAGCAATAAATTATACAGTACATTTAACTCATACTTTCACTGTGAAGCAGTGCAGTGTTTCCCCTAGATGTTTAAGGAGTGCACAGTGAAAAAGGGCAGACGTACTTGCATTCTTCGTCCAGTAGGTGGAGCAGTGCTGTGGGCTTCTTGCTGATGAGGTTGATGCAGCCGGTGTTATCGATGTAATCGATGTTATGCCAGGTAATGCCTTCGGCTCGGTACTCTTCCTGTGAGAAACACGATACTGAACACTTAAAATCAATAGTTATGAGGAGTCAACAAAGATTGACAGTTACAGGGTTCCTGATTGTTTAAAGGGGTCCTTGATTATGTGTCACTTTTTAGTTAGTGTGTAATGTTGCTGTTCGATCATCTGCAAAGTTACGACGCTCAAAGTTCAATGCAAAGGGAGATATTTTCTTTTACAGAAATCGCTTTTTAAGGACTACAACAAACAGTTGGTAGAGCTTCTTCCCGGGTTGTGACATCACAAACCCTAAAATTTACATAAACCCCGCCCCCGAGAACACATAAAGGGGGCGGGGCCATGTTGGGCTGCTTTAGAGAAGAGGAAGAGTTGTTGTTGATGCCGTCATTTTACGCTTCACAAACGAACGCTGGATTTGCACAAAAGATGAACGTGACGACACATGCTAGTGATGAGTTGATCAACTCCACAGCAACTACATCAATTTATCCACTAACCGTTCAGAAACGTCTAAAAGTTGAACTTCTTCCTGAGTCTCTCCATCAGTTTGAACACTTTCCTCATTTTGTCTGCGTGAGATTCTCCAGCTTTGTTGTTGTTGAGCTGTTAAAGCTCCGCCCTCTTCTGGAAAGGGGGCGGGGAGCAGCAGCTCATTTACATTTAAAGGGACAAGGCGTGTTTTTGCTCACAACCAAATAGAGGCAAATTTGACAAGCGATAATAAATGATCTGTGGGGATTTTGAGTGGAAACTTCACACACACATTCTGGAGAGGTCCCTTTTAAGGCTTTCAGGTTTTATTAATTTTCATTGCAAGAGGAATCATTCCAATTTTAAAGAGGACAGGTGAGTAATGTTACTGTTTGAGCATGAAAAAGCTCTGCAAAGTTCCAACATTCAAGCATAAAAACCTGTTCTAGTAGAGCCACAGAATTTACAAGACTTTGTAAAAGGGCATAACAGTTAAAATTCGCTGATGTTTCCAGGTTTTCATGACCGTGAGAACAGTGTCATAACATGTTTCAATCATCCTTTTGTGTTCCAGAATGTTTCTCACTACAGAGTAACGTGAGATGTGTCCGTAATGTAACGAACGAACATCTCACAAAACCTGTTATAACTTCACAGGTAATTCATTTTTGGCCTTTGGCCAGAACAACAAAACAACAGGCCTGCAAAGCGTTTTCATGTTCCTCTAGAGGAGACTTCCTTTCGCCGGTCCGAGGTTTCGTGGTCTTTGCGGTTTAATAATATGAAAGACATTCTTAACATTTTGTTGCTTTTTTTTTCTCCTCAACTGTTTCCTTGGATCGCTGGGAAAGCAAATGAAACAATAAAGGATGTAATCCCAGTAGGGGTTCATACAATCAGAGGAATCTCTCTCCTGTTTGCCTATTAAAAGGCAAAAGTATAAAATCAGCAGAACAAAGCAGATGATCTACTCTTCTAATTCAACTTCCTGTGTAAGGAAGAGGAAGAAAAGAGTATTAGAAGTACAAAGAAACCTTCTGACTGTAGATTTTTCAGCATAATAATGTGGTGTAATCCTATTCAGGAAAATTGATAAAGATTGATGATTCTTTTTTCAATGAGAGACAAAAGAAAAGAATGTTTTAAACTCATGAATGTCTGTTAGTTTAGCTCTTACAGCATTGCGTTTGCTCAAATCCTCAACCCACATTATGACAATGATAACAGTAACGCTTGTACTAATAATCTAACCCTGAACTGAAGCTACAGAAACCACACACTCTATTTGGCTGATGCTAGAAAAGCACTCAAATAGCCTCCAAATCAAATAAAATGCATTTATAGCATCTCCATGAATGGAACAATGAAAAAAGCCCATTAATGGAGTAATGAAAGTGTGTGTGGTGTTGTGTCTGGCTCCAGCACGGCTTTATTTATGGCCATCAGATGGCCTGCCTATAATCGAACACTAACCTATGGGAGTTTGTTTCCACCACTAAATAGAAAAATAAAAAAGGTAATTGCGACTTTTTTGTTACAGTTGTGAGTTTATCATGCAATTCTCACTTTATGATTCTCAGTTTATAACTCACAATCCTGACTTTATTTAATGTAATTCGGACTTTATAATTCACAATTCTGACTTCATAATTTGCAATCCTGACTTTATTTCATGTAATCCTGATTTTGTAACTCGCAATCCTGACTTTATAATTTGCAATCCTGACTTTATTTCACATATTTATGACTTTGTAACTCGCAATCCTGACTTTATAATTTGCAATCCTGACTTTATTTCATGTAATCCTGATTTTGTAACTCGCAATCCTGACTTTATAATTTGCAATCCTGACTTTATTTCACATATTTATGACTTTGTAACTCGCAATCCTGACTTTATAATTTGCAATCCTGACTTTATTTCACATATTTATGACTTTGTAACTCGCAATCCTGACTTTATAATTTGCAATCCTGACTTTATTTCATGTAATTCTGATTTTATAATTCGCAATCCTGACTTTATTTCACATAATTCCGACTTTGTAACTCGCAATCCTGACTTTATAATTTGCAATCCTGACTTTATTTCATGCAATTCTGACTTTATTTCACGCAATTCTGACTTTATTTCACATAATTCCGATTTTGTAACTCGCAATTCTGACTTCATTTCATGTAATTCTGACTTTATAATTTGCAATTCTGACTTTATTTCATGCAATTCTGACTTTATTTCACGCAATTCTGACTTTATTTCACGCAATTCTGACTTTATTTCACGCAATTCTGACTTCATTTCACGCAATTCTGACTTCATTTCACGCAATTCTGACTTTATAATTCGCAATTCTGACTTTATAATTTGCAATTCTGACTTTATAATTTGCAATTCTGACTTTATAATTTGCAATTCTGACTTTATAATTTGCAATTCTGACTTTATAATTTGCAATTCTGACTTTATAATTTGCAATTCTGACTTTATAATTTGCAATTCTGACTTTATAATTTGCAATTCTGACTTTATAATTTGCAATTCTGACTTTATAATTTGCAATTCTGACTTTATAATTTGCAATTCTGACTTTATAATTTGCAATTCTGACTTCATAATTTGCAATTCTGACTTTATAATTTGCAATTCTGACTTTATAATTTGCAATTCTGACTTCATAATTTGCAATTCTGACTTCATAATTTGCAATTCTGACTTCATAATTTGCAATTCTGACTTCATAATTTGCAATTCTGACTTCATAATTTGCAATTCTGACTTCATAATTTGCAATCCTGACTTTATTTCATGTAATTCGGACTTTGTAACTCGCAATACTGACTTTATAATTCACAATTCTGACTTTATTTCATGTAATTCTGATTTTATAATTCGCAATCCTGACTTTTATTTCATGCAATTCTGACTATAACTCAATTGTGAGGAAAAAAAAGTCGAAATTACCTTTTTAATTTGTCATTTCATGGCGGTAACAAGCTTCCATACTAACCTACTTATGCTACGAGTACCAATACTACAACTGTAGCTCTGTCTGCTATTACATGAACGTAATGCTGAACTCAATTCAGGCAAACAATATTAACTATTGCAAGTTAACTTTTCTTTTTTCTCAGTCAAACATTAACTAATGGTCATAAACTATGAATCTGCACATTCCATGTTTTGTGTAGATAACCTGGGTATGGTCTATATTAAACATTCAGTGTTACCACACAGCATACTTGGCAGCGCACTCAGGAAGTGAATTCATTCCTGACATCTGAATCCAAGAGTTTCCAACTCTTAGAGCAATTAAAGCGTGGAACTTGGCAGACGCGGTAAAATTCCTGTACTTTTATCAAGGAACAAACAGCAAAACTGTTGTGGCAATTGCAATGAATCCCTTTAAAAATCCCATTAACAAGAACATCAAAAATCCTTTTAACAAAATTACCCAGAATCCCTCAGTGTGGCTTCAGACTGAGCTCTCCATACAATGCTGCAGGGATGACATATTATTTGTAGGCCAAAACTTAGAAATTAGTAAACATTTTAACATTTCTGGATCATTTTTCCCCAATCAATGGGTTTTCTGAATGGGTTTTTGATTAAATGACTGAAATAAGGTCTGGGATTTTAAAAAAGTCTGTTAAAGCGTCATAAGATGAACCTAGCCAACCAGCCACGAGGAGAATCAAAAAATTACAAACTTTGCAAAGAATAAGCAAAAAATGTATTTGAAAAATACAAGAAAGCTTTAGTGAGACAAAGAACTACAATCCCATGAAGAATTACAAACAGCATAATTGGATTAGAAAAGATGGAGAAATATAAGACACAAGCAGACCAACACATGACGTCATTTGAGGCGCTTCATGGAAGTGGGCGGAGCCAAAGAGAACTTTTGGCTCGTGGCAACTCCCTGATTTGTGGAACTGGCTGCACAGCATCTTGGGTAATGTAGTTTTTCACAACAAATTCCGCATGATTATTTTAAGTAGAAATAATGGTGTCTGACGGCTTCAACTGAAGCAAATACCAATGATTAACAAACGTGTAGCTCAGAGTAAGGCTGTCTTTGAAGGTTTACAGGTTATTAAAAATCAATTTCCCTATGGAGAGAATAAATGGAAGTATGGGTAAATGATGTCATGAAAGCACTGATTGGCTGATGGCACTAAAAAAACAAAAAACAAAAAAAAAGATGCAGTTACAGTATCATCAGGGGCAAACTCGAAACTTCCCAATCGCTGGGTGTAAAATGAAGCAGATATGCAAATTTGGATTTGCATTCACTTTTGACAGGGATCAATTGTCACAAGAAGCAGAAATGAAGTGCTAACCCCACGAGTGATGGTCTGTTATTTACACATCTGCATACAGTGACACGTCCAGTGACAGTGTGTGATTTATGTGGATAAATGTACCTTGTGCAAGCAAATCTGTCAAAGTGAGTTCATCAAATCTGGACACTGGACCGACTAGAAACTTAAACTAACAAACCCTCTTTGAGCAAACATATACTTTGAGGTGCGTCACAAAGGCACGGCTTTGACAGGCTGTCATTACCGTGATTGGTTGCCTCTTTAGTCATCCTGAGAGAACGACCTCATTGAGAAAACACACATCATTAAAGAGGCGCAACTCTTTGTCTGAGCTTGGAGTAAAGCAACCCTTTTTATTGTCTCATTATCAAATGGTTTATTTTGTGTGAAACTGCTACTATTAATGACAACCTACCGCACACGATCACACAGCCCGAGGCATCCACCGACACAACCCATCCACGACTTCAGTAATGGTGACAATTCCATCGTTTTGTAGGATTTTAAAGGGAATTTGTTAACAAAAAACACAGAACTGGCTCACACCCAAGATTCGATGACATTCTGGTCCCTACACTTACTAATGTTAGTCTAAAGCAAGCACCAGTAACGAAAAACACATGTCCCTATATTTTTCCATCACTCTCCATCAGTAGAATATATAACCTGGGCTGATTCAATGACGAATTCATGCACTTCAAGGGCGGTTGAAAGCAAAGATCGCAAACCTTGACATTTTGCCAAAAACATTCAGTCAAGCAAAATGTGGGGTACTTAATTTATTCTGCGTGCAGTCATAATAAACCGTTATAATAGCTGGCAATAAATCAGTTATTAGGCTGTAATGCAGGAAGAGAAGCTGATGGTTATCTCCGCATTCAAATGAACAGGAAATATGAAAACATTACCTGCTCCAGCTTAAAGATGTGCTGGTTGAAATAGTGCTGAAGTCTCTCGTTGGCGAAGTTGATGCAGAACTGTTCGAAGCTGTTGTTCTCGTAGTCTTCAAAGCCGAAGATGTCGAGAACCCCAATGGACAGGATCTGAAAAGATGATGAGAGGAACATTAAGAGACAGAAAAGTACTTGTTTGAAAAGCTAGGCGATTTAAAGTGTTGCAGTGGGTGTTATTAAAATAGATGTGTTATCAATCAGCTAGCTAACAATAAACACGTCTACAGTTTAGTTGCTCATTCAGATCAGAAATCTACAGTGCGATCATTTCAGATCCATTTACTATTTGTCACTGTGAAAAAGTAATTAGGCACCATAATTAGTTCTCCAAAATTAACACTCTCCAAGCGCCAAATGAGAGTAAATGAGAGGCTGTGATGATTTAACGATGTATAATTATTAGGGGTGTGACGAGATCTCGCGAGACTAAAACGTGAAGAGATTTCTCGTCGAGGTGAAAAGTTGTCTCGTCGTGCTGTCAGTGTGAGGGTGAAATTATTATTGAAGATGCCCCCGCCACTTTCAAATCGTTTGTGTGGAAACATGTTGGTTTTCCAGTAGAAATAATAAACGGCGAAAGAATAACACACAAGACACAAACAATATGTAAACATTGTAAGAAAACTATGCCGTACACCTCGGCCAAGGTTGTACAGACTCTTAGGGGCCGTTCACATATCGCGCGCATTTTCATTTGCGCAAAATGGAAGCGACGCGACGCGCATGCGATGCGGGGCGCTCGTTTTTTCCTGGCGTGCGTGTGCCGCTGCGAGATGAAAACATCCCGAACGCCCCGAGCACCCGAACGCTTGCAAAAGAAGGAGGAAGCGACGCGGCCGCGCTTTACACGCTTTTTTAGGCGCGATATGTGAACGGCCCCTAAAGAGGCAGAAAGCATCACTATCACTGCTGACGGTTGGACTTCTCGGTGTACGCAGAGCTTTATCACAGTTACAGCCACACAATCAATAGTGACTTTGTACTGCAGTTAAAGTGACACTTAAAGTGTTATTTGAATTTTTTATTTATATGTTTATTTTATTTATACTGTTTAATTTATGTTCAATCTGTAGAAAGAAGTTCAGTGAGATTTCTCATGTGAAATTATACAGGGCAGAAAACAATTGGTTGATTTTGTGGCAAAACATTTAGCAGTGTTTGCATGTTGTTTTACTGCAAATAATTCATTAAAATAGAAGTAAAATGACATGCATTACAAGTTGATTTCAAAACGCACCAACATTTTTGCATTTTATGATTTTCAGTTGAATAAAAGACTATTTTCCCTTCATACGTTTCATTATTGAGGATTTCTTAAAAATACTATAAAAATCTCGTCTCGTGAACCCAATCTCGTGTCTCGTCTCGTGGGATAGGGGTCTCGTCACACCCCTAATAATTATTAGAGATAATTATTTTCAATATCGGACGATTGCTAATAAACGTGCTCAGACTGAAACTCACGCTGTGTGTGAAGAAAATCTCTCGTGTTGAATTTATGGGAAGTTAACGCAACAACAGTAAAAAAAAAAGCCATGTTAAACACCCGTAGTTCAAGACAGGGTTGCCAGGTCCATGTTTTTCCCCTAAACCAAACATTATTTGTAGCGCATCTCCCATCCAATAACCGCAAAGAGCTTTGTGCATTCTTACTTCTGATAATGCGGAACAGTTAGTTCACGCGTTCATGACCTCGAGACTAGATTACTGTAACACTCTACTGGGTGGTTGCCCTGCTCGCTTGATAAACAAACTACAGCTGGTCCAAAACGCAGCTACTAGAGTCCTTACTAGAACCAGGAAGTATGACCATATTAGCCCAGTTCTGTCAAAACTGCACTGGCTCCCTATTAAACATCGTATAAATCTTGCTAATTACTTACAAAGCACTAAATGGCTTAGCCCCCCAGTATCTGAGTGAGCTCTTAATGCATTATAGTCCTTCACGTCTATTATGATCTCAGAATTTTGGCCAGTTGTTAATACCTAGAATATCAAAATCAACCGCAGGCGGTAGATCCTTTTCCTATTTGGCACCTAAACTCTGGAACGATCTTCCTAGCATTGTTCGGGAAGCAGACACACTCTGTCAGTTTAAATCTAGACTAAAAACGCATCTATTTAACCTGGCATACACATGACACATTATCAATTTTTGTCTTCATATCCATTAAAGGATTGTTAGGCTGCATAGATCAGGTCAGCCGGAACCGGGAACACTTCCTATAACACCGGATTTACTCGTTACATCGGAAGAAGAATGGCGTTTAGGCTAATTTTTGTCTCTCTGCTTATCCCGAGGTTTACCATTTAACGTGATTGGCTGGATCTGGACCGTGTCCGGGTCGGATGGGGAACTGTGTGCGGAGACGGTGTGAACTAGCTCATCCCTTGTGAGAGCCTTACTGACACATTAGCCAGTGGCACAGATCACCGACAAACCGTCCCATACCGGCGTGATGAAAAAGATGGAACTGGATTAAATATTTTGACTGTTGCGATCCCAAATCAGACTTATGACCAGTAACACTGCCTGAATCAATCAAGCAAGTGTTCACTGTTGTCCAGAGGAGAACTGGCCCCCCGACTAAGCCCGGTTTCTCCCAAGGTTTTTAATTTTAACTATAATACTAACTCTACAACTATTTCATAAACAAAGATTAATTTCCCCAAATCCCTGAGCCCCGAGTCTGTTTTGAAATGAAATAATGCAAATATTTTCACAGCCGGCACAAAACACATTTTTATTTTCATGCCTTCAGTCGACTTATCAAGCGCAGATAGCTGTGTGCGGCTGTCGACTACACTTCAGAGACTGAAAACTGCGTTTTTGTGTGTTAATCTTCAGAAGCTGAACCAGGTTGACATGAGCTGCAGTTTAAATGACGTGAAAAATATTCATTTGGTTTATCAGAAGGTAAACTCCTGATGAGCTCATGCATGTTTTATTGTGGCACATTAAAAATGTGCAAAAAAGAGCCGTGCACTGTTGTGTTTCGAATGCAACAGTGTGTTTAATATCAAGCAAACTTGTTTAGCTAAAATGTTCACACACTTATATAGTGTTTATTTCAGGCTTGACTCAATGTTGAGCAGAAATCTTCTAGTGAATTTTACGTAACAGCTGGGGCTCAGTCAGTGTGGCTGAATATATCCCATTACATAATGTCTCCATCCATAATTCAGAGATTAAAGCAGTGAGAGCCACAGAAAAACAGGGTGCGTCTCTGTCAGATGGACTCATTCCTGCTGTGTAATGTAATTGCTGTCAGGTGACTCACCATCATCCATATAGCTAGTGCCACCGATTTATCAGTGAAAAATGGTTTTACCTTGGCTGACTCTTCCAAGTCCCGTTGGTTGAGGAGGGCATGATTGATCCTGAACACGATCCAGTCAAAGAGGGCGCTGTAGAGGGACTTAGCCATGGAGTCCCGTACTGTTCCAGCCTGTGAAGTGAAGGGAGATGGATAAAAAAAAATGTGACGCATGTGTTCACTGAGAGCAAAAAAGTATGTGTTGTGAGTCTAGTGACCTTTACTCTTGGGTTGAGGGCAATATTTGGCAGCCAAAGCACTTTTTTGAGCACTTTAGTAAAATATTTGAGCTGTATTGTTGCCTAAATGTTGTTTGTTTGAGGTGCGACTACTATTATAGGTGGATAAAGGCATCGGTAACATGTCTTATAGTAACATTTGTCTGTTTAACCCTTCTGTGCTGTTCGGGATGTTTTCATCCACTATGGGGAATTTTTGAGTCTTAATTTGGCCATAACTTTCTCCATGTTTCAGCAAATGGAATGATTTTTGGTGACAAATCTTATTTTGACACATATTTTGGGAAAATGCTTTGAAAATGTTCAAAAACTCAACAGTACTCTGTTGGCAAATTCACGACCCTTTCGTTATGATTTAACTGCTTTAAAAATGTATCAGATAAATATTTTTTTTTCAAATTTTTTTGCTTAAAATATATTAATCAACCTCAGTCCTGATCAAAACTACTAAATATTAAAAAAAAAAAATTCAGGATTTTAACTCTTTAATTGCCAAATTCATAAATGATGTCTCTGATTTGGGAAAAAACGTGTCAAAGATTAGAAACAACATTGGCTTTGATGCGTTGTTAGTTTTTGTGCAGCATCAGATTTTAACGTTTTAAAGAGTTAAAATCCTGAATTTTTTTTTTTTAATTTAGTAGTTTTGATCAGGACTGAGGTTGATTAATAGATTTAAGCAAAAAAATTTGAAAAAAATATTTATCTGATACATTTTTAAAGCAGTTAAAATCGGCACGAACATAACGAAAGGGTAGTGAATTTGAACAATGCACAAGGGTTAATGCTCAATATCTTCAATACAACTTCTGTAACAGACGCCAAGATTGATCCAAAACTAGTACAGATAATCCAAAATAGTTGTGCGCCACTCAAATCATGAGACAGAAACTAGTCTAATGATTGTTTAGGCAATAAGATGGAATAAATCGTCACAATGTTGCTTAATTTAATATCGCCGGCTAATTCATATCTGGATATATATGATATATCGACCAGTCCTAGTTTTTTATTTGTGGTTGTATGAATGACTTCACTCCATGTTTGCAAGGATTTGTAATGTTTAAATCCGTAAGCATACGAAGTTCAAGGGATTTATTAAGTGAACTCAAACAGTGACTGTGAAGCTCTGATTTTAATAAAACAGCTCACCAGTTCAATATTTAAAGATGACAGTCCTAATGCTGGAAAAAAGCTCATGGCTGGATCTAATTATGATGACGGAGCATGACGAAGCTCTTGAGAAACACATTACTGCACTGAGCGTCGGGCGAAATGAAGAAAATCAAAAACGTTAAAAATGAACACCAAAGTATCTCTTTAGGATGAGCCCAAAACACAGACGGAAAAAAGACCTTTAAATTTAGACACTGGCCATGTGAACATCACATTTCAATTAAGGTCCAGACTTTAATGTGACTTTAAATGCTCCACAGCCATGCTGCTATTTATTATAGTGCAATTTAATCATTTTAAACTCATTCAATCTCGTGTGTCCTTAACAATAACACACAACAACGGGTTACACTTTATTTTGATGGTCTACTGACTATAAGCATCGTTGCAACTACGTCAAGCCATGCACCAATTGGATTTTTTGGGCCGATATTAATAAACAATTATTGGCTGATTCCAATACCTATATTTGTCACTTGCTCTCTTACTTGTTTGTCATTAAAACAGACCGTGTGTTTTGATCATGTTTTAAATTAGCAAAGATCAAAAATGCATGCATTAGATTATACTAGATAGTTTATTGCTGCATCATCAAATAATTTCTAATAAACATGAATTGGACTCATTTAATATTCTAACAGGTACAGAAATAAAGTAAACACATGCAAAATAAGACTATATTCTTTTCTGTATAAATTAAATAAATATTAATCCTTATTAAAGTTACAAAAGTTATTTTGTCAAGAGTACTGAGTGATTTTTGGTCTTTTGTTGTATGATTAACATTAAAACGCAGCAGGTTTATTAGGCTACTGTCACTTTAAGAGCTGCACAGATCCAATATACTGTTACACACGCGCTTTTTTTTCATTTTGTTTAGGCAAGTATTTAATTATTAACGTTTTTTACGCGGAAAAGCGTTGGATTATGCAGACAGACATACAGTGTCTTCACGCAGTTAATTAATAAACCGTCGGTTTGTAATATCAGCATTTTTCATGCTACAGCCGATAGTTGTGAATTGATCTAAAAATCGGGCGATAAATATCGTAGTACGTCTAAAGTGGACCATTGAAAAAGTGTTACCCAACGATGCGATTAATTTGCAAACTGTAGGTTTTTCTTGTAACATTTGTCCAAAATTACATTAACAAAGACGGTGAAGACATTTCTTCAATAGCCTGACTTGTAACAAACCTAATATCATTCGAAATGACTTTAAATATGTGCAGATGAAGATGAATAAATAAGTTGCTCTTGATATTGAATAAGTAGAGCTGAATTGATTCCAATTCACAAGATCTCAATTCGATTCAATGAATTCAATGATTCAATTTTCACTGGCCCCATCACAAAAGCAGCAATAAATGAATAAAATAGTTATAGTTTTTGTTGTTTTTTTGTATCCATGTATTGTAATAAATAAGGTTATGACGCCAAAGTTTTAGATACCCATTAAATTTAACAATTGTCAATCCCATTTTCAACACCACAGCTAAAACTACTAACTATAAATTTCAAAGATTATTAAAAACAAGTCATTAATAAAAAAAATAATAATAATAATAATAATCAAACTACAAGCAAAGGAACAAAGAAAGATACGAATGAAATAATCAGTGCTTTTCAGGTACGTCTAATAAGTTTTCAGGTACAGAAATTGAATAAAGTAATCAAATGTACACAAATTAAATAAAGTTTAATCCTTATTAAAGTTAAAAAAACATTCAGTGAAGATCAGGCAGTGATTTCTGTCTTCTGTAGTTTGTTTAACATTAGACAGCAGCAGGAATATTAGGCTACTGTCACTTTAAGACTAACACACGGATCCAAAATACTGATACACAGTGTTCTTTCTCTACCGTTTACATTCACTTAAAACATAATCGACTACTGTGTGTGTTTATAAGGATACTTGCCAATCAGATATGTTCAATATTTGCAGAAATAAATACAGAAAAAAGATCGATGCGATATCGACTACATGATTTTATTCTGGCTATGGTTAATGTTGACAAAGAACTTTAATTTTCTGCTTACCTCAGCCAGTCTGTACGGGACTATCAGCTTCTCGCCCACTGTCACCGTCTTCCGTGTTGTCAGAGCCTCAAACAGCATTTCCTCCTTGACCTGTAGTGATGCAAGACGGGTTCAGATTATAACTGTCCAGACAAAAAGTACACATCTAACTTTTGGCGTATGGTATATTAAGGATTTGGACGGTACTGCATCCCAAATCTCATGCTCCTTCAGCAATAAAACATACGGATTACACCCAGGGTTGGGGAGTAACGAAATACAAGTAACTTAGTTACGTATTTAAAATACAAAATCTAAGTAACGGTATTTCATTACAGTTTCATTTTAAATGGGTGGTAATCAGATTACAGTTACATCTGAAAAGTGTTTTAGATTACCAAAGTGATTACTTTGAGTTTTAATGTCATTTAAACAGCGACTGGTGATTCTCTGACTCTGACCGTCTGAAAAAGAGGAGTTAAGTTTCATGTTTTCCACTGTTTTCATGTTTTGAGAGTCATTTTATAATTCACTCGTCACTGCAACTTTCTCACAATTTTTTTTCCCCTCACAATTGTGAGTTTGTGTTTCACAATTCTGACTTCTTTTTTTCAGAATTGCGAGATTTAAACTCACAATTGTATGCGAGTTAAATGTCATAATTCTGACTTTTCTCAATATTTTCAGTTTATATCTCATAATTCTGACTTTTCTCACTATTGCGAGTTTATATCTCATAATTTTGACTTTTCTCAATATTTTCAGTTTATATCTCATAATTCTGACTTTTCTCAATATTGTGAGTTTATATCTCATAATTTTGACTTTTCTCAATATTTTCAGTTTATATCTCATAATTCTGACTTTTCTCACTATTGCGAGTTTATATCTCATAATTTTGACTTTTCTCAATATTTTCAGTTTATATCTCATAATTCTGACTTTTCTCAATATTGTGAGTTTATATCTCATAATTTTGACTTTTCTCAATATTGCGAGTTTATATCTCATAATTCTGACTTTTCACAATATTGTGAGTTTATATCTCATAATTTTGACTTTTCACAATATTGTGAGTTTATATCTCATAATTTTGACTTTATAACTCGCAATTGCAACTTTATATCACGAAATTCTGAGGGAAAAAGTCAGAATTGTGAGATAAAAACTCACAATGACCTTTTTTGTGTTTGTTTCACACTTATTAGTATTCCAAAGTATTCTAAAGTATTTAGATTAAGTTACTAAACTTGAGTAATGTAACGAAATACGTCACAAATTACTTCTTAAAGCATGTATTTTGGAATCTGTAGTGAAATACATTTTAAAAGTAACCCACCCAGCCCTGATTACACCACAGCTTTAAATCAAGCTA
>CM076085.1:1582500-1925000 GCA_038088235.1 Zacco platypus | reverse complement strand
GCAGGGGTCTCAAACTCAAATTACCTGGGAGCCACTAGCTGAAACCAGCTAAAGCAAATGTGTTTTTAAGGGTGTGTTCACACTTGGCATGTTTGGTTGGATTAAAACGAACTCTGGCCGCTGATGTTGTCATTAATAAAGACTCGAGAGAAGCTATGGCATATCACAGTGCCGCCCACAAGGCTACCGTCCTACATAACAGCTCATTTTTTATCAGTTCTTTTGTCTTCGGGTCGCTTCTCTCTACTAATAGTGAAGATGTGGGTTATAGTTACTAAAAATATATGATAGAACTTTTCAGATTCTAGGATATTTTATTGATGAATCACAGAACAGTGTTGTCCGCGTGTTATAATGTAGCTGCGCATTTAGTTTAGTTTAGTTCACTTCAGAATTAAAATGTCCTGATGATTCACTCTCCTCCATGTCATCTGAGATGTTTGTCTGTGTTTCTTCAGTGGAAAAGAAATGAAGGTTTTTGAGGAAAACATTCCAGAATTTTTTTCCATATAGTGGACTTCAATGGGGTTCAACGGGTCCAAATGTCAGTTTCAAGGACTCTACATGATCCCAGACGAGGAATTTGTGTTTAAAAAGTATATACATTTTTATGTTTTTTATAAAATGTGCGATGGTTTCTCTAGATCAGACTCTTATTCCCCGTCTGGATCATGTAGAGTCTTTGAAGCTGCACTGAAATTGACATTTGGACCTGTTGAACCCCATTGAAGTCACTATATGGAGAAAAATCCTGGAATGTTTTCATCATTTCTTTTCAACCAAAGACAGAAAGAAACATCTTGGATGACATGGGGGAGAGTAAATTATCATGAAATTTTAATTCTGAAGTGAACTAATCCTAGTACTCAAGAACGGTCTTGGTCTCGAGATCATTTTTTGAAGGTCTTGGTCTCAGACTAAAAGGACTTTTATTTCTGCCGGGATATCACTAAATTGCCGCTGCATTGTCTCATTTCTTTGTTAGCATCATTAATTTGATTGGATGTAAAACGTCCTGCTCCAAATGCAATCAATAACTTCTTTCTAATTTCATTTATTTTGTTACTGTTGTGCCGGGTCAGAAATCAACAAGGAATCGTCTCAAAAAATGTCACCAAAATGAATACAAATGCCCACAAAATTCAAGATATGATTGCAAAAAAAGTACTTGTACAAGATCTTGATATTTATATTATAACATATGATATAATTAAGCAATATCACAAGAAAGAGGACGGTTTTAACAAATATGTTCAATAAACAATTTCATTTTGAATTAATCTCATTAATCGCAACATTATTTATGCATTTGTAATTGTACCAATTCAGACAGAACTGAAAGATAAAGATGAATTTTTGTTAGTGATTTTGATTGGTAACCGCTCTATACAGTGTCTTATTAATCTAATTATAATTATTGACTAAATATTAGACATTTCTCAGGCAGTAAATGTGGATTTTTCAGATGAATTGGAGGAGTTCTTGTCTGGTCTTGGTGTTGACTCGGTCTCGTCTTAGTCCCAACCCCTTTTTTGTTTTGTATCTTTAGGTTCATTGTTAAAATTGGCAGTGTGAACGTTAAGTGAACCAGGACTAAATGCATCATCTTCTCTTGTGCTCCAGACCAAAAGAACCAAGTGAACTGAACTACAACACAGAACACAGCCGTAGGATCATGAATTTTAACGATACAGCATCAAACATTAGGCGTCCATCATCCGTGTTTATCATAACAGGAGGGATCTAGTGCACTTTTAGGGGCCCTATCCAGGAAACAACAGTTTGAGACCCCTGAAAAGAGAGAAATCAGAAAATCCAGTCCAACAACCACACCAAAAACAACAACCACATCAACACACTCGTGTCGATTTGATCATTGATTTGTGCGCGTTGTTTCCTTGTAGATTATCAAAGTTGATCTCAGACCTCTGAAAATCATGCTCGATCTACAGTACGGGGCTTCGCATGATTTCAACGGCATGAAAAAACAGCATCAAACCACCATCAGATCTCCATCAGAAGTCTACAGGCACGGAAATGAGCAGGAAATAGAACCATAGGTTCATTTAAAGGTTTTTTGGTACTAAACTTGGTGAAACCAATGAAAAGTACAGGTACTGGTGACCCGTGAAGTGTCAAAACACTAGTGTCTAGAGCCGTTCTCTTTATCGTGGCAGGCCTGAGATGTCAAGTTTACATTTGTAGCCCTCTCCCAATGCAAATAAACCTTGTTTGCACTGTTGCTTATCACGCTCATCCAATCGACTGTAGTGTTTACTTGCCAATAGAGATCTGACCGAGTTGCCCAGAGTTCAAACTATTTATAGAAGCAGAAGAATTGCATGACGCCAGTCCAGGGAACACCTCAAAAACACAATGACCAAACAAAACGTACAGCCGAAGAGAAAGCCATAGAGATGCAGTGAGCACGCTAATTACATCCCGAGCCACACACACACACACACACACACGGAGGATGGGAGTGGTGTGTTGTGGGAAGGGAAAGCTATGGAAAGTGATTTGTGGAGCCAGTGACTCGTCTCTGTACAGCAACGACACACTATTTTTTTTTAATACTGACCGGTTCGTTCTCATAGTAATTTTCCCAGTGCAGCCTTTGAGGTTTCTTTGTCATCTGGAAGTAAGGTAGATGGGGTTAGAGCGACAATGCCGGTTAAACACATGCTGTTTTTAAATGGGAGAACAAAAGCATTATGGAACACAGACACATGCTACAGTTTAGAAAGACAAACGCGATGTTCGGAAGGGAATACTGACATACTACTCGTTATGTAAACACAATTATACATGGAATACCCAGATGTATGATATCCCACAATGCAATGGACTTTCCTAACTTTCAAAAGTTGACATTTTTGCAAATCTGTCCATTTTAAATGATTTATTTTAGAGATGATAGCTGAAACATGGACTGAAGAGTTTCTTGTTGCACACTCCAAACTGTTTCACAGTCTACTATTAAAAATATATATTATTTTTATTAAATACTGAAGCGTTTCGAGTAAGCAGTATGCTGGTATTCCATCCCGACAAGGCAAAGACACATACAGCAGATAGATTATGACAAACGATGGCACACAATGAGGTGAAGACACGGTTTATGTGAAGATTACATTATAAATGTATAAAGGTGGATCATTTCTCCTGGGTATAAATATTAAAGAAGCTGGTTAAACTTTGCAAGAAGATTGAATGTGTTAACAGTAGTTCATACAATAGTTAGATAACATGAAATAATGAACAATTATTATTTTAAAGCATTTAATGTTTATTTTTATCTATAGCTATATCTATTTATAAATTAAATTAATAAATGCTGTAAAATAACGTTGAACCTTATTGTTAAGCGTTAGTGGGAACCTGATGTTTAGTATTCGCTCTTTCATAACCGGTTTTTTCCAAACTAAAGTAAAATAACTGGCTAGATCGAATCTGGAAACCACAGAAAATCTTGGCATTGATTTCTGTGGATGTTTTTTCTATGTGAATTCTCCACATTTTTTTGAGGCCTTAAGACATTAGAGACGGAAGTTAAGAAAGAGCCACTATAATGGTATTTGAGGGGGAAAAATGGCAAGAATTCACACCTCTAAAGTTTCTCAGCTCACTGAGGAACAAAATATCTCGATATTTCTATTTTACCCTGCTGAATATGTAACTGTACAGAGGAGTTTGTGTGTCCAGCCAGCTGCCAGATGGACGCACGGACAAAAATCGGGACTCTTGGTTAGAGACGAGTTAGTTGACTGTCATATGCTGGTCAAATCCAGCGAGCAGGAATGGGTCGTTCAACAACTGACTCGTAGATTTGATATTTTTAGTGCTGATAATTTCATTAGTGTGATGTAAAAGATATCCCATCAGTTTTGAGAACGCTCTTTCATCAACATGAGACACACAAATGCTCAAAACCTATTAGAAAAATGAAAACATACACATTCAATGTTATTATTCCTGAACTTTTAACAGGATACGCCACCCAAAGTGAATATTCTCTCAATTTATTCACTCTCATGTCATCCCAGATGAATATGATTTTCTTTCTTCTTTCTTCTATATATATATATATCCTTCTCTTTGAGTACATATTCTGTAATGCAAGTATTGGTCTCTCAAAGCTGAAAAAAAAACCATGCAAAACAAACACGACGGTAATCCATGTGACCAAAGTTGATAAATCAATGTCTTCTGAAGCAAACCGATAGGTTTGTGTGAGAAAAATGCTATTTTTTCAAAACTTTTTTTAATTATAATAAACTATCGCTTCCAGCCAACTGTCAAAGGCGGGTTTATGAGTTCATGCTTGACGTTAACATCAGCACGTTAAAGTAGAGCTACATTATCAATTGTTAAAAGATCGCGATTTCGATTCAAATACCCACGCAATCTAATTCTTAAACTTATCTAAGCAGTTGTCATGTACAGATATGAAACAGCTTCAACTACACAGTACCATTATTTCTGTCTTAAAATAATTAAAATGATCACAGAAGTACTGGGATAAAAGTGTGGATAAACACTGACGTCTACGGCAGTGATCAAAATAGAGAAAAAAACCTTTTGAAAGTGACTTAATGCTTCAAAAAATGATTGCATCATTACATCGTTACACCAGTAGGTGGCGACAAGTGACAGTTAAAAAATATATTTGTCATTGAATCATTAATTTCAAAAGATTTGTTCAAAAACACCGATTCATCCAGTAATGAAGCAAGTGAAGTCTTTATGAGTGAGTCGTTGAATCATTCACTCCACCTGATTTAAAGAAATATTCAAATTAAACCTTTTTAAAATAAACTGCAGCAATCAGCATTTTGTCAGAACCTCCGTTTAATTACATGTTATTTTGTTTAGTTATCTATTCAAAATAGACACCGATTCATCAACTGCGGCCATATGTATTAGCGTCATGTTCACTTTGTGTGGTTTTTGATGAGTCAGCTTTGAGAGACCTTTTACCTTGTATTATATGGACTGAGAAATAAATTATTTATCTAAAAAAAAAAATCTCTGTTTGTGCTCCACAGAAGAAAGTCACATTTGAGACGACATGAGGATAAAATGATGAGGGAATTTTCATTTTTTGGAGGACTTTTCATAAGACGAAAATACATTTACACACATAGAAAAGCATGCAACAGCTTTTCATGAGAAAACAAAAGCATGAAGCAGGTGTGTGTTATGAAAATGAGGGGCATGTTAGGAGCACAGGCCTGCTTTCTGTGGGGGGATTAGGTTGTACAGTGTCTCTGTGTGCGAGAGCACTGGGCCAGCTGAAACGAATGAACTGGAATCTGTTTCCTCCATGTTCCCCTCCTTCCTGTTTGCCTAGCGAGAGTGAATCCGTCAATGGGTCCGTTACGGCCTCAGAGAGCAGCTGCCTGACAAACACTGACTCTACAAGGGCACACCACAACAAAACTGCTGCCATACAATTTTCTCAAAGTTTTGTTGGTTTTATTTAAAATAAAAAATATTGATATTATCGCTACAAATATAATAAAAGTAAGGGATTATCCACAACTAGCTGTGCATTAAATGAACCACCCAATGCAAAGTAGAGAGCATTCAAATGTTTTAAACAGATTATCCCGCTTATATCATGGTCATTTGCCAGCATTGACAAGTTAAAGCTGTTTATGTTTGCAGTGCAAAATTTGACCACAAGGGTAAAAATGGCGGTTATTTTCGTCAGCTATGGCTCGTTAGATCTTAAATAAATAACGTAAACGTAAATAATCCAGCACCACTAAAAATCTGGCTCCCACTCCAACAAGTAGGTGGCGGTATTGCACTTTAACGTTGGTTGCCACCCATCATAAAATGGGAAATAGAAAACGAGTGTGTAGAACAAAATCATGTGGCCGGAGATGATGACAAGGAAAAAAACGAGACGCTCGAAAAAAGTTGGCTCGCCAGATTCCATCAAAAAGAAGGAAGTGCCAACAACAGGAAGTCCTTTTTGTATAGTTACGTTTAGAAACTCCCTCAGCCTCCCTACACTCGTAATTCGACTGATCGACTGACCACAACAAAAAAAGAAAGAAAACAAAATGAAGTTAGAGATGAATTTGACTGCCTTATTATTTTAAATCTTCTATACACTTCGGTTAAAAACAACCTAAGTTGGGTTGAAAATGGACCGACCCAGTAGTTGGGTTAAATGTTTGACCCAACCTGCTGGGTAGTTTTATTTAACTCAACTATTGTTTAAAAATGACTGTATTGCTTGCTTTAAATGAACCCAAAATATGTTGGAAATTAACATTTATTAATAAGTTTAATAATAATAATTAAATAAGCATTTATTAAATTGCTTATTAATAAATGTTCACCTTTTGATTATTATTGTTGCGTCTAGTAATCGTGAAATTAATTTCCAACCTTTTTTGGGTTCATTTTAAGCCAGACATATAGTGATTTTTAAACTATAGTTGGGTTAAATAAAACTACCCAGCAGGTTGGGTCAAACATTTAACCCAACCGCTGGGTTAAAAAAGCCCAATTGCTGAGTTTGTCCATTTTTAATCCAACTTTTTTAGAGTGTGGATAATCATGATAATATTGTTCTTGTGAGTTCTTCTGGCGATGATAATCGTGTGGGGAACATCTGATGTTGTGAAAGCCCTCGTCCTGACACACTCAAATCCACAGCCTTTGGTCACTTAGCTCACTGACCCGATCTACACCAGGTATTAAAGAAGGATTAACAGTAGAGTGTCTGATGTTATCGAGTAATACGGACTTGTTTTTGAAGACTGACTACGCCTAGGCAAAATCCATTTTCCTCAAAATCTCTCCTTTTATGTTTCATGGAAGAAAGTTTATGACAGAGTATGAAGGGAAAATAATTCCCGGATATTCGGTCGTACGTGGACCGCTCCAGGTGTAAATGGGAGACGCGAGACTTTGCGCTCATGAGTCTCGATGCACCACAGTCTACTCCTGAAATCTTTCCAGTAAAGAATAGGACAATTTGGAAATTCCCACACACAAGACTTCACGGAACATCTTCAGTAAACATGACGTCAACCAGTAAGTGATCATAAAATCAGAGAACATCCTCTCAAAGAAATTCGATCGCTAGTGGTCACAGGAGAGCTTTGTTATTAGCGGGTGTAAACAGCAGTGTGTCTCAGCTGACCACTTGTGATGGGATCTTCTAAGAGGAACGTTAATGTGCGCATGCAGCGGGATGAGGGCGTACCTGATTGAGGTAATGGTATTCTTCCGGCTTTTTGAGGTGGAACGCTGTCCTCTCCTCATCACTCGCTCCAGCCAGCAGGTAGTAAAACACATGGTAATTTCTGGAAGTGCAAACACATATAACGTCAGGGACATATGGCTATAAATACTTAAAGGGTTGCGGCGGGGTTGAGTCTGCAGGGCCTGCTGCTGTGGTGGGGGTCAGAGGTCAGTATTGGGGAGGTCAAAGCAATGGGAGTCAGTCCAACATCCTTTCACTCGCATGAGGTTGCAGCAAAATCAAGTCTTGTCCTATATTTTTTCTCGCTTGAGAAGTTATTTCACTCAAATATGCTACAATTAGTGCTGAAATTTAAAAAAAAAAAAATTTCCCTCTAGCATTTTGAGTGCCTTCGTAAACACCTCTGATTGGCCATTGTGTTCACATGCTCAACAGATACGTCTGTGATTGGCTACAATACGAAAGTATGAAATATATTAGATTTCAAACGCTCCCGTGTGTTTCTGTGCAAGAGCTCGGCGAAGAGCATCAAAGATGTGTCATTACAACATTGAAGTGTTGATCCCCGTAGCCAATCACAGAGCGCGAGATCACAACGGCCAATCAGAGGTCAACAGCGCTCAAACTGCTAAGGGGAAATGCTGGTATCGATGGTACTGACTAGCACTAGTCACAACAGAGAAGAAAAGACAAACCACAGTTTCCATTTCATGGCAGTTTAAGGTGCTCAGGTTGATTTTTGGAACATCTGGAGCATCTGGTTTGTTTGCGGCATGTCTGAGGTGGTTTACTAGCTCTAAACTTGACACTGTATTAGTTTATTCCAGACAGGAGCAGCTGTGTTCACCAAAACAGAGCTTCTTTACTAGCCATGGCAGGTTTTAAAGGAGTCTATCCGTGTGACATTTCTGATGTTTAAACATGCAGGCAATGCTTCATTAAAGAAGATGTGTGTTCAAGTCTGTATTTGAACTAGTGCTGCATGATACTGGAAACAATAAACTGACATTAGTGTATTTTCTTGTTCTGACATTGCGATATATATTGAAGAAATACAGGAATGTTGAGTTAAATAACTGTATGTGGAAAGAATTCATCGTTCTAAAAACAGTGTAAAAAGCCGTAAAATGTTTTTTTTTGGCTCCTGAACACTTTTTTGTGTGTTTGCAAACCATACAAACTTTGGTTTACTCTTTACAAGTGAAAAAAATCTCTCCATTTGAGTTCCCGCTGTTTTTGACCAATTCAGTATAAAATAATAATAAAAATTGTGATTTTTTTTTTTTATGGTGATTATTAAATAGCATATTAAAGTAAATAAGAAATATACTGTAATATTGTACTGTAAAATAAAGAAATCAAGTATTTAATCATTTTATGACAAAACAAATATTTACATCTTATTTTTCCAATGTTAAATCCCCAAGCTTTAAAGGGTTGGCGGTAAATGGATGCACTCGGTTTTACAGTTATATTGCGATATTGATCTTATTTCAATGCACTATTTTAGTGTGTCACATCATTGATTCAGCTGGTTAGGACAATAACTGAGATTGACTTTACTGACCGTCACTTTATCATATGATGTTTCAGCTGGATAGTGAAATTTGACTGCTTTGATTTATACCAAACCCGCAAAAATCAAAGAAATGATGGTGGGTTTCCTTCATAAACCCTCATGTCATGAAACCAGTGAGGCCGGTAATGACAGGCAGCAGATAAAGCTGAGATTCACACATATAAACAACAATTACTCAACAACACTGAGGAGAAATGAGTCCCACATGTTCACTACTAGATTTATCTCCTTCTACCAAAATCTACACTCTCCTCAGTTGAAATAAACTGTTGTACAATAATGTTGATTTAATTACAAAACACCTGAAATGAATACACAACATATCAACACAGCACATACAAAATCTCCTACCTTTCATTGTGTTCCTGATAGACGAGCCGGGACTTCTCCAGCAGGTATTTCTCCACATATGCCCTGGATAAGAACAAACACCACATGAGACGGGGGTTCAAAACCGCTCAACAACACTGCAGACGGACACACGTGTGGCTCTTACCCTCGAACAGTGCCACTTTCCTGGTAGTTCACCTGGATGAACTTCCCAAAACGGCTGGAGTTGTTATTGTGGGCCGTTTTAGCATTGCCAAAAGCCTGTGAACAGGAAAAATAAACGGCATTAGAGAGGTGACAACGATCAATGAATGATTAAATCAATGTGACAGAAATTCAAATGCATTTTGAGCCCATTTTGAGGCTTCATTTAAAAAGTTTGTAGCCTATATTATTTAGATCAGCTTTAATTAAAGGTTTTTATTTAAATAAAATATGGAGGGAGAGATATATATATATATATATATATATATATATATATATATATATATATATATATATATATATATATAAATAAAACATAAATAAATAAATAAATATAAATAAATACATAAATATAAATAAATAAATATAAATAAAATATAAATAAATAAATATAAATAAAATATAAATAAATAAATAAATAAATATATATATATATATATATAAGTTGGTATGAGATATACCACAAAGTGAAAGTAAAGTGGTATTTTGGGTTAAAAAAAAACCCGATGGTAAACACACAATATTAACATGAACATGTGGAAACTAATCTGAATCGAATAAACATCATACCTGCATGCAAATCCTTCCTAACGAACACATGAAGTATGAGGTGCACAATTTATTGGTACTTTTTGGTGACTTACTAATTGACAACATATCTATGACCTTGTGTGAAATAAAGCGCTAGAGCAGCACGATTCGGGATAAATCGATAAATCACAATTGAAAAAAACGATTTTCCTACGATTCTGAATAGATAATTTACTAGAGGTTCTGGCAAATGTTAATTGCTGCAGTTTATTTAAAGCATGACTTTATTTCAATTCTTTTTAATTGGGTTGAGCGAATGATTCAACGACTCACTCATGAAGACTCACTTGTTTCATTACTGGATGAATCAGTGTTTTTGAATGATTCTCTTAAATGAATGATTCAATCAAATACATTTTTAACAGTCACCTACAGGTGTAACGATGTAATTACAATCTTTATTTGAAGCGTTCAAAAAGGTGATTTACTCTATTTTGATCGCTACCAATCCAAACTATAAACTTTAATCGCAGTACTTCTGTGATGATAAATAACGAAACTGTGCGTTTCATACCCATCCATGACAACTGCTCTCTCTGGCTCAGCATCAATGCAGATCCGAATGTTTGCTGTGATTGTACTTGTGATTTTAAGATTTAATAGACCGAGTCGAATCACTGCCATTTAGAAATGAGATTGTGTTTCAATTGGTCTTTTAATGATTAATTGCAAAGCAGTTGAAGAGTGTGTGAAGCGAGCAAACAGGAAAGGAAATTTGGTTTTTCATGGGTGAAACTTATTTAGTAACAAGTTACGAAAATAACGTTAGAATGACACTGACAACACCTCATCTGTCCGGCAATACTAAATCGGGACAAAGCATTTTTCTCAGGCATCTGATAGAAGAGTCAACAGCATTCGCTCACGGCTTTCAAAATAATCGAATTAAAATGTGACTAAACACTCAAAACAGTCTTGTGATCCACTCACCGGTTGAGAAACACTACTTTACAAGATGCTATTACTGAAAAACAGGGCAGCACAAACAATGTTCGACAAGCCAACAAACCCACAAGCTTTTAATGTGCAAAGAGGTCAGCCAATCATAACAGAGCTTTCACATGGATGTTACACAGATTGTGAGGGTCAGTGAAAAATTGTTATGAAAAACTCCATTACAAAAAGCCTGGTGCAAGACACCTCGGACCGCGACAAGAACAAAAATAAATCTGTTGTAAGTGTCCACTACATCCCCTTTTGGCCTGTTTTTGTTATGTGCCTGCCTGGAGAGCAGGAAGTTATTCAGTTGTACACAAACACTCTCGTTATTTGTAGCTCCACCACGAGTAAACAAATTCCTCTGCGGAACGAGCAGCCGAGGTCCGTCTGCTCGCTCCCGCCACCCACGGCCGCTCCGGAGGTCAATCTCACGGCCAAGCCGGCCAGACGCACACCGCCCTGTTGTGACTCAGACTGCGGGGGGTTTACGGCTCTCAGGGGAAGCAAGGACAAATGGAATTCTGGGTAGGGCGGCACCACCGACACAGCTGACGGCCACGAGCTACTGTAACAGCCGTCGTGACGCATCTAACAAGCTATGTTAAGTAATGTCTTGAATTGTCTAGAAAAGGTTATGTCAAACACAGAGATAACTTTACAAATGGCCTCTGGAACCCGTGTTGGAAAAGCCTATTTAGCCCTTCCCGTCGAACAGCACTTGCCAAACATCGAGTGGATGTTGCACAGTCACTCCTCTGACATATTAATGAACGGCACTTCAGAAATAAATCATGCGTTCCGCACACTAAATGGAAGAAGCCTGGGCGCTTCAGGAAAAGAGGTCAGACGAGGACAAAACTCAGGGAAAAATAAACTTTAAACAGACCTGGAGAGAAGAGTGAGGATGGATTTTGGCAGGCGAGAAAACACGGCAAACTTCTTGATACTCAACATTCCTGTTGCTGGAGGAAACGGCTGCCATTAAAATCTGTTGAGATTTATCATCGTACGCGGGTGCGTTTCGCAAAAGCAGTGGTATCAACGAACATTTGCAAAAAAGCACAGCAAAGCCGTATGATTGGAACGACAAGCTTTTTAATTGTCTTTTCGATCCACAACTAATAAGGTGTGAATCCACTTTCCGTTCGCACTGTAAAATGGCATTAAGTGGCTGCGGATATTAGCTCAAATGATCACATTACAGCAAATGTTGCGAAAGTCCTGCTATGAAAGGCTTGTGTATGCTATCCCATCACGCTCTGCTGCTTACTGGCAGCGGCAAATCCTCCACAGATGAAACAAAAACACAATGGGCTTTTATCTTGAGTTAGTCTTGATCTCATAGGAGAAGTTGAGAGAGTGAATCAACTACCGAGCGGCCGAATTCATCACAATTACCGGACACATGTGAACGGAATAAAATGACATCAAATGCAGGAATGAGACGTTTGTGGCTGTTCCCGGCATAAGACACGGGGGACATATTTTGGATGAGCTCCACAGAGTGAGAGCTTGTGAATTGATCTCAAGGGTTGAGAACTGAATCCATTAGAGCGTTCTGTCGCTCACACAAACACACAACAACACGCTCTGATCACACGCCACGTCTTCTAATGGACCGCATCAGGTAAATATTATCGCTTGGCCCGAGAGCCGTCACAGGGAAATTACTCTCGACAGTTTCAGTGCGATTAGATCACATTTCTGCAGTATGTGCATGTTTTTACTCGTGTCTGACCTTGACAGACTGAACTGGAGAAATGAACCGAAGACGACTTCCACGTCAAAGAAGGCGGAGCCACAGAGCCACACCCACCAGAGCGATACAAGCTGTTTTGAACTCCAAACGAACTTCGTTTTCGCCTGATTTTGTCGAAATGACATCACAGTAGTTCGTTCTTCGATTTCGTTTGAAGTATATCGGGGCCTTTACACCATATCTTAACATTAGGCGTAACAAATGTCAGTCTGTATGTTTCTACAGATCAGGGATTCCCAAACGTTTTTTGTCAGCCAAATCCCTAGGACTTAAAATACTTAAGTTTGTTCCGATAGCCTCGTGGGCAGCACCGATATATAGCGCCGTTGTGCTTCGGGCGACCCAGGTTCGAGTCAAGACTCATGGACCTTTCCCAATCCCACCCCCCCCCGCTCTCTCTGTATCCCTCTCCCACTTCGCTCCCTGTCTACTTACTGTACAATCATAATAAAGGCAAAAATAAATCTTTAAAAAGAATATATATAAATACATTGTATACATTAAATGTTTCTTCAAATCAGCAAATCAGCTAAATAAAATCTTTTTAAAATAAAAAAAATGACCGCCTCAGCTGTTTCTCAACACTTTTACTTTGTCATTTACCTATTCATACATTAGAATAATATAAACATAATTAATATAATTATGTATAAACAATATTTGTTAATACTCAACCGCATACATCAACTCCATCGCAGAGATGCTGAAAAACTGTCTGAAGACAATGTGTGCAATGACAGTTTTCCCTATGGATGTTCCCTTATTCCCTATGCTGCTCACTGCGCTCCGAACTGAACCCGTTCACTCCCTTCAGATTGGAAATTGCACTTAAGATGGCGGAATAACCTGTGAAGTCCACTTACAGTCGACTGGAACGCACCTGTGGTCACTTCAAGCGTTTCTACTGATTGGAAAGTTATCCAATTAGTTAAAATTGTTCCATTTACACTTGGCCCTTTAAACGGGCCCTTCAATTCCCATGCTATATGCAAATTTAACAGTTTACGTCAAAGAAAGCAACACATTTTAACTTTGCATTTTATTTCTCATCCGCTAATTTCAAGATCAAATACCCTGGAGCCGTATGGATTACTATTATGATCAATGAATGTGTTTTTTTTCTGGACTTCAAAATCTTGGTTACCATTCGCTCCCATTATAAAGCTTGGAAGAGCCAAATGTTTTTAATAAACTGTGTTTGAGAAGAAAGGCATATACACCTGGAATGGCTTGAGGGTGAGTAAATTATGGGATAATTTCCATTTTTTGGTGAACTAACCCTTTAACATCAACTAGTTGTGCTCATCGCCGCACTTTGACTCCTTTAAGCTGCGTGAAGCCAGGCAATCTTATTGAAACTGGCAGTTTTGAGAAAATTCTTGACATTTCTGTGTGCATTGAGCATTAGACGGTACATGAGGGGTCAGCGGGTGGGTCACAAAAACCCCAGCATACCTGGATGTGATGTTTTATTGCACTTTATAAATCCGTCTCAATAGGAACGAGCCCGACTTCCGAATGTTCTGGCACTCTGCCACCACCTTTATGCCATATGGGCTGTGTCAAGAAAATTACACCACCACTCATTTTCCCCATTTCCTCTTTCGGTTTCAGACTGGTAAGTGACTCACCGCTTGGCCTACTCCAGAAATAGGACATTTTTTCCTGGATTACAGTGCAAAGACACAAAAGGAAGCCCTGAACGGCTGAGCTACAGAGCTGGGGTGTGTGAGAATGTTTGGAGCGGTCTAAATGGATCAATCCTCCTGAGAGTCTTTAGATTATCTGTGGGACGCAGTCAGTTGTTGTACCAACTCAACCCAGCAAAAATGATGATCCACAAGAGATGTCATTCCGCTAGATGAACATAACTAGGGATGCGAACAGTTAATGTCGATTGATTAATTGTCAATAAAACTTGATCGATTAAGCAAGGTCTGAGTGTGTAGTTTTGAGGTGCGTGCAGCACGAGGAAAAATTAAGCGAGCGCGCCATAGTCTACATGTATTAATGTCTTCAAACCATGCAATGTATCAGGTAGGCTAGCAGTTTATTTCTAAACATAATTAACCAAGGGTCCAAAAACTACGGTGGCCGGGAAGTGCAAAACAACATTACAAACTGTGAAACACTTTTACGAAGCTTGAGACAAATTTACATTTTGGAAAACATTTTTACCTATCATAAAACACAATTACATGGGGAAAACACTTTTACCAAGGACGAAACAAATTTACATTTTAGAAAACAAATTAACAAGACGCAAAACACTTTTACCAGTCCCGAAACAAATTTACAATGACAGATTCTTCACGGAAAGGTGATGTGAAGTGATGCGGTGAAAGGTGTTGTTGGTGAGCGCGGTAAATTCGTGTTGTAGTTGTGGAGTAAATGGCGTAAATAAAGTTTATGGTGACCGAACATGGACTGCGGCCGAGGGACGTTTTGCCTGTTTTGTGGCAAACACATGAGCAGCTTAACGCGGTTTTGCTTCACGTGTGGTCAGTGTTTGGAGTTTCTAAAGGACGCGGACCTGACGGAAACACAGGGGACGTCTCGACAGCCGGACAGTGCTAAGCAAAGTAAGTTTCACTTCCAGTGTGTGGTACATTCCCTTTCCGTGAAGAATCTGTCATTGTAAATTTGTTTCGGGACTGGTAAAAGTGTTTTGCGTCTTGTTAATTTGTTTTCTAAAATGTAAATTTGTTTCGTCCTTGGTAAAAGTGTTTCACACTTTGTAATGTTGTTTTGCACTTCCCGGCCACCGTAAAAAAAACCCTCCAATCAAGTTATTTTACTGAACTGTGTAAATGCCACAGTAAAAGCACATAGAATAAACAAGTTTATGTTATGTACGCTGATTTTACACATCAAATTTTCATGTAAAGCAGTCATATGAAAACGGAGCACTTCTAAAATGGCAGCAGATTGACAAAAACACTTGTTAAGTGACGGTCATATCTCTATATTGTCTGTAAAGCCGAGCTTCTGAGCCTAAACGACACATATGTTGTGTTGGTTAAACAAGTGATAGTTATTTAATGTGATAAAATCAACTTTTGTTCTTTTCTTCTGAACACAAATGCAGATATTTTTAATAAGCCGAAAACGAATGATTAATTATATGATGTACAAATTTAATTCAAGCTTTTATTTCACATATAAATCGCAACCATGTCAGTAAACGGTTTACAGAAGTTTAATTTTTGGGTGAAAATGTATTTTTCCCTTAAATACAGTCGCTGGATGTATTTAAACTGTATTCACTAGAGCTTTAGAAGACATACTTTATGCACTAAACTGAGAAAAACGGCAAAGAAATCATTAAATTAAACGTCTTGAGCAACAGATCAGAGTAAGTCTTCCAGAGCAAAGTTTTATGAACACATGAGAGAGCACAGCACCCATGCTTCTCTCCAGATCTGCCAACAACATGGAGAGGGTCTTTGGGATCATTAGAGTTGGGACACAACCCAGACGTCTGCACTGCAGAGACCCTGGCACACAATTATATAACCCCCACCAAAGCTCCCAGCGAAACAGCGACTCTGGATGCAATTAAAACCTCTGCAGAGAGTTAAACCTTCACACATCTGACATCGGCCAGCATTAAGTATTTATGTGATGCTCTTGGCACGCAAATGCATCTGTGCATCCAGATTAGTCATCTGCGAAACCGGCCAAAAACAGGAAGCAACAGCAAGTCTAATTAGAAACCTCGATGAAATGCAATGCTCCTGAACTCTCAAACACAACACCACTTCTCATAGTAAGAGTGTTTAACCTCTCTCATCAAAACTGGGTAATAAGTCACAAGAGGCCATGCATTAGTGATTTCACCATGGATAAGAGTTGTTGTTAGGCATGACACATGGTTATAAAAACTCATTGCCTTCAAATGGTGCATCCCATTTTGCACACTATTATTTTGCCATTTTTTAGCATAAATAGAAATGTGTTCACACTGAAAATGAGAAAAGGATGGACAGTGTCCGGTCAAACCTTGTTGCTCTTTCGGAATACATAAATACAAAACAGCGGTATTTTGAACAGATAATGGCGAAGAATCATATCCACAAATAGAGTTTGGAGAGCACCACTGAATTTATTGAGACAATATATTACAAATATTTGGGATTCTGCAGTCGTGGGGAAATCCCCTTGAACGTTGAAAGGATACTACGACAAAGATATCGCTTAAATCTTCTGACAACTGAAAATATGTGTGATATTACATGAATATACATGTGATATCTCTTTAGAACATGACAGGGGACTGTAGCGCTAAAGTGTGACGTCAGATTGTGTTTTGCGTCATCAAATTGGGTTCGATCGGCCCAATTTAGTGCGATCGAATGCGATTATTGGCCGATACTGATATATAGTGATAAAAATCATTTTGTTTCGTTAGAAAACAGACACTACGATTAAAAACTGCTCAATTCAGTGTGAGCCCAACGAGAATCAGATTTCATTCATCACGAGAGTGAGGAGCTGACTGACAAGACGATGGCGGAAGACTTGGTTTCAAAGCGAAAGGCAAAAAAGCGCCTATTTTGCAATATTTTGGATTTAAACAGTGCTAATAGGGAACCTACAAAGGATTAGATGTGTTTTTTAGTTGCAGTGTTTTTCATTATTAATAATAATAATAATAATAATAATAATGAATGGCACTAACTCAGGGAAGTAAAACTGGTGTCCACTGGCGCAGAGCTTTTTCAGTTCATTAATTCAAAACTCTTATGTTTCACACTGTTATGAATGCCTGTACAGCCACAAGCATTTTGCTTTCACTTTTGAATTAGAAAGCGAGGTGCAAAAGACGAAGAATTTAATTGTTTTTAAGGGTTAACCTAAAACTTCACTGATGATACAATCAGCTGCCCTATTACTGAATTCAAACACTGCAAATATAACCACTATTTTATAATTTTTCAGCACTTCGTCTAATATGATTTGAGTCTGAACTATCCATTTTACGGTGAAGATATGAACAAGTGTTGGGAGAGGATGGAGACAGACAGAGAGACTTATGATGCCTCATGACAGAGCTAGAGGGGACGCATTACTCAACTTTCAATAGCGGTCCATGTCTGAGCAGTAGTGCCTTGCAGCAATTAGTCAGGGATGTGAAACGAGAGTCTGTGAGAGGATCAGTCTTGTGTACTTGAGTCACATATTCCATTCAATGCGAACTATTCAGGAACGCAGCAGAGGAAGCAGAAAATGAGCATGGAATCCAATCAGAAAAAAGAATTTACAGTATGACATGGAATGTCATGAAATTCGGCAGATTTTAGGCGTGTAATCAAACGGCGACGTGGACTAGTGTCTGAATATTAAAGTGCCAAAAGATGAAATATGAATATGAAGTCTGGATATTCTGTGTCTCTGTATGAATGACTGGCACCGTTTCATTTCATGCACGGAAAAACACAACATTTTTTCTTTTGTCAAAGTAACTTGATTAATGTGGTTCAGATCAAATATTTTGAGTTTCTGTTGATCGCCTTCAGTGAATTAACTCAATTTTTTAATTTCAATGAACTCAATTTTATTTCAAAGTTAAACCTTTTCAAAGTTAAACCTACAATTATTTCTCACAGCGTGGATTGATTTTTTTTAACTTCATTTAAGTAAAACTAACGTCAACAACAACCTGTGAAAATAATGAAGAAATTGAGACAGAAATATTTCACTATTGCACATTAGTGCACTTCTTAATGTAGTAATAAAATTAAAATGTAATTAAGGAATAATCACCACAGACCATTTTTTTTATTTGCTTACATTTTACACGTTTTATGCCTTCCTTTGATTACCACAGTTTCTGATAATAAATGTGCATTACATCATAAATCCAGAAAAATTAAAACATTTCAAATCATTGTAAATATTATAAGTTTAATGAATTCCATTACGAATTCAATTTAAAAAAAAAAGTGTTTCATAGGGCCTCATTTTTATGAAAATTCTTCTAAATTGAAATCTTTTATGAAATGTTTCCAGGGCAGAGTGAAAGACACTCAGAACAGCTGTCAGAAGTGCCACTGGCCCGATAATATTTAGTACAGAATTTGCAGGGGAAAAAAGGACTAATAATAGAGGAGCTGTCGGGTGTATAACGGCATCCCTCATTCAGCACACACAGGAAAGTTTAGTCTCGTATCTTTCAGAGGTCTGAGAGCGGCGGCTCAAACTCGCCTGCTATCCTTCAGCTCCGAGCTGAAAGCGACATCCTTCCCCTCATCCCGTCACAGACGGCTCTTCCTCTTACAATTATGCTACAGAACGAGAACGTGTGCCTATCAGAGTTCTCTTTAAATACCTCTTTCTCCTAAACAAACACACTTCCCCGTGATAGTAGTCTATTCAGAGTTAACTGGCGTGGCTGGTATTTTAAACAGCGCTCTGACATGTCCTTCCAGAGCCAAGTCTCAGTTCCTGCTCAACCCCGGTATTCCAATGACCGTGCGCCGGAATCGCCACTCGAGCTTTTGCATTTATAGGGTATGATTTCATTTTCCACTTTAAGGAAAGTGAAAAAACGGCTGCTCTGAAACAATCACAGGAGAGAGATTGTGCTCTGAAGCCAAATCCACCATTCTCTCTGCCATCTCTGATGAAATCGGACAGGTCCTCTCTGTTTTGGAGCCGTTTTGGATTGAATGCATTCGCTTGCCAGATCTGATCGAAAACATAATGGTGTCTCAAGTCCAAAAAAAAATTGCTTTTCTGCTTCCGTATATATAATGATTGAAATTATCCCACTATCAGCGGTTGCACCGACTACACTGTAAAAAATAAAAAGTTGACTTAACTTAAAATTTCAAGGCAACTCGCTGCACAGCTTTTATACTGTTATACGGTTATACTGACTGAAATTAAGTTGTCAGTCATACAAAAATATTTAATTGGGTTAACTTAAGATTGTTAGTTTTGCGGAGAGGTGCAACTGTTTTTTAACAAGCCTTTTTAAGTTGAGCCAATTCAACATTTTTGGTCTGTAGAACTCAAAGTCTGAAGTTGAGTGAACGAAAAAATACTATTGGAAATTGGTACACTGTAATTTAATGGTTACCATTGTTGTGTTTAGCATGCTGAATGTTGAAGTCTGTGTGACTCAAGTATAGTCAATGACACAATGTTGATGATTGATAATCAACCCACTTAATTTTCCAACTGTTTGTGTTTATAAGTGCTACCGTTAACTTTTAAACGATCTCATAAATTAAATGACTCATAAATTAAGTCAATTAAGTCATAACTCATTTAATTATAATATAATTATATATATGGATTGTGAAGTTCAGTTGCATACAAATAGATGAACTGTGATTTCAATACAATACAATAATATAAATGAAGTGCCCAAGCAAAGGAAACACCATCCATGAGTTCAAAAAAAAACAAAACATTTTTTTACACCGTCCCATGAACAAATGGTTGCATTTTATTTTCCAAAATTAGTATTTGCAAGTGGGAGGGCAGTTTCTAACTTAACTTCAATAATAAGTTGGCAGAAGTTTTTTAGGATTTTTTTAGAACTTGCAAAACCTTGTTCACAAAACTAAACTTTTTAAGTTTATGGAAAGAAACTTGGTTTAGGTTGAATAAACGTATTAAACATAGTTAAACTGACTTTTACATAGATTTTTGCTGAGCCAACACAACAAAACCAGTCATTTGAACCTTTTTCAAGTTGGGTTTACCAAACCAACAAGCATGTGTATGTCCAGTCAACAATTCAAATTAAGTTGATCAGACAATTTTTGAACTTATTTCCACTTGTTAAGTCAACTTTTTTAGTTTTATTGTCCAGTTAACTAACAGATGATAGTTATTACAACTTTTTGTAAGTTGGAGACTTTAAAGTGTCAGTTCACCTAAAAATTAAAATCCTCTCCCTCGTGTCGTTCTACACCCGTAAGACCTTCGTTCATCTTCAGAACACAAATGAAGATATTTTTATATGGAGTTTAACATTTACTCATTTGGCTGCCGCTTTTATCCAACACGTTTAGTTCTCGAGTTATTTGGAATAATGCTTATTGGGAACACAGCCACTGACCCTATAAGCCCACTACGCCAAGAACACATTGAGCCTCATATAAAAACCACTATTATGGAATGGAAAATCTTTTACGGTACTTTTTTTTGTCCTTTATGCAACCTGACCATACTAACATTTTCATAGCGTGATTAAAATTTATTTATGGAAGAAAAGAAACATGAGTAGATTATCAACATTTTCGTTTTAATTCCTTTAAAGTCCAAATACTTTCTAAAGGCTCAAGATTACAAAAGCACATACCACAGATACTGATGCGTCTGTGTCATTCTGACGGCTGTGAAACCGTGCAAACAAAGTGAGAACGGAGCCGCTCACTCAGGTGAGCTTCATACGAAGAGCTTGAACGCGTTGTTGATGATTTACAGAAGGATTCTTTCAGAGCAGGTGCACCGAGGGTCTGAGAAATGCTTAATAGATGTTTTGCTGGGTTTGTTTCTAAGCTTTGTCTGGAAACTTATGTCATCTCTGTGTTGAAGGGCCTGCAGGTTTACCATTCGTCCTGACATGCAAAGTGCCTAAAATTAGCGCAGCTGATGCCCGAGCCGGGATGTGGGTGGCCACAAACAGCTGCGGTCACCACACCAGAGCCATACGAGTTCACAGAGATTCTCCAATGCCAAGTGTTGATTGTATTGAGCTGGTCTTTAGTAGGGCTGTGTATCACCAACAATGTCACGATACGATATGGTTCAATTTGGAATTTAAATTTCTTTTGAGCAGAGTTTAGTAACAATAATGTGTTTGTTGAATAACCGGTGTTATGACAGTTGTGATCACTGAAAAACAATTTTGTTTTTGTCATTAAAAAAACCAATGTTTTAAATGAAATATAAAAAATGTCACAAAAAAAGCTTAGAATGACTCTTCCTTTTGCTTTTAAAGTCACTGAAATGACAATTATAGTCATTTCTTATTACTTCCTATGATAAGCAAGCCTATTAAAATCACAGAATATTGAAGTTCTCATTCTGTTTTATTTCAGACCTTCATTAACACACGGCTCAAACTAACAAAACATTGAGTAACCATCCTCAAATGTTTGGCGGTGGCCAAGTGGTTTTCCAGCGTCAACTTCCGTCTGCGGTCCGACACGCAGTTAAAATAATTCACCCCCACTGTCATGTGACAGCGGGAAACTGCTTTGCGCGCTCTTTTGCACGTATTTTTGTTGGCGAATGAGAATGATCTGCGTGCTTCATCACGGTTTCACCGCGGGGTTTGCGGATGATGTTCACGTCGTGTAATTACGTCACTTCATGAGGTTCCCATGGCAATCAGGGGGAAATAACGGCACTTTACTTGTGTGAAGTAAACGCAACATTTTTCAACTTTCTGCTGAGATATATGTGACTTTTTGCAACGGAAATACAGGGATTATGAAATCATGCTAGCCCCGCATATTTTGCTTGCGGCGTATTTGAAAAAATGCGACCCCCGCATAAACATACGGACTTTGGCTGATTATGCATTAAATCAGGCGATCGCATAATCGCGTTTTACTTAACTTTTGTTTTGCAGTTCTTGCATATTGCATGACTCATGTCTAATGTCTGACTCTCTGGTTTAGCGTAAAACCCAAAATTCCCCCATATTTTTGATTTTTCTTTTGACGGCAGTGGAAAAATCCTCTTATCCATTTTGAATGTCTTGCTCTGCTGCTTGGCGCCAATTGACGTCACGTGATTAGCTACATTTAAAAGCACGAGACTCGATACAGCAGCTGCGTCATGAGTTCATGACGATGTATCGATATATACTGCAGCATTATGCAACATTCTTTGTTATCCAAAAGTAACAAAGTAATTTGTTACAATGTAAACAATGTAAATCCAATGTAAATAAAGTATATATAAATTGCTTTTTAAATGCATTTTAAATTAACTCTACTTTGTACATCTTTAAAAAAGGTACAACATTTTTCCCAGGAGTTAACGTGTGCATTTGTAGTGTATATATATATATATAGCTTAGATCATTTCCTAATTCCAGCTGCACTGAAACATCTCAAGTCAGTCATGTGAGGAAAACAGCCACCAAAAAAAACACGCACAATCCAAGTCTCTGATTTAAAACTGAACTTTTGACTCGTGTTATGCAAGAGTATTTTGTTTCCTAAGTGGGTGAGAGTTTCATGCGTATGGAGCCATTATTCTCCAAGTGTGATCCTCCCAAAATTAAAGTTTTGTATTGATGCAAAATGGCTTTTATAACCCAAAAAATAAGGTAAACAATTAATAAACAACGGAGGGGTCCGGTTGAAGCTGAACCACCTTTTTTTTTTTTTTTTTGGACACAAAATTCCCTGTGAATTCCGCAGCAAACAATGGCGCACTGTTTTCTCAAGGCGATGTAACAGGAGCGAGCTTCAGCTCTTCAGCTTCAGAGGCCACAGGAAAACTCACCGAGGGAGCCGTCTCACTTCATGAGCTTTCTTGGAAAGATTTCCTCAATGATGAGGAAATTACATTATTCTAGTTGAATGTTGTTAAAAACTGCTTGCGTGTCCATCGGCAGCTAAAACTACAATAATAACAGAGCTTAGATCTGATCAAATCATCACACTGCAGACGACGAGCAGATTCTACCTTCAGTGAAAACAACAGAAGGACATTCAGAGCGGTCCATTTCCTGTTGTCGACTACACTACTATACAGTGGCCGTTCAACTGGTGCGTTCATGTCATGTCGGGAAGATCGTATCTACGAGCTGATGAAGGGAAGAGGGAAGTTCAGAAGTTTCTTTAAGCCCCGATCTGTACGAGTTGGGAGCGAGTCAGTGAGAAACATTGAAATACCACAATATTAAGTATTTAGCAGTGACATTGTCAGGCTTTTATATTTCCTCTAATTGCCTGCACAAAATATGTATTTTTGTGTAATTAATTAAGGCAAACTGCCATCTTACTTATCAAACACGACTTCCCATCTAGTAAATATGAGCTTCTCAGGATGACTTGAACGCACCATATGAATGATTATTAGGAAGATTTTAAATCAGACAGATTTAAAGAGTTGCACAATTAACTGGCAAAAGATGGAAATCTTGATTCAAACACATGCAATCCTAGTTAAGATTGTCTATATCTGTTAAACCTTTTACAAGTTTGTTGAGCTAGAGAGCCGTTGTCATGTACAGGTAGGAAACATGTTCACAAACAGACACACAGTATTATTATTTCTGTCTTACAGTAATTTAAATTAATCACAGAAATACTGGGGAGTTTATAGTTCAGATATAAACACTGATGTCTACGGTAGTGATCTTCTACTAGTGTTGCATCTTTACACCAGTAGGTGGTGACAAGTGACTTAAAAAAATGGTCATTGAATCATTCATTCAAAAATGCTGAATCGTCCAGTAATGAAACAAGTCTTTAAGAGTGAGTCATTGAATCATTCTCAATATATATGTTTTAAATAGACTGCTGCAGTTAACATTTTGTCAGAACCTCCAGTAAATTGCCCCCTTGGCAAACAGTTTGATTGACAGGCAATCTAACCAATCATAACCCCGAATCCGTCATTTTGTCCATCAAAGCAGTCAGGGGAGTTAGTAGATTAACGTCGGTGAACTTGAATCACGTCTTTCCGCGCTTGAAACAACATTCCTTCTGATGTTCATTCATGTTTATTTGATGCTATAAATGAACTAGTATGAAGAGATGATCGCTTCACGACACATTAAAGACACACTGTACGCTATTTATTGTTCAAACTTCTTAAAAAAAAAAATGAAACTGTTTCATACGTTGTCAGTGTCCTCTTTGCTCCGATGTATTTTTCACCGCATGAGAACATGATGTGTGGCGTGAGAACACATGACTTGTCGGGCATATCAACAGGGGGCGGGTCTTTGCAAAGAGTCACTTGCACGTTATTTTGTTTAGTTGTCTATTCAGAATCGTGGGAGAATCGTAATCCATATTTTAAACAAAAGCAAAAACCATGACTCTCAATTTACCCAGAATCGTGCAGCTCTGGACAACATTATTCCACTGGCGCAAGATCAATACTAATGTTTTATGGGTGCTTTGCAAACTGTAATAAAACAGATAGCAGTGTGACTGATAAAGCTCTGGCTTCGAACGATCCATTAATCAGAAATGAGCGGTGCCGCCTTTTCAGACAGGAAAATGGAGGCTATTAGGACTGTGTTCTCTGCTAATGCATCAATAAACCCATCCGTTATTGACCGCTGAAGAGCATGACCAAAACCACTGTTTAGACCGCACTTCTAAACGGACACAAAAGCTTTACGGCGCTCAATCTGACATTACAAAAGGGTTTTTGACACAGTGACACTTACAAATTAAATCTGTACCCTATTGTGAAGAAAATGTAAGTGGTCCTTGAAGAAATCACAATGCTGGAGCGTTGTTGTGTTTGTAGGGATATTTGGGATTTTTTCAATTATCAGTATAATGTTAATTGCTCATGCAATTATTATTTAACAGGATGTAATTAGCTTTGCCATCATCTAATGTTCACTTTATGTAATCTTTAGAAAACGTCAAAACTGTGATGCCTAATTTCATTTTAGATTTTTAGTATTTTTTAGTAATTACATATTACAAATATTAATAAATACATAACATTGGTGCATCATTTAATTGAAAAACGGGTAAAACTTTACAATAATGTCTTTGTATCTTCAATAATCACATTCGCTGCAGAATTAATGAATCTTTGTTAATGTTAGTTAAAGTTAGTTCAGGTCCATTACATAAACAGACACTTTAATAATAATTTAGCAAATGTTGAAACGAACATTAACCAAGATAAACAAATGCTTCAGAAGCATTTTTCAATGTTAATGTCCACTGTTAACAAATGGAACCATAAAATGTTACAGAAAAATGGTTTGTATATTAGCACAATATTGGTTATCGAACAATCTGCATTTTTTTTATTGATCAGTTTTGGATACTTATAGGCTAATTTAATGCCTATTTTAAGATTTAGATCACATCTACGGCTAACTAAATGAGACGGCAATAAATTATAGCACTTAAAGATCTTTCAAAGAGCATGACAGAGTGAAAATGCAGTATAGATTCATAACATTGGCATCTGTTTTAGATCAAAACAAGAAATAAAATATTGCTGCATAATATCAGCCGGCATTTCAGGTACTGCGTTCGGGCTCATGCCAAATACACAATGAGAGTATTAGTATCTCGAGATACCAGCAGATCAATCATTACGAACGCCATGTGACTGTAAATGGTTGACGTTCAGAATAACGCTGTGCTGTTGGAAGATCAGGTCACTGCTTACTGCACAGTCACGGCAGGAGGAAGAGAAAGGAGGACAGGGGTGAGTGCTTATCTGGTAGCCGTTTCCAAAGCTGTGAAGTGCAGTGGTCCAGATAAATCACTGAGAGGCAGTTAACCAGCCCATGAGGACTGACTCACTCACACACTGCTTACTCCATTCCTTCAGTCACCCACCATGAGAAACAAGAGCACATTGTCCTGCGGACTGACCCCATCTGACCGGCACTGTTCCTCCTCCTGCCGTGCAGCTGATAGCACAAAATGATGCAGATTTGGATAATGTTGCACGGGGACGGGATCCAAGAGCGGTTATGCGTGAACACTGAGCTTTTGTCACACAGAAGGACTGTTGCGTTGTTAATGCGAACGCTTACAAAAACAGGTATGGACTGATATGAATATTGATGTCCATTAAAAAAAAAAATACTCCCAACATGAAGTGGTACTTTTTAAAAAATGGTCTGATACTGATGTTGCTCAGTTCTCAAGCTTCATTCAGAGCAGATCTCTGAAGCTCTGTAGAACAAACATGACCTTGCCTCTGGAAACAGCTGCAGCGTGTCAGACGGCTTCCACTGCATCGATCATGAAGCTGGCAGGGTTGGATGGGGCGAAACGATCAGTGACGCTGAACCAGATCACCGGCTGTTCCAAAATAAACTAGCGCCGCATGGTTTGGTCTACAGTATATTGTGAGCTTAAATACTTTGACTAGTGTGATGTACGGTAATAAAAAAAGGCCGTTTCTTAGATATCAAAGATAAGGATAAAATCAAGCGTTTCTGAAAATAAACAGGCTGTAGGGTTTTCACGGCACCAAAGTTTCAGAAGCCGGTAGGCCTGACACGATAACTACTTTTTGTTGGGCGATATGAGATATGTGATATTATTGTCATTTGAAAGACCATTTTATGCTACTGCATATATAACCATTATATAACAGCAAAAGGGGTCGTTCACATGTGACATCATTGGCGTCTGTCATTTCTATGCAACCGTGAACAACAATGTCAATGAGGAAGTTTCAGCTAAGGATAAATAGAATTTTTTGCCCTTGAATTAGCTTTACTACTAGATATATTTATGGAGATGATATATTAATGAGATACATTTTGATGTTTTGTTACGGTAGGGCCGAAGTTGATTGGTTGGTTCTTGTCACATGACCTGCGCTTGCAGCATTCTGAAAAGCTGAAAATTCTGAAACTCTTGCTGCCCCTGGAAAACGCACCGCATGCGTGATGCGACCGCGCCGCTTCCATTATGAGTGCGTCTGCCGCACGCCTACATCTGAAATAAATTTGAGTGCGCAAAATATGCGATATGTGACGGCCCCTAATAATGCAAGTAGGCCTATGCACTTTCAAATGACTATGAACTAAACTGAAAGAATATTTAGTGGAAGTAAAAGTCGTGACGTATTGTCAAGTATGGTGACCCATACTTGAAATTGGTGCTCTGCATTTATAACATCCAAGCGCACACACACAGTTAACAAGTGCGCACACACAGCAGTGAGTAGTGAACAAGTGCGCACACACAGCAGTGAGTAGTGAACAAGTGCACACACACACACACTCACACAGCAGTGAGTAGTGAACAAGTGCACACACACAGTGAACAAGTGCGCGCACACACACACACACACAGCAGTGAGTAGTGAACAAGTGCACACACACACACTCACACAGCAGTGAGTAGTGAACAAGTGCGCACACACACACACACACACACCAGTGAGTAGTGAACAAGTGCACACACACAGTGAACAAGTGCGCGCACACACACACACACACACACACAGCAGTGAGTAGTGAACAAGTGTGCACACACAGCAGTGAGTAGTGAACAAGTGCGCACACACACACACACAGTGAACAAGTGCGCACACACACAGCAGTGAGTAGTGAACAAGTGCACACACACACAGCAGTGAGTAGTGAACAAGTGCACACACACAGTGAACAAGTGCGCGCACACACAGCAGTGAGTAGTGAACAAGTGCACACGCACACACACACACACACAGCAGTGAGTAGTGAACAAGTGCGCACACACACAGCAGTGAGTAGTGAACAAGCACACACAGCAGTGAGTAGTGAACAAGCACACACACACAGTGAGTAGTGAACAAGCACACACACACAGTGAGTAGTGAACAAGCACACACACACAGTGAGTAGTGAACAAGCACACACACACAGTGAGTAGTGAACAAGCACACACACACAGTGAGTAGTGAACAAGCACACACACACAGTGAGTAGTGAACAAGCACACACACACAGTGAGTAGTGAACAAGCACACACACACAGTGAGTAGTGAACAAGCACACACACACAGTGAGTAGTGAACAAGCACACACACACAGTGAGTAGTGAACAAGCACACACACACAGTGAGTAGTGAACAAGCACACACACACAGTGAGTAGTGAACAAGCACACACACACAGTGAGTAGTGAACAAGCACACACACACAGTGAGTAGTGAACAAGCACACACACACAGTGAGTAGTGAACAAGCACACACACACAGTGAGTAGTGAACAAGCACACACACACAGTGAGTAGTGAACAAGCACACACACACAGTGAGTAGTGAACAAGCACACACACACAGTGAGTAGTGAACAAGCACACACACACAGTGAGTAGTGAACAAGCACACACACACAGTGAGTAGTGAACAAGCACACACACACAGTGAGTAGTGAACAAGCACACACACACAGTGAGTAGTGAACAAGCACACACACACAGTGAGTAGTGAACAAGCACACACACACAGTGAGTAGTGAACAAGCACACACACACAGTGAGTAGTGAACAAGCACACACACACAGTGAGTAGTGAACAAGCACACACACACAGTGAGTAGTGAACAAGCACACACACACAGTGAGTAGTGAACAAGCACACACACAGTGAACAAGTGCGCACACACAGCAGTGAGTAGTGAACAAGTGCGCACACACACAGAGCAGTGAGTAGTGAACAAGGGCGCGCACACACACACACACATACCGAGTAGTGAACAAGTGCACACACACAGTGAACAAGTGCGCACACACACAGTGAACAAGTGCGCACACACAGCAGTGAGTAGTGAACAAGTGCACACACACACTTTGCAATGTACTTAGTAGCATGAAAAACGAAACTTGTATTCAGATTGTGAACGGTTAATAAACAGAACGCAAGAGAAGAGCACTATTTTTATAAATCCCTAAGGCTGTAAGTTTCCAATAGCACAAGCTCAGTGAATTCTTCACTCTCGCGAAAACTCGATATAGTTTAAAAAAGCTGGTTTAATTGTACAATGAATCTTTACACTTTGTTGGTAACAATGAACGGATTGGCGAGCACGAGGGTTGCGTTGAACAAAATAAAACCTTGTGTGTTTTCGGAGGATTTTGACTTTTGCACGCTGTTAAAAGAAACCTTTGATGCTCTGAGAGCTCACAAACATGACCAAGAGGTCAAAAGTTAAAGTCAAGTCAAAATTCTCAGTTTTCAAATAAACAGTTGGGAGAAAATCGGATGAAGTGCACTGACCAATGCGTATGTGTGAATAAACGCTGTACATCAAATAAAACAACTGTGTCTCTTCAGAAGACTTGAATTAAACCGCATATGTATTAAATTTACAATCTCTTTTTGAAGCATCAGAGTTTTGGTGGAATGTATTTCCAAAGAAGGGACAGATGAGCCACAGAGTTCAAAAAAAGATTTCTTCATTCTCAAAGATGACCGAATGTCTTTGGATCAGCATGAGGGTGAGTAAATGATGACAGAATTTATCCCTTTCAAACACATGTGTGTTGCAACACTTCCCTTGTCCGATGGGGATTTCAAACAGGAGGGTCCAGCTTTACTCTGTTAGCGTCACAGTTCAGAGACGTTCTGTCATGCCAGCAGACAGACGTGACCTGTAGAGTGTCTGAGTTATGTGTGTTTGTGTTCTTGAGCGAGGCTCTGGCACTGTGCCGATGGAGTGGCATCTTGCAGCATGCGGTGTTGGTTTGGTGCCAGGGCAAGCCTAACCCCAATGAACCCATTACACACTGTACTTCTGTTTCTGACTGCCGTTACATCACTCAGACTCTGATACCACAGGGGAGGAAGCGGACACAGACAGCAGCTTCAGTCAGGGGCTTCAGACTTCAAACTATTTGAAACCCAGCTGCTCATGTGAAGCAGGTTAGAAACAGTGAAAGATATTCAAGAGTTTTGTTTGAGGCACTTGCATGTATACAACATATTCCCAAGCTTGGCTGACCCTTTTCCATGATATAACAGGATTCCTGACAAGGTGCTAGCCGATTTAGTATGGCACTCGAATCGCCCAAATTGCTTGTGGGCTTGTTCCAAACAGACATTTTACGCTGTTGAATTACATGTCAGTAAAACAGACCGCCTCTACCAACTTAAGTGGGCGGAGCTTGGCCACCTGAAGTGGCTAAATAGCTCAGACATCATGATGTCAATCAAATGGCTATGAGAGACTACAGTTGGAGGTAATATTGAGATGTTGGTCATTGTGGAAGGGCTCTGTCCCACCACCACCCCAATGAAGTCTTTTTCAAAGCAAAAATGTTTGAATGTTGGTTCATTCGGCCATCTTGGTAATTTCTAGTTATTTCTAGCTATTTTACAGTGATGTAAATACAGTGGTTATATACTTACACAGAGATAATGTCCAAAATCTCCATAAAATCTATTCAATAACCATTCAAGTCCTGTCAGTATGATCATCTGTAACATTTGTAAGCTTTACTCCCAACCAGAAGTACATTCAACATATGGATGTTTGGGAGCCTTGACATCCGTGATCATGGATGACACATGAACGGAGCAACTGGGTCAAAAAGAGCATGTATTTGAATGTAGGTCGGAAATCACATTTACGATTCATTTATTGATCAACGCCGATCAATCTAAACAAATGGAGAGACCACACTCAAAAAAATATTTCAGTCTAAACATAAGTTTTATGTAATTTATTTACATAGCAATTTTCCATCCATTTGGATTACATAGTTTTAACATAAACAAACTAATAAACTTAATGTGATTCATATTTGTCAGTCATATGTAAATGAAATAGGTAAGATTCATGTAATAGTTCACAGAAAAATGCCCAGGTTAATGAACACTGTTTAGTGGTCATGTGTGTGCGCACTACTGAGTTAAAGTACCATTGAAGCAGTGTCAGAGTTAATGAGATCATTAAGTGATGATTGAGCATTAATGATGAACACCTGCTGTTAACAAGCAGAATCACTGAAGGACAGAGAAACACAAGAACAAAATGAAATGACAAAAATGAATCACATTAAGTTTATTAGTTTGTTTATGTTAAAACTATGTAATCCAAATGGATGGAAAATTGCTATGTAATTAAATTACATAAAAACCAAAATATTTTTTTGAGTGTTCTGGGTCACCTTAGATTCAAGTTTTTAACAAGTTTTAGGTCAATTTGCCCATTCGTAATCAGGCCTTTCTCTGAGTAAACAACTCTTTTTATCTTTTTTATTTACACACACACACAAGGTTGTGTAAATACAAGTCGGCACACACCAGGCCTAGTGATATTGATCCAAAATAAACTTTAAATGAAAGTCCAAATTGAAATAAAAACGCTGAATTACATAGTCCTAAAAGAAACAGTTCACCCAAACATTTTTCCATGAAATATGTGGTTTCAAGCATGTATGACGGTCTTGATTTTATGGAAAATGGAATATTTTGAAGTACATTTTACAAGAAAAAAGTCTTTCTACTTCAAAATTTCATGTTTAAATCAACGTGCCCTTTCTTCATAATTAAATTTACTAGTAATTTGAGTGAAAATTGTTTCTACACAAACAATGTTGTTCGGACCTCAACGCTCTCCAAAAGATCTTCTCTTCTGGTCCACAGAAGAAAGCCAAACAGGTTTGAAAAAATATGAAAGTGATTAAATTCTCCTTTTTGAGCGAACTAGCTACCCCTTAAAGTGAAAGTGACAAAATAGCAGCATCAAACGCATTAGAAGACCGTTTCGAAGAATTCAGATATTTCCATGCCATTCCTGCCATGCCATTCCCACCCTGTGTGAGTGTGTGTGGGTGTGTTGGTAAATGAGAGCTGGGTGTGTTAATGCTGTGGTGGTGGGTGTAAATGTGAGTTTTAAAGCATTCTGTTCCATTACTCATCTATTAGTCAGCAGCACATTAAGCAAGAATGAGCTCTTCCGTTGATGGCAACGGTCTTAAACTGCACACGCCCTCGGTCCTGTTTAAACGATAGCCAAGACGTGAAGATGCTGACAGGCTGTGGACACGTGTGGGAGCGGGAAGAGGAAAGCCAGAACAGACTGCACGTGAAAAGGAGCTTCCCAAATGCTTCCAGGAATGTGGCACACAGACCCTAACGGACAAGAGGTGAAAAATAGACCGCAGCTCCACATAAACGGTCATCCTGACAGGTCTCGAATCAAGGAGATTTCAGGAAGGAAGACTCTTTAAAAAAAGGGAACTATAATGTAAAAAAGATTGAAGTAGCTGCATGTACATGGTCCCGAATAATCCAAGTATAACACACGTCAATTGGAATAAATTGGCCAAATCAGATTAAATTTTCATTCGGATGTTTCAGGCGCTCATCCACAGACGTCTCGTTTTGGGTGCAAGAATGGGCGTTTTTACCGTTTGATAAATATAAGAACATACAGAACTGAGGAGGATGGTTTGTATGCATAATTTCATTTCATTTCATTTCATTTTTATTTGACAAAAAGTAGCGAATACACTCAATTCGTCAAGGATAACACAATAAAGTTTAAAATAAAACTTGTTTCCATTGTGGTCCTTGATTTAAAGCACAAACTCCACTCCCGGTAACAAGTACACTGGCACTGCGTTGTGACTACAAGAATTACAATAAAAATCCACAATTACAGAGGTTTACAATCATAAATAACCTACGTTATACAAATTCATCAAAAAAACAACCTACTTGAGAGCCAATTTTTAGCTTTTAAACTAAAACTAACCAAATTCGAAGTACCTTTAATATCCAGGGGTAATTTATTCCACAAAAATGCCCCAGAATATCTAAAGGACCTACGACAAGTAAAAACCAGTAAAACTCTGTGTGCAGTGTGCCAAAAAAATCAATTGCCATTTGAAGCTCGTGACATAAACACACATCAACACAATGACTTTATTGAGCGTAAACTACGTTCGGATTCATCCATTTGAATGAATTCATTCCGACTGACACAAAGAGTGTCCAAATAAACAGAGCTAGTCTAGATTGAGTTTTATTTTCAAAGCAACATTTTAAGTAGCGTGGAGAATCCCATAATACTTTAATAATACAAAATGGTGGATGAACAGACCAAAATAAAAGTTTTATTCAATACCCACTAGGGCTGTGCAATTAATCGCAAAACAATCACGATTTGAGCACATGCAATTTCTAAATCGCACAAGTCTGCAATTTTATGTGTTAATTTATTTATATTTAAAAAAAAAAAAAAACTCTATCCTTCCCTTTTCCCTTCCTACTCTAGCTTCTTTTGGTACTGAGCAATGTATGAAACTTGTATTGTGAGCACTTCCTGTGTTATTTGCCAATTCATGAAGAATCGCTTGTTTGTTTTCCTCACTTGTAAGTCGCTTTGGATAAAAGCGTCTGCTAAATGACTAAATGTAAATGTAATTCAGAATACTGCAACGTTATTGTGCGCATGTTTAAGATGTTAACCAATCAGAGCTCACTCAGCACACCGCACAAATGAGAACAAAGCAAAGCGGGAGAACAGAATAGGCAAACGGGAGGAAAGAAGAAAAAATATGGATGCAGTTCAGAATAAAAATGATTTGGTACCAAAGAGAAATTCAACATCAGTCGTTTGAGAGAATTTTGGAGTCAAACACTGGACAGAAGACACCAGCTGCCAACTCACACTTATTTCACACAAGTTGCTGTATGAGAAATGTAAGGCGGACGTTGAATACGAGTTTAAGCAGGTGAAATAATCGTAATTTATTTTATGTTGTCTGTTTTTAAGACACAATTTATCACAGTTTTGTTTATCAAGCAGTTAATCCTACTGTTACTTCATTGTGAAATGTGTGCACTGAAATACAATTTTACTTATTATGACTGGAATTTCAGGTTAGTTAACCTTAATTTATTTTATGTTGTCTGTTTTAAAGACAGTTAATTACAGTTTTGTTTATGAAGCTGTAAATACAGTTACTTCATTGTGAAACATTTATGTACTTCTTGTGCACTGAATACATTCAGAATGTAGCATGTTTGAAAAAGCAAAAACAATTACCAAAACTGCAAAATAAATCGCAATTGCAATATCGCAATGTGATTATTTTGTCCATATTGCACAGCCCCAATACCCATTTCTACATAAACATGAACCGTTTTGTCCAGAATGTGTGCGTCGTTTAATTTTTATCTTTATAATATTGTGGAGCCTCTAACTCCAGCAACACAATAAAAATTCAATCCAGGCTCAAAGGGTGACAGTTCAACTAAATTATAGTACGTCGTTTTCTGCATGTTTTGCGGCATTTTCAAAGCGAATGTAAAAAGATGTAAATGTAGCAACATTTTATTAAGTTAGTTGTTGTACATATCGCATCGGTTTTGAAATAAAATGTTGGATGACTGGCAAAAATAGGTTCTTTTGCGTTTTAAAACAATGCATCACCTACACTAAACCCGAGCGATAATGTTAACAAAAGCAAACATGAGATAAACACACATTTGCTAAAGTTGTGTTGCAAACAAGCCATTTTAGGTTGCTTCTACAAGTTTTTGAGCTTTTTTGTTGCGTGTTGAGACTCGTACCGAAGAGCTACACGCTGCAAATGCAATGCTGTACCAGGTGAGGTGGCGAGCAAGTTTACTACACCAGAAAAAACACACACGTGGAGCTGGTTATGGGACACAAACATCAAAATGGATTACTACACAAATCATACACTGTGCACTGTACAAGGAAGTGCAAAAAAAGGCTTTATTAATTGATAATTAGTTAAAAGTCACTGGCACTAGTGTTCATTTCAATTGGCAATTGCTGTGAATTTTATGTACAGGTACATATTTTGGAGATCTGCAAAAACATAAGTAGAGGAATGTTGTTAAAATGTTGTTAAAATGTATTTTTTATGAGGATTGTTTAAGTCTGCATCCTTAGAAGTCGTCTGCTTATATAGGAAGTAGACAGCAAGCGAGAGTTCATTAATAATCATCATAATCAGCAGCAGAGAATGAACCCAGGCTGAAGTCCAAAAACAGGGAATCTGACCTACAGAAGCTTTTATGGACGTATCTTTTATGGAATGAGTGATATCAGGAAGCTGACTGTTTTCCCAGTGATGGGTGTTATCTTTGCAAAGCAAACACTTCAATCTGAGCCAAAAAATTAACTGAGAAATGGACCCGGCTTAGTCAAACGTCTGTCAACGCAAGATTAAAACTGCCAGTCTAAAAAAACTGTATCAGTCTAAAAATTCTCCCATGATTAATCGGCTGAATTTGACAAAATTAGGAAGATTTCTTCTTTATCAGATACAACTTAATCTGCAATATATCATAAAGTCTAAAGAAAACAGCTACTGTATTCATATAAAGCCTTAAATATCTTAGAAATCCAAAGGCATGTTATCAGGGCTGGATCACGTCCACAAACTTCTGTCCAACTCTGCAGATCAGCATGATTTAGTTTGTAGCATTTCCCAACCTAGAGACGCACGTATTTACCCAGAACAGATCCACCACCATCACGATTCAATCAGGTGAGAGCACAAAGCTGTATTAAAGAGTAAAGAGTACATGCATATATTGATTATAGTATCGGCTTTTGATATTTTGAAGAATGATTCAACCGTTTTCCTCATTCAATGATAGTCAATGGTGTCCAAAACAACAAGGACCCCACCGACCTTCAGCGTACGCTTATAAAAACAGAGAAAAACAGAGTAAAACAATAAAAGGAAGCCAAGATGTTTTTGTTTCACTCACATAAGATGAAAATTCTGTCATTATTTAAATATTCACCATGTAATTCCAAACCCATGTTTTCTTGCTTCTGTGGAACAAAAGTTATTTGGTAGAATTTCACAGCTGCTCCGTTCCATACACTCAAAATGCCGGGTTGAAAAAGGACAAACTCAGCAAATGGGTTGTTTTAACCCAATGGTTGGGTTAAGCCTGCTGGGCAGTTTTTAATTTAAAAATTATTACTGTATTGCTTGCTTTAAATGAACCTAAAGTATGTTGGAAATTAACATTTGTTAATATGTTTGATAAATGAATTAAGTTTAATTAATTCAGTTTAATGCCTGTAGTAATTATGTGTCTGAGTTTAAATTTCAAACCTACACTCCAAAAATCACTGGGTTAAAAACAACCAAAATTGGGTTGAAAATGGACAAATGTTTGACCCAACCTGCTGGGTAGTTTTATTTAACAACTATTGTTTAAAAATCACTATATGTCTGGCATAACCCAAAATAAATTGGAAACTAAAAATCAGACACATAATTAGAGAGACAACAATAATAATCGAAAGGTGAACATTTATTAACAAATAATGTTTATAGTTTAATTATTTTTCATTAAACTTGTTCATTTCTAACATGCTTTGAGTTCATTTGAAGCAAGCAACACAGCCATTTTCAAACAATAGTTGAATTAAATAAAATGACCCAGCAGGTTGGGTTAAACATTTAACCCAACTACTGCGTTTGTCCATTTTCAACCCAACTTAGGTTGTTTTTTTACATTTATTTTTTTTAGAGAGTACAATAAACATCAATAGTGCTTTTGGTCAGTTTTATATATATATATATATATATATATATATATACAGTCCTGTGCAAAAGTTTTAGGCAGGTGTGAAAAAATGCTGTAAAGTAAGAATGCTTTCAAAAATAAACTTGGTAATAGATTATATTTATCAATTAACAAAATGCAAAGTGAGTGAACAGAAGAAAAATCTAAATCAAATCCATATTTGGTGTGACCACCCTTTACCTTCAAAACAGCATCAATTCTTCAAGGTAAACTTGCACAAAGTCAGGGATTTTGTAGGCATATAGTTAGGTGTATGATTAAACAATTATACCAAACAGGTGCTAATGATCATCAATTCAATATGTAGGTTGAAACACAATCATTAACTGAAACAGAAACAGCTGTGTAGGAGGAATAAAACTGGGTGAGGAACAGCCAAACTCAGCTAACAAGGTGAGGTTGCTGAAGACAGTTTACTGTCAAAAGTCATACACCATGGCAAGACTGAGCACAGCAACAAGACACAAGGTAGTTATACTGCATCAGCAAGGTCTCTCCCAGGCAGAAATTTCAAGGCAGACAGGGGTTTCCAGATGTGCTGTCCAAGCTCTTTTGAAGAAGCACAAAGAAACAGGCAACGTTGAGGACCGTAGACGCAGTGGTCGGCCAAGGAAACTTACTGCAGCAGATGAAAGACACATCATGCTTACTTCCCTTCGCAATCGGAAGATGTCGAGCAGTGCCATTAGCTCAGAATTGGCAGAAAACAGTGGGACCCTGGTACACCCATCTACTGTCCGGAGAAGTCTGGTCAGAAGTGGCCTTCATGGAAGACTTGCGGCCAAAAAGCCATACCTCCGACGTGGAAACAAGGCCAAGCGACTCAACTATGCACGAAAACACAGGAACTGGGGTGCAGAAAAATGGCAGCAGGTGCTCTGGACTGATGAGTCAAAATTTGAAATATTTGGCTGTAGCAGAAGGCAGTTTGTTCGCCGAAGGGCTGGAGAGCGGTACACGAATGAGTGTCTGCACGCAACAGTGAAGCATGGTGGAGGTTCCTTGCAAGTTTGGGGCTGCATTTCTGCAAATGGAGTTGGGGATTTGGTCAGAATTAATGGTATCCTCAATGCTGAGAAGTACAGGCAGATACTTATCCATCATGCAATACCATCAGGGAGGCATCTGATTGGCCCCAAATTTATTCTGCAGCATGACAACGACCCCAAACATACAGCGAAAGTCATTAAGAACTATCTTCAGTGTAAAGAAGAACAAGGAGTCCTGGAAGTGATGGTATGGCCCCCACAGAGCCCTGATCTCAACATCATCGAGTCTGTCTGGGATTACATGAAGAGAGAGAAGCAACTGAGGCTGCCTAAATCCACAGAGGAACTGTGGTTAGTTCTCCAAGATGTTTGGGCCAACCTACCTGCCGAGTTCCTTCAAAAACTGTGTGCAAGTGTACCTAGAAGAATTGATGCTGTTTTGAAGGCAAAGGGTGGTCACACCAAATATTGATTTGATGTAGATTTTTCTTCTGTTCACTCACTTTGCATTTTGTTAATTGATAAATATAAACTATTAACATGTCTATTTTTGAAAGCATTCTTACTTTACAGCATTTTTTCACACCTGCCTAAAACTTTTGCACAGTACTGTATATATATATATATGGCATTGGAACAACATTACGGTCAGAAAACAATGAGAGGATATTTGTTTTGGGTGCACTATCCCACAGAAGTTGTGACAGTCTCTGCCGGAGCGAGGGGAAGTTATTTTGATTAAATATTACAAGGCGCATGACTAAAAAAAGATGTTTTAACAGATAAATCATTTATAATAAATGCTGCAATAATGCATGAAATGTTTTAAAAAATAAGAATTGTTCCTTTAGCTTTTAACGGGGACTTTAAGCGTACATGCTCGCCCACACATTGCATAAGTGTGGTTTAAAACTGTAAACAGCACAGCTTTAGGGCTGCATTGCAGTTCTGCGCTGTTGCTTGCTAAGAAACAGGTGGCGACCAGAAACAGAGCCCACATTAATCACACGGGGCCGGCTGGCTGCTGGGGGAGGGGGGGACCGACATACTTTACTAAAGCATCCCACTTGGAGCTCTGAGCAATGCGGCCAATCTGATTAGCTGTGAGGACGAGACAAACACAGGGATTCCCTCCAGAGTCCCGCTGAGCGTTACAGGTATCTGCCTCGTGAACTCCGAGCCCTCCGTGACCAGCGTGGAAACATCTGACGGTAGACGCCAATGCAAACAGAGCCATATACAAATATTTAGCACTGTAAAAATTCTCATGAAGCATCACTGTCACTTATACTTTCATGTACAAAGAATTTAGGGAAAGAAGTTATGTTTTTGAAAGAAGTCTTTTATGCTCGCCAAGACTGCAATAATAGTTTAAAAATACAGTAAAAAAAAAATAACCCATTTGTTTAAAAATACAATACCCAATTTGTTTAAAACTACAAAATACCTCATTTGCTTAAAAATACAATAAAGATACCTAATTTGTTTAAAAATACAATACCTAATTGTTTTTTTTTAAAAAAACAATAAAATACCATCTTTAAATATACAATACCTAATTTGTTTAAAACTACAAAATACCTAATTTGCTTAAACACAGTATAAATACCTCATTTATTTAAAAAAAACAATAAAATATCTTATTTGTTAAAAAAAATATAATAACTTGTTTGTTTAAAAATACAATAAAAATACCTCATTTGTTTAAAAATACAATAAAAATACCTAATTTGTTTTTTTACAAAAAACAATAAAATACAATTTCTTTAAAAATACAATAAAATACAGTATAAATACCTCATTTAAAAAAAAAACAATAAAATATCTTATTCGTTAAAAAATATAATAACTCATTTGTTTAAAAATACAATAAAATACCTAATTTGCTTAAAAACACAGTATAAATACCTCATTTGTATAAAAATACAGTAAAAAAACCCATTTGTTTAAAAATACAATACCTAATTTGTTTAAAACTACAAAATACCTCATTTGCTTAAAAACAGTATAAATACCTCATTTAAAAAAAAAAAAAATATATATATATCTTATTCGTTAAAAAATTATAATAACTCATTTGTTTAAAAATACAATAAAATACCTCATTTGCTTAAAAACACAGTATAAATACCTCATTTGTATAAAAATACAGTAAAAAAACCCATTTGTTTAAAAATACAATACCTAATTTGTTTAAAACTACAAAATACCTCATTTGCTTAAAAACAGTATAAATACCTCATTTATTTAAAAAAAAAAATATATATATATATCTTATTCGTTAAAAAATTATAATAACGCATTTGTTTAAAAATACAATAAAATACCTCATTTGCTTAAAAACAGTATAAATACCTCATTTATTTAAAAAAATATATATATTTCTTATTCGTTACTCATTTGTTTAAAACTACAAAATACCTCATTTGCTTAAAAACAGTATAAATACCTCATTTATTTAAAAAAAAAAAAATATATATATATATATATATATATATATATATATATATATCTTATTCGTTAAAAAATTATAATAACTCATTTGTTTAAAAATACAATAAAATACCTCATTTGCTTAAAAACAGTATAAATACCTCATTTATTTAAAAAAATATATATATTTCTTATTCGTTACTCATTTGTTTAAAAATACAATAAAATACCTAATTTGTTTAAAAATACAAAATACCTCATTTGCTTAAAAACAGTATAAATACCTCATTTATTTAAAAAAAAAATATATATATATCTTATTCGTTAAAAAATAATAACTCATTTGTTTAAAAATACAATAAAATACCTAATTTGTTTAAAAATACAAAATACCTCATTTGCTTAAAAACACAGTATAAATACCTCATTTATTTAAAAAAAAATATATATATATATCTTATTCGTTAAAAAATAATAACTCATGTTTAAAAATACAATAAAATACCTAATTTGCTTAAAAACACAGTATAAATACCTCGTTTGTATAAAAATACAGTAAAAAACCCATTTGTTTAAAAATACAATACCTAATTTGTTTTTTGTTTTTAAAAAAACAATAAAATACCATCTTTAAAAATACAATACCTAATTCGTTAAAAAATTATAATAACTCATTTGTTTAAAAATACAATAAAAACACCTAATTTGTTTAAAAAAAAAACAAAATACAATTTCTTTAAAAATATAATAAAATACCTAATTTTTTTAAAAAAATACAAAATACCTCATTTGCTTAAAAATGCAGTAAAATTACCTCATTTGTTAAAAAAGTACAAATACAAATTTAAAATAACTTTTCTATTTGAATATATTATAAAAATTTAATTTATTCCAGTGATCAAAGCTGAATTTTCAGCATCATCACTCCAGTCTTCAGTGTCACATGATCCTTCAGAAATCATTGTAAAATGATGATTTGCTGCTTTGAGAACCATTGTGCGGCGTAATATTTCTGTTGAAAGTTTGATACGTGTTTTTCAGGATTCTTTGACGAATAGAATTTATTTGAAATATACTTTTCATAACAATTTAAGTCTTTACAGTCACTTTTGAACAAGTTTAGCATCCTTGCTGAATAAAAGCATTAAAGTGACAATGAAAAAAATTATAATATATAAAATGAAAAATAATTTTATGTAAGATCTGATGTAAGATTCAGAACAATGGAACATGAAAACTGTACAAGAAGTGACTGACGGTTTGGGTGGACGCAGTCTGACCGCTGTTAAACATCAAAACAACAGTAAAACGCCTATAAAATGTAAGCCACAACTTACAAGAAGAGTTTCTGACCAACACAAAGCCACTGCAGTCTCTTTAATGACCGTTGTGGACAGTTCAGAAGTCACACCAGTTACACCGCAGGCAACATTCCTCCGTGACAAGAGCTTTATTCTTAGCAGGACGGTAATGCTGATCCGCTTCCTAACAGTGAGCTTCATATAGTTAGAGGCCATAAATACACAGGAAATGACATAAGTGTCACACTAGAGCTGGTTAAAGGTGACATGGATATCTAAACAGCACATTACATCTTAAACCATGTCCAAAGCAGACACAGTTTTTCTGTCCACGATGAAAGCAAAAATCCCATGCATGTAATGGCAAAACCACAGCCAATAAAAACAGTACGTTTAACTCCATTCCATTCTGATTTAAAATAGCGTAATAATTTAACTTGTTGTCAAAACATCCAACTTGTCCAGAAGCGATGGTTTATAGCTTAAGAAAAAAAAAGTTTAAAATATTAGTGTTTTTCTTTCACGCACTTATTTCGACGGTTTTCAGACCAGATTCTCTTCCATTGAGCGTGAACGGTCAAATAAACACAATGTCAAACTGCACATCATCATAAGTATTCATGCAAACACTGTGATGTAATACGTGAATGTAAACGGTTAGGAGAACCTGAATGTGTAACAGTATATTAGATCAGTGCATGTGTTCTTAAAGGGACAGCAGTCTCAAACCGTTGCCATCCGTTTCAACACTTAACTTTTTTTTAATTTAAATTAATTAAATTAATTAATTTAGTAAATTTAATATATTATTTTTTATCACTTTTATATTTAATTCATACATTCAAGACATTCAGACATTTATTTTTACATTTGATTATTCAATTAATAGTTAAACAGGCAATTGTACCTGAAAAACTTATTTAATTTGTATACCTTTCTATTTTATTCGTCCTACTGTTCGTAATTTCTTTGCTCCTATTTTTAAAAATAAAAAATAAAATAAAAATTGCCTGCCTTGCTTTATTACAGAAGACTGTCAGTCAGTCAGTGTGTGTAATTATTGCAGTCAGCTTAAATGACAAAAATGAGAAGAAAAACTAAATGAATTTCAAAGTTCGCATTTAATTCAGTGGGATTTTTCTTCTTCGAGACCTATTAAACGGTCTAGCAGTCAAATAGGAAAACGGTAAACAAGAATCAATTGATTTGAAATCAAGAATCGAAAAGATTAACTTCGTATGGCAGAAATGATTGGAGAATTTTCATCTTTGGATGAAGAATCCCTTTAAAAAGGCACAATATGTAATTTTCACCACTAGAGAACACTTATTCAAATTCTTTCAAATTCAAATTATTCAATAATTACATACGTTTGTGTGTTGAAAGTTGTTATAATACTGCTATGAAACCCTGCAGTAAGATAGATGGATGTTAGGCATGGTAAAATATGTAAATCAAGAAAACTAAATTTAAACAATAAGACTAAACGTGTTGAGCTATATAACACGATTCGTTTTTGGTCTATAAATTAGGGGTGGCACGGTTCACAAAACCCACGGTTCGGTTCGTATCACGGTTTTAGGTTCTGTACGGTTCTTGTTGTTATTTTTTCTTTTAATCTTTAACACTCCAGAACTCTTAAAGCTCTGTCTTTTAAACAAGTCAAAATACTTTAAAGATAAATATATAATATAATGTAATAACATAAACATCCCCAATGCTTTAGTTATCACTAAGAGGTTGCTTTTCCTAACCGGCTCTCTCCTGTTTGTGCTCATCGACAAATTGCCGTGATGTCGTCTCAAATGAACTGTCGTATTAGAAATGTATATTGAACGCATTTTGCACAATGCTCGCACACAGTCGCAATCTACTGTTTTATTTCCGTTGTCATCGTAAGTAACATGATCCAAAATGTTCCCACACACCGGATTTGAACGACACGGGCGAATCCGCCAACTCCGGCCAGCCTTCATTAGTTCACATATCGCGCCTAAAAAAGCGTGGAAAGCGGCCGCGTTGCTTCCATTTTGAGCGCGCTTGCCGCACGCCTACATAGGAAATAATGAATATGCGATAAACACGCGATATGTGAACGGCCCCTTACTCCACTTTTACTGTCTATATGTATGTTCGCGCGAAACTGTCTGAATACGGGGCTACGTTGTGCATGCGTCGAACCGTGCGACGCACACACGAACCGAACCGAGACAAGCGAACCGAACGGTTTTTCATGTACCATGCCACCCCTACTATAAATGTATCCAAACAGTTGCTCACCCGTTTAATAAAACGCATAATATATTAAAGCGTCTTTGGTGTTTCCATGGTTTCTACAACATAAAACCGGAACTCGAGGACAACACGGGTATGATGTCATTGATCGTCTCCTGGTTAAAATTGCTTATTTCTCTTGGAAACATAAAGCAAAATATTGTTCTAGTGGTTTTTGGATATTTTAATCCAAAAAATGTTACATATTGTGCCTTTAAGGCAGCGGAGGAATAATGACAAACAACATGCATTATGTGCAAATGGACGAGAAGAACATCTGTGCACTGAAACACGTCAGCATCACCAGCTAAATTACACAAACCGTACAGTATAGACTTCTTAAGCTATAGCAACATGCAAACATTTGTGTCGTAACTTTTCATTTCGACATGTTGAAAAGGATGGAATGTGGATGTGACCGCCCTAAATGGCACGAGTATAATTTACTACTTCCTGTGGCTACAAAACAACTTAAAGTGAGACATTTTTCAATCTTTTATCTACACATGGAGATTTATATCTTGTAGTTTGTGTTTTAGAAAAAAAGTAAACCCTATATGAGCGATACCTAAACTACTGTCTTCACTGCAAGACGTGGTGTAAAAGCTTGATTGACTTGTGTACACAAGGCACAGCTGTAAGAAGAATTCAGTGTGTTTACTATGTAACGCTCAGCAATGCAGAGTTCTGAACATCTACGTGAAGTCAGTCAACAGTCAGGCCTTTTACAACAATAATAAACCATGGGCTTAATGATTGGCAATCTTCTTTGTCAGACGCGCTACGAGCACTTCAGGTTACAAAGGTCTGCGTTCCCAATTCTTTCTTGCAAAAGTGCATCACAATGTTTGAAAGAGAATAAAGTTTTCGAAAAGAAAGTTTAATGACAGATTCTGGTGTTGGAGTCAAACCACAGCAGGACCAGATGTTGGACTGATTCAAACGTAATTTTAATCAGAGAGTCTGTATAAAACAGCTGGATTAACTCTCGCTCTTTCCACTGAAGATCATGAATAGCTGTTACTGAGCCTCGCTATGACAAATCAAAGAGTTGTAACCGTGTTTGTGAGAGGTGGACGTGTACATCGAATCACATCTGTGCAACTAACGATTATTTTTTCTGTCGACTAATCTAACGATTATTTTTATTACTTTTTTTTTTTATTAATCTAGTGATCTTTTTTTACGTAAGAAGTTAGAACTAATTCAGCAGTTCATTGAGGTGTAGAAACACTGGGACACGCCATTATGTAATAATACCATTTGATTTTGATTAAAAATAAGTCATTATGTGTGTTCGTCCAGTGGAAGACATTTGAACTTTAAACTGAAGAGTGTCAAAGACTTTCTCTACAGTCTTAAAGGAACTTTGATAGTGTTCAAGCCATTGAACAAACGTCTCCTGAACCGTGTGTTTTTCCTCTTGCTCTGTCTGTGATGCAGCGAGTCTTAGCGAGCGCGCAGGGCGGGAATCAGGAGCGCGAGCGAAAGAGAACGTCCGCACACATCCAAATAAACTTCTTTGAAATGCAAAACTGATTTTCGTTCGCTCGAAATATTTTCTTATTTGCGAGACGAAGATTTTCTCCTCAACTCAGTTCACGCGTGAAATGCCCTTTTGCGCTCAAAATATGATCTTGCGCACGCAAACATTTGGCAGAGATCCAATTCCACAGGTGGAACGCCATTTCAGTTCTGCAAAGGCAACAAAGGAGCGTTTTATTTGGCCTCTGTTTAAAGTATTCCCATACTTTTGATAATCGTGGTCCGGGTTTTTGTGATAGAATGGAACTTTCTCCATTCCCAGGAGCAGAAGCCGCCATTACGCCAGATGAATGTAAACAGTGTGACATAATCGATGACGTCGACGCGTCGTTGCAGCACTAGTGGAGATTCAGGCAAAAATGTTGAAAGGAAATCTGCGTTAAACGTACTATTGTGACTATATGATGGCGCATGAATCTTAGCGTGTGTTCACACTAGGGGTGGGACAAAATATCAGTAGGGTAATATATCGTTGTCCTTTTTTGAGAAACGATACATTGGCATCAAATGTATGTTGGCGTCGCTACTTCATGGCTCCTCAAGTCAACACATGAAACGTGAACATAAGTTAAAGTGTTAGTTCAGCCAAAAATGTAAATTCAGTCATTAATTCCTCTCCCTCGTGTCGTTCTACACCCGTAAGATCTTCGTTCATCTTCAGAACACAAATGAAGATATTTTTGATGAAATCCGATGGTTCAGTGAGTCTCTATTGACACTTTCAGATACTAAAACATATTTAAAACAGGTCATGTGACTACAGTGGTTCAACCTTAATATTATAAAGTGACGAGAATACTTTTTTTCCAAAAAAACTAAATAACGACTTTTCAACAATATCTAGTGATGGACGATTTAAAAACACTGAAGCTTTACGAATCTTTAGTTTCGAATCAGTGGTTCGGTTCACGTATCAAACTGACAAAATCACGTGAACTATTGAAAGTGCGAAACGCTTATGACATAACGAAGACTCGTTTACTGAAATCACGTGACTTTGGTGCTCCGAACCATTCAAAACAAAAGATTCGTAAAGCTTTGAAGCAGTGTTTTGAAATCGTCCATCACTAGATATTTGGTTTTTATACCATTGTTGCGACAAATGAAAATCGACAGAATGCGCGATACGCAGGAACTGCCTAGTAAAAGTAAATTACATGGGTAACACCACGAACATGAACAAAAGAGGTTGGCATCATATGTTTTAGCCCAGCACACATCAATATTATTAACACATATTAATTGGATTTTGTGCTCAAAAACAGCTATAAAGAGCTCATTGAAAACACTGTTTAGAAACGCTCTTAAAAATACAATATTAATAATGCATAATGCTAAAAAACAAGGAGCAAGACTCATGTACAACAGTACATTATACATCATTTGAGATTCTGTCGTAGCTAAAATACTTCACACATTTGGATTTGTAAATAAAAAGCACTGAGTTTCAATATCTCATGGGAATTCGTAACCATTTAACATTTGGTAGCTAATTTGAATGAATTCATATCTTCTCATTCATGCATTTTCATACGAGACACTTACTTTTAAGAGTGGACATTATTCTTATAATTGTTGGTAACACTTTATTTCACAGTGCCGTCACTACTTACTAAGTAATAAGAGTAAATTATGCTTAATTACAAGTAACTAACTCTAAATCCAACCCTAACTGTAACTCTATAGTAAGTGCATGTAGTTAATTAATAATACACAATACTTATGAGTAATTACAATGTAACGACAGCGTTGAAAAAAGAAAAACGTGTATAAAAAAATCATACAAAAACGGCACTTTTATATTTTCTCATAAGTTTGGGTTGGAGTTTCCACTAAATTATATTATTTAAAATCATTTGTGAATCAAAATCAAATGTGTGCATGAAAAAAAAACAACTGAAAAAGACCTTGTTTGGTCAAAATGTTGCAATATATAATACTTTTATGGGTACAGAAATAGCAGCAAAAAAAAAGCCACGACATAAATCCAGCGGGCCTCAACTTTAATTCACTATAAAGTTCACACAACATTGACTTTTTACATAAAACGAAATGATCAAGATACCGTTGGCTTTAATACGTTCCAGAACATCCCTGCCAGGATAATGAATACTAACATACAGTAAATCCCCCAAACTCTGCCGCCCCACCCAGTGCCTGCAGTAATTCACAATAATCCCAGTAGCGCATTAAGACTAATGACAGTAGGTATTAAAGATTCATTATAGTCTGCTGAGGAGGAACGGCCATGCTGTGACCTGGGTTGACTCTCAAATGGCTCTAGCTGGAATGTTTCTGTTGGACTGAAACGCACCGAACCTCACTCAGGCCTGGAAACGAACCCGAGCAACCTGCCAAACTCCCAGAGACCCTTACCTCACACACACCATCACATGACCACACGAATACCTTCAAACCCACCGAAACTGCAGAGCTGAGCCAAGGTTTGGGTATTGCGAAAACGTAACCGTAGGAAATGACGACATAATGAGCAAAGAGAAGCTTTTTAACCACTTTTCAACAAGAATTACCAAAACTAACAAAGGAAACCTTTTCAAAAATGGACTATTATGAAAATCTGATAAAGATAACATATTTTGGTATGATTTTTTGAACTGTTGGCGCTCCAATTGATTCAGCCAATTAACTCAAATCTAATGATGTGCTTCACCAAAAAGATGATTCAGATTCATTCACTGATTCACTCTGTAAGAGTATTTTTCTATTATTCAAGATTCATTCAAAAACACAGAACCAAATCACAAACAAAACACAACGACAGCAGTCATTTCAAAAACAGATCCAGCAGGTAAAAATATACAACATTCATTTTTTTAAAGGATTAGTTCACTTCTGAATTAAAATGTCCTGATAATTTACTCACTACGCTCTAGGCGGAAGTACCGATCCAGTTTCTACAAAGCGATTTTGAAGTTGTGATGGAGTTTTTCAACCCTTATTTCCGCCCACATCCCGCGTGACACCTTTCCAACGTGATTACATGATGCGTGGCGCATCAGAGCAGTGCAAGACGAGCATTTGTGGTTAAAAAGTATATACTTTTTTTTTTTTTTAAGAAAATGTCTGATGGTTTCTCTGGATAAGACTCTTATTCCTCGTCTGGGATCATGTAGAGCCCTTGAAGCTGCACTGAAACTGACATTTGGACCTTCAACCTGTTGAACCCCATTGAAGTCCACTATATGGAGAAAAATCCTGGAATGTTTTCCTCAAAAACCTTCATTTCTTATTTCGACTGAAGACAGACAAACATCTCAGATGACATTGGAGTGAGTAAATTAAAGGAACAATAGTTTCATGGTTTAAATATTCTTTAATTCTGAAACAAATCCCAACACACTTTATAACACACTGTTCATTATAATGGCTCTGTTTATGTCACTTCACCCCCCTGTTTTTATTTCAAAGAATCAATGGAATCGACTCTGGGAATCGACTCCAATTCCAAAATAAATGGCACTGGAGGCAACACAAAAATTCTGCCCTATGCTTAAATTGTGCAAAACATCAACGTCAAACACAACAACGCATACAGAGCGCCATATAAGAGTCCAATGAGTGCATCTCTGGATCATGAGACTGAAGGTCTTTGCAAACGTTTGATGAGTTACACCGTAACACTGCTGTGACTAAACAATGACTCAACGATGCTTTAAATATGACAGCAGAAGGTTTGTGTGATGAATAATCCTCACTGCATATTTGCCAACTCACAACGCAGACTCCAACGCTACTGCTGTGGCAGAGAGCCACAGATGAACCTTTGAAACTGATATTCTCACTTGAGCAGAAACTTTAAGCTTCAGAGAAGATTAAACCAATGCAAAAGTGGCTACAGTTCATTGCCATTTGGACTTCTGTTATAGGTTTCTAGGAACAAACAGGCGGCATCAAATCAATGAAGGATATCCTCATTTAAATAATTCCCACCCAATGCATGCGCTATATGAAGGGGCGGGGCCTGGTTGAATGTGTTGAAACTGCTGGTTATGGTAAGGGGCGGGACATTTCCCAAAGCACTTGACCAATCAGAACACATTGTGCTTTTCAGGAGGAGGAGCTTCATTGTTATGCGTTTTAGGTTTTTAAGGTAATTACACTGAAAAATGCTGGGTTAAAAACAACCCAAGTTGGGTTTAAAAGGGACAAACTCAGCAACTCGGTTGTTTTAACCCAGTGGTTGGGTTAAATGTTTGATCAACGTGCTGGGTAGTTTTATTTAACCAAACTATTGTTTAAAAATATCTATATCTGGTTTAAAATGAACACAAACTAGGCTGGAAATTAAAAAAAAATCAGACATAATATCACAATAATGAAAAGGTGAACGTTTAATTATTATTCATTAAAAACTTATTAATAAATATTAATTTACAACAAACTATTTTGGGTTCATTTTAAGCAAGAAATACAAAAATTTATAAACAATAGTTGAGTAAAATAAAAGTACCCAACTGCTGGGTTTGAGCATTTTAAACCCAACTTGGGTTGTTTTTAACAGTGTAAGTCTATGGGATTTTGGAAAACTTGGAAAGCCTGATCTTGAAGATGGTAATACATCTTCTTAACAAGTCGCGTGTTTTTTGTTGGAAATGTAGACCCCTCAAACTAATCCAGCACTCGGGGCAAACTCTCATTAATACTACACATTTACACACCAGCTTTAACTCACTTGCCCTTAAAGAGCAAAGTGTGTGTGTGTGTGTGTGTGTGTGTGTGCGTGTGTGTGTGTGTACTAGGAGGAGGAGGAGTGACAGATGTGTCACCTCCATGCGAGTAAAGAGGAAGAGCCGTCTGTGTGCTCGGCCTCTCCACACGCTCCGCATTAATCCGTAATGAGCAGATCCACAATCTCACTCTGCAAACAATTAAAGCCCGTCCTCTCCACTCAAGAGCCATTCAATCGTGCCAGATGGTTGGACATTAATCCATATGCTTAAACATTAGCCTTTTGTGGACGGCGAGTCGAAAAGTCAGAGATTATATTGAGATCATTAGATTGAAATAAAAAACAACAAGGATTTTGTGTGTGTTCAATTTTGATGACTTTTTGTGTAAACTATTTTAATGAAACGACATAACTTACACAATAATGAACTATATTACATGGCAGAAGATATTTATGGTTTGTGTGATTATAAAATAGCCTTCCGGTAAACGACACACTGAAAAGAACTTCAATAATGTTATCAAAACAAGATCATGTGCTTCTTGGTAACAAAAGCTGAGTGGAATTACCGGCATCACTGGAATCCACAAGAGCAGCTTTGAAACACGTTCTTTCGGCTACATGATGACTGTAACACTGTATCGCATGACCTGGTGTGTGCCTCTCTAAACCATCAGCACTCGACGGCTTATCTCACTCGCAAAGCACCGAAAATGGAAGCAAATCAAAGAATGTGGCAATCGCACACAACACAATAACTTGGTTTACTGAAGGTGTGACGTTCGAACGTCGTGCGTCAGGATTCAAAGACGCACCGAGTCGCTCAATTGTTTCCTCAATGCTGCATGGAGACAAAATCACAGCTAATCTGAACACGTTTAGTGTTTAATATACAGATACCGAGCGTGACGCCACTGGAATAGCAACCAAGCGACCCGCAATACGTCTCGTCACATGTCGCGGGGGTTTCGGTCGAGGGTCAGAAAGGGGCAATATTTCTAAAATAATTATTTCAGTCACTCAGAACACTTTAAACTGTTACCAACTAAATGTTATCAACATGAATTAGTAAGTCGCTAGCATGTTTTAACAGATTGCTAGCATGAATTAGCATGTCGGTAGCATGTTTTAACAAATAGTTAACAAGAATGTGCATGGTTTAACATGTTGCTAGTATGAATTAACATGATTTTGCATTTTGTTGGCATGTTTTAACATGTTTTTAACATGTAGCTAGCATGATTTAGCACACTGCTAGCATGGTTTAACATGTTGCTAGCATGTTTACCACGTTGCTAGTATGAATTAACATGATTTTGCATTTTGTTGGCATGTTTTAACATGTTTTTAACATGTTGCTAGCATGATTTAGCACACTGCTAGCATGGTTTAACATGTTGCTAGTATGAATTAACATGATTTTGCATTTTGTTGGCATGTTTTAACATGTTTTTAACATGTAGCTAGCATGATTTAGCACACTGCTAGCATGGTTTAACATGTTGCTAGCATGTTTACCACGTTGCTAGTATGAATTAACACGATTTTGCATTTTGATGGCATGTTTTAACATGTTGTTAACATATGGCTAGCATGATTTAACATGTTGCAAACATCTTTAACATGTTGCTAGTAAGAATTAGCATGTTGTGATCATGTTTTAACACATTGCAAACATGATTTTGCTAACATGTTTTAACACGTTAGCATGATTTAACATATTGCAAGCATCTTTACCATGTTGCTAGAATAAATTAACATGTTGCGATCATATTTTAGCACATCGCTAACATGACTTTGCTAACATGTTTTAACACATTGTTAACATGTTGCTAGCATGATTTAACACACTGCTAGCATGGTTTAACATGTTGCTAGCATGTTTACCATGTTGCTAGTATGAATTAACATGATTTTGCAATTTGTTGGCATGTTTTAACATGTTGTTAACATATGGCTAGCATGATTTAACACTGCTAGCACGATTTAACATGTTGCAAACATCTTTAGCATGTTGCTAGTAAGAATTAGCATGTTGTGATCACGTTTTAGCACATTGCTAACATGATTTTGCTAACATAATTTTGCTAACATGTTGTTAACATGTTGCTAGCATGAATTAGCACACTGCTAACATGAATCAACAAGTTGCTAATACGGTTTAACACATCGTTGGCATTCATTAGGATGTTGCTAGCATGTTTACCATGTTTCTGGTATGTTTTATACATTGTTAGCATGATTTTGCATGTTGCTGGCATGTTTTAGCATGTGGCTAGTGTTAATTAGCATGTTTTGCTAACATGACATGACTCTTAACATGTTTTACCATCCTTTGTCAAGCCAAGATTAACAACAAAACAGGAACTGTTCGAAGCTGCAACATTATGACCGCACCATTATTGTTGATTAATCAGATTGCATTAAAATAAAACGCTTTTGTGTTGGAGAAAAGACGTCATATTCCGGCTCCACAGACAAAAGAAGTTCGAACACTTCCCCTTCTCACTTTTTTGCCCCCTCATCTTTAATTTGACGGCATTTTTGCTCATTTCCGAGGGTATTTTTGTTCTCAATTTCCGAGCCTGGTTAGGACAGAATGTGAGGCTTATTAAAGATCAGCTCTTATAAAGCTTGACCTATAAAAACCACCGCCAACAACCTTGTGATATTGTTCATGAATATAATCAGCTCTTACCTCCAGCACTGGTCCAGCTCCCAGAATGATCTGCTCCACTCCACTAGCAAAGCCCTTCTGACTGAGAGCCGTGAGGTGGTGGATCAGGAAGTTGGTGCTCTGAGTCTTGCCCGATCCACTCTCCCCAGAAATCACAATGCATTGATTCTGCTTACTCTGCAGCATAGCGTGGTAGGCCACGTCCGCCACCGCGTAGATGTGCGGCTCCAGCTTACCCAGCTGGTGATTATCGTACATCTTAACATATTTGGGATTATAGATAGGCAGGAACTTGAAGGGGTTGATGACTATGAGGATGCTGCCCACGTAGGTGTAGATCTTCTCCTGCTTGAAGCGACTGCGCAGGTTGTCCAGCAGGGTCTTCTCGTTGAGATTCGGCAGGTTGCAGAGGTCATCGAAGTCCTTCGGCAAGGGCTGCGGCAGGAAGCCGCGCTCCACCATGCGCCGCCGCTCCTCCGTGACCTGCAGCCACATCTGCAAGTTGCCATAGTGGATGGAGCCGTCGAGGTTCTTCTCCCGCAGCAGGAAGCGGTAGTCGTCGCCGCTGAAGCGGTTCTCCAGGGCCATGCGAGGCCAGAGCATCATGCGCTGGACGGGACAGTCGGTGGGGTTGAGGATCCATTCTTCCCCGCCGAACTCCTTCACTTCCGCCAGGACGTAACATTTCGTCCGATCGAGTTGGAGCCGGTCGATGATTTTCTCGATGACCTCGGCGGCCGAAGTGACCTTGCGGGCGGTGACGGGGCAGTAGATGGTGCCCTCTGCGATGACCCCTGGGTAGATGCGCAGGGTGAACTCGGAGTCCTCAAAGCGTCGTCTCCCGCCAACATCATGAACACTCATATTGGAGCAGCAGTTTCCATCAGCACTCGCTGTACATCCTTCAAAAGGGCCAGATACCGCTTCAAGACATTACAACTGCAAGAAAAGAGACGACGAGAATGTTAGCTAGCATGAATTAGCATATTGCTATCATGTTTTACCACATTGCTAGCATGATTTAACACGTTGTTAGCATTAATTAACATGTCAATAAGTTGATTTAACATGTTGTTAACACGTTTTAGCACATTGATAACACGTTAACATGTTGCAAGCATCTTTACCATGTTGCTAGAATAAATTAACATGTTGCGATCATGTTTTAGCACATTGCTAAGATGATTTTGCTAACATAATTTAATGAATTATGAATTAATGTTGCTAACAAGTTAACACGTGTCTAACATTAATGTCGTTAGCATGTTTTACCACGTTTCTAGCATGAATTAGCATATTGCTATCATGTTTTACCATATTGCTAACATGATTTAACACGTTGTTAGCATTAATTAACATGTCGATAGGTTGATTTAACATGTTGTTAACATATTTTAGCACATTGATAACACGTTAACATGTTGCTAGCATGATTTAACACACTGCTAGCATGATTTAACATGTTGCAAGCATCTTTACCATGTTGCTAGAATAAATTAACATGTTGTGATCACGTTTTAGCACATTGCTAACATGACTTTGCTAACATGTTTTAACACATTGTTAACATGTTGCTAGCATGATTTAACACACTGCTAGCATGATTTAACATGTTGCAAGCATCTTTACCATGTTGCTAGTATGAATTAGCATGTTGCGATCACGTTTTAGCACATTGCTAACATGATTTTGCTAACATAATTTAATGAATTATGAATTAATGTTGCTAACAAGTTAACACGTGTCGAACATTAATGCCGTTAGCGTGTTTTACCACGTTTCTAGCATGAATTAGCATATTGCTGAAATGAATTAGCATGTAGCTAGCATGTTTAATAAAAAAAAAAAAAGTCAACTACAAACAAAAAAACGTGATACACCACCCATGGTCCATACCGCGATACTAATTTTTATTTATGTTATTATAGAGACGGCAGCAGGAATATTTGGCTGCTGTCACTTTAAGAGCTGCGTTTCCCAAAAGAAAAAAACAGTTCGAACGAACAGTGTGGTTGGAACGACAGCTCTCGAGCCGTGGTTTTCGATACCCATCCCAACTCATACCGGAGTTCGTTTGGAAGTGGATCAAGACCCACCTCTTTAGCATTTTCTTTCTTTCTTTCTTGCACACCAGGGTTTGGATAGCAGCGTTCACACTTAATCAAATGAACCGCACCAGAGTTCGTTTTTATCCAAGTGTGAGCACTCTAAGGGTTTGTTCACACTTGTCATGTTTGGTTGGATTAAAACGAACCCTGGTGCGATTGCTCAGTGAGTGCGGTTCATTTGAACACATGTGAACGCTGCCATCCGAACCAAACAAGCGGACCGAGACGCTAAAAAGATGGGTCTCGGTCCGCTTCCAAACGAACTCTGGTGCGGTTCGATTGATATATGAACGCAACACGGACCAAAGACATGTAAACCAACCAAAAACAGGACGTGATGTCACAAGATGTGACGCTACGAGTCAGCTGATTTGACGACGCGGGAAGATCGGTGTATCCAAAATGAGTCGAGGGCAAACGTGGAGCAACGAGGAGGTGAAGTTTCTGTTTCTGCGTACAACGGAGGAAATCCTGCTGCTGTTTTGAATGATTTGAACATTTTATGAGCTCTTCGTGAGTTCTCAGCTGGTAAAAATAAAGCATAAAATGATGGCGTTTAATCCAGAACACAGCGTTGTTTTGAATGTTCGGTAATCGAGATCCGTCGCCAAATATACGTCATAAAAGCCGACCAATCAGGTCGTGACCGTATCCCTATGCATTCGGTTCGGTAACTTAAAGTTCGCTGTTAAAAACGCCAGTGTGAACGCTAAGAGGACCAGGACTATGTGTTTTGTTTTTGTTTTTTGGTCCGGACCAAACCAACCGAACTACAAGTGTGAACGCAGCCTAAGAGACTAAAACAGACTGATTTAAGAGTGACTATCGAGAATGGACAGCTCCGTGTCTCGGTACACACTGGGTCACTCTCCGCTCAGAAAATCAACCTGCTGCCAAAACCACCAGCTGCCACCTTCTCCAACAGACACACAATCACTCGATTCACAACCGTCCACTTAATAAAGCCTGAATAGTATCCAAGGGTTACCATTCATGACAGAAGCGCTGTGTACACCGAAGCAAAGAAAAAAAAACACGGCAATTACTTTGTTAAATTGCTATAAACGTTACATAAATGTCGATGTTTAACATAAAACATGCCAGCTGAAATTACTCCCACAGACCTGCATCTGTCTGAAGACTCTTTCGCACAATCTGAGGGCACAGGCTATCTTTGAAACAACAACTCAACGACGAACAGCCTTCAGTATTCAGTACAGGAGCCCGTTCAGGAGCTCGTGAGGTCAACGTGGCCCCTGTGTGCTGGTGCCCGTCTCTCATCAGGAGCTAATGAGGCTGATATCTGGAGTCCAGCCAGCGCTCTCAGGTGCAGACACGGGTCTCACTGAGGTCCCTGTTCGCTTCTCTAACGTAACGTTATTGATACATGAATCCACACAGGGACATTTGAACACGCCGAATATGTTGTATTTAGACATCTTTTAAACATCAGGACTGTTTTAGAGCCTAACTGCGGTCCAACACTTGTTCAAGTAGAATATTTGGACACCATTTGTGGAAAAACAGCTGTTAAGAAAATGAATAGCAGAGAGTGTCAAAACTAACACATCCTACCATCCTGTGGCTGCTTTTCAGCACACTGAATCATATTGAAGAAAAATAATGCGGTTTTCAATATACGATAATGCTTTAGGTGTGTTAAAATTATATTTACACACACTTCAGAAATGAAAATAATATAACTAACGTATATGTTTCACATTCTCTTTGTGAGACGAAAGCATCTCAACAGCTTCTGAAATTAAACAGCAGTGTTTTACTGTAGCGTTACATAAAAAGTAAGTGGCATTTTAACGTAAAGCAGGGTGGTTTAGGGTTTCAGAGTTATCTAACAACAGAAATTGAACAATGAAATGTAAAAATAAAAGACAATTTTGACAATTTAGTGTTTATATATAACAGAATTTGGGATCACGCGCACAGAAAGCCGCCGAATACTTCGCTTATTGTATTTGATGCGTCATTGACGAATAAGGTTTTTAAAACGGTCAAAAATTATGTGCTTTTTATAATCAATTAACACTCCTTTTGTCATTTATTACAAGATGGACAAAATTTGTCAAGCCGTTGCGATATTACGATATGTACATTTGCAATATTTTGATCATTTTAATATATAGTGCAGCCTTACTGGCTACATTTATGAACATTAGCATAAAGCCTTTTGTGCCGTATATAATGCATACAATTATTTTAAACGTATGTGAAACCGTAATATCGTCACATGACCTGATTACATTGCATGTGTATTTCAGCGAGAAGCATCCAATCATCATCTAGCAAATAAATCCTATTACTTGACTCAAGATGTTAAAAATCAATTTATTTCTAGGGATGCATGTATATTGGTATCATATTTCATGCATATAGACATATGCACACAAACACATTTTTACACACATGCACACACAAATAAATCTGATATTTAAACACGCTTGCTCATTTACACCTTAAATGCATTAATAATTCAACCTTTCTGCATCGATTTCAAGTTACTCTGAGGACCTTGGAGGACAAAAACGTCTGTCTCAAAATTAGCACAGACTTAAGTTTGGCGTCATTTTAAAGAAACTTGGCAGATTAAAACGGTGCCAACTGGTACAAAAATGTATTTTGAAGCTTTGCCAAACAGATTGGGTGTAATGCATTATTAAGTAATTAATTACTTGTCTCTTGAAAACATAAAGAGATTACTCTTAATCTTTCTGTCATTTAATTAGATACTTTTGAAGTAATTGCATTAAATACTGCATAAAATATAGAACAATTCCCTAGATAAATGTTTTTAATGTAACCTCCAATAACACTATTTCAACGGTCCACTTTAGACATTCGACTAACTATAAGTAACTTTCCAAATACATGTCAAATAATTCTACCACGTAGTTGCAGTTACTTATAATCTAAAGTGGACCATCAAAATAAAGTGTTACCGAATCTTCTGCTTTTAAATGCTTTGGTCAATATTATTTACTTAAGAATTAGAAGAGTTGTTTCATAGGAGAGGTTTATATGGAATTGAGACAGTAATTAGTAATAAGTAATGCAATACTTTATAGAGAGAGTAATTAGTACAATAATCAAATTTAGTAATTAATTACTTTTTTTAAGATTAATTTAATTTACCCAACACTGCTGCCAATAAAATAAAAGCCTATTAACAAAGACTGCATCATTTTATAGTTAAAAGGACCGGAGAAACGGGGACATTTTTGAGCTTAAGGTCCCGAGAGGAACTATTTTGTGTTACTAGTGTAAACTAGATTTATGAAAGGAAATTAGGGTGAAATATTAAAATTCCAATAAAAATACACACTTGCACCAAAATGTAAGTAGTTGGCAGTATCACAGGAAAAACTATCAACAAAAAAAATGTTATGATGCCTAAATTCACTTTAAATCTAGTCATTTCATTTTTATTTGTTTAGAGAATATGGTAAAGATTTTTAATATTGGGTATTTATCAGTCATCGGCCAAAATGCATTGCATTGTGAGACACAATATGTGTGTGTATACTGTATTAGAGCTGCACAATTAATCAAATTAGAAGGTGCAATTACAAAAACAAAAATTCCACTTACATTACTTTGTGTGGTTCTGATATTTTCTTTTCATTGTTTTAATTTTAGTATAACTTTATAATACCATGCATATTTGCAATGTACATTTGACTTAATGCTATCGAAAAGCAATACGTTTTTCAAGTAGAGTGTATTCAGCTTGTTTATTATGATATTACAGTATGGCACGTAGTCTCTTCAAACAACAGTACAAAAGCTATTCAAAACATCATTCAATGTTGCAAAACAAACGCAATTAATAAATCGCAGTTACAAGGGAATAACTGACTATTATTTTGATCATAATCGTGTAGCCCTATACTCATAAAAGCAGTATGCCATACAATATAGTATTATATAAATATATAATTCTATAATAATACAGTAATTAACATAATATTATATATCCGCACATGGTAGTAGCACGCCCTGGATCTACTACATCCAAAGACCTCATCCTACTTTGTGATTTTTGGCTCACAACAGGGCATAAAAAGCACAAACACTCATCTCCACATCAGCGCACTCTGTAACGCCTCACCAGATTGCATAGGGGAGCCATAAGGAGAGTATTAGAGTATCTCGGAGGATTGGGGACCTCACAGCAGAGCAGATGGTCAGCACACTACTTAAAGGATAGCAACAGATTTAGAGGAAGATTCTTCTCCCGGGTCCATACTGCACCTTATTTACCATATCAGCTCCATCAACTCGTGCCCGAGGACATCAGGAACTTCACACTTTACAAACTCGAACTAGTCAAAAAGAAACCACATGTTTAAGAAATTCTCGGAAAGGAAAGGATATTCTTTTTTTTTCCCCGTACAATTACAGGTTGGGTCACATAGTACACGTACCAGACGTTATGAGGCTGACAAACTTGCCAAAGTTGTTCAATAATCTTCCTTTAGCATCAGCAGGGCATTCTTGAGCAAAACAAACACATGTGGACAGTTAGGTTTCGGCTTGTGATCAAGAGTGTGAATCTCTCAGCAGGAATCTTGTCACCAATCTATGACACATGAAACGCTGAGGGCTTTCTGAAGCACATCCTTGTGGATGTATAAGAGGTGATGTAATCGACAGTGTGAAGAACTGCAAAAAAAATATATGAACGGCCTGCATTTAAACAAATATAACTATGACGCATATCAGTTTCCGCCAATTTGAATGTTTTCATTATCAGCATAAGAAAATTTGGCCGATATATCAAAGCCGATAAATTAAGCTTCATTTCCTTCAGATGTTCACCATGACGGTTTTGAATCGCTTGAAATATGACTGGAGTCACTTCAAAAAGTGCAACATGTGCAGCGCACGTCTGTCAGATAGGCTACATAACATTATAATACAAGCTTTTGAGGTCAGCAAAACATCACACGAGGCTTCGTCCTCCATTGCGCCACTGAAAAGAGTCATGTGATCGTGTCACCGTCGCTTTTTCAATGACATACGACTCACTTTGACAGCTTTAGGGACCTGGTTGATTATCGGCGCCTGATATTAAGCATTTTGTGGTTATCTGTAATTTTCAAAATCTGTGGCCTGGGTCGGCCCACCGCCAACCGGATTTGTCGGGAGTCACGAGTCCGGCCAATCAACCCTTTCCGTGTGGGAGCGCACAGAAGACCAACGGCCAATTTTCATTCAACAATAAATAAAATGTTTGTTTTTTTTCACCGAACCTTATTTGTAAACTTCTAGAACATCTGGAATATATGACTCAAACCATTCTGTGATACTTTTGCACATTTTTTTTTTTTAAAGCTTGATGATGGTCGTTATTCACTGCCTTTACATGGATGAGTGTGAACGGTACAATTTAAAAAAAAAAATAAAAAAATAATCTTTTGTGGTCTGAAAAAGAGGCCATACAGCATTAGAACAACACCAGGGTGAGTAAATTATCATTTGTGATTAATTTAGAGTGAACTAACCCTTTAAAATATTATGAGATTCACCAAAACACAATTACGCCATAAAAGTCATGACACTGTGAGGCGAACCCAGAGGAAACTCCAACCCCTCTCACCCCCACGATCAGCTTAGCGACTCATTTGCCAGACACCTGGAGACAAAGATCCATTCAAGCAGCATTGCCACATCTACGGCACTGCAAGCGCAATGCTCAATAAGTCAAACAGGCCTTTTGTTCCAAACTCAACGCTCCTCGAGATCTTTTGCAGGCTCACGGTTCCTGTAGCGGCTATCCCTGATTATGGAGACAAGAATGCCTACACAATAAGAGCATATGATCTGAGCACTGGCCAATCAGCAGAGAGCACTGCGACCAAAGTATGTATGCAGTTGAAACAGGGATTAATGAGGCATGGAGGACCAAGCGACCCTGCCTGAACATACAGGATTTTACAAGCGCTTAGAAGTCACTGTAAGAGTCAATAATGCTCCGAGAGAGCAGGAAAGAGGAAATCACACTTTTAAACACACAATAACATTACTGGGACAAACCCTCAAAAAATGCAGAGGACAAACATCCATAATCTCACTATGTTCACTGCCTCTGGGCTTGGGTTTATTATTACTGGTAATACGCAAAAGATATACTGTTGCAAAATAAACATGTTTCAAAGTAAAGGAAGGGGACGGTTACATGGGACTGCAGCCAAAAATAAAGACACGAGGGAAAATATGCTGGACATAAAATGAGGGAAAACATGCATTGCTTTGGAGAAGCTCTTCCACGACATCCAAGACACATACACAATCTAGAAATCAGTCTTTAAAGGGATCGTTTAACTGAAAAAAGAAGAAAATTCCAAGAATGTAATCAAATATTTAAGACTGAACAAAGGTGAAAATTAGGGATACATCGATATGAAAATTGTCCGATACCGAAAACCGATAATTCTTTATATTTGAACGCCGATAACCGATATATATTGGCCGATAAATCTAAATCCTAATTTTTTAATTTTTAATTTGAGAGCCTACAAAAACCAATAAACGTCATGTCCAAGGCACATGATAATAATGTTATGTAGCCTATATGACATGTTGCACTTAACTGCATTTTAAATCATATTTCAAGCAATTCAAAACCATCATGTTGAATATCTAAAGTGTCTCAGCTGAAGGAAATAATCAATCATTTATCGGCATATATATATATATATATATATATATATATATATATATATATATATATATATATATATATATATATATATATATATATATATATATAGATGACGTATTTTTGTAGGCCAATCTGGAAGTTTGCATCACCCAAACCTAATAAGATTTTTCTACAGGCTTTTGGATTATTGCAGAAAATAGGATCTGTGATCAAGAAAAGATTATGATTCGTACACATTTAGTTTATCATGATCATCTTCAATAATTTTAAATAAAATCGCCAGAATTAAAAAGCTAAACGTAGGATAGAAATGAACTAAACAATCGCTTACAACTTAAAACAACCAAAAATGAAATTTATCCCATTATTTGCTCACCCTCATCCTAGGTGTAGATGACCATCTTCTTTCAGAGTTATATTAATAAATATAATTTAACCAAAAAACAATTAAAAAAAATATTAAATGAAACTCTTGATGAAACTGAAAGTGCTCAAATGTCTGGGGTTTGACCTGTAAGAACACCCCATCTCTGCTGCACTTTATTTGAGTCCAGAGATTTTTTTCCTCCCAGATTTAATTGTAGTCTAGCTCTCAAATCCTATTCTTGTTTCTGCATGTTCAAACCTGGGGTGTCCCGACACCTGCGGGAACCAGTTCCACTGCACACAGTGCCATCTTCAACTGTATGCAACAAAGGTGAGAGTATTGTGAATGTGCAATTTTTTCAGTGAATTTTCAGTCAGTTTATCACGCAAAGCTATCATTTGAAGGCTCATAATATAGAGCACCGTTTTTAATTATGCTTTTTAATGGGACATTTTTGGAGCTTGGGATGTTCAGCCACCATCCACTATGTGTAAAAGATGATCTGACAACTCTACATATTTCTTTAAATACCTGATGAAGCTTCTACAATCATAATATTGTATATTTCAATAATTTCGTGGGACTCCACTTCAATAAAATAAGCAAAATGGGGGGGCGTAGATCACAGCAATTCTCACGTTGGAAGGATTTATCCCTTTCCTAACAGTGGTCATGTCAGAAACTCATTAAAATACCAATTAAAAACACTGATTATACATATCAGTAACGAAGACAGGGCCGTGCCGAGGCACAAGATCAGAGGCTTTCCGACAGAGGACCGGCTCATGCAGGGGTCTGTCTGGGAAAGGACGGGTGAGGGCAGTGAGGCCCAGGCTGTCTTGGAGATAAAGCAGGACCGCAGGATGAGATAATTACACAGATAATGAGCCGCTGGCAGCTGGCCCTTTGATTTATGACAGGGGTAGAGGGGTAAAAAAGGCCTGGAAGGGCATACCGGTTCAGGCAGCAACTCGCCCCATGGACATACTCCCCTCACAAACGTCTATAATTACAGGCCAGACCTGCAGTCAAACAGCCACACGTTCAGAGACGAGAGCTCGGGCGACTGCAGCCCTCGCCTACAGCGAGAGACACCGAGACGCGGCAATGACCTTGTCAGGGCGATTTCTAAAGAGCACATATTCTGTTTGCTTTAGAATAAAGGACACTGGTAGCCAGATGTAATTGACAGCTAGTACAAGTGGACAAGAGATATTATGCATTAACAACACTATATTATATTTATATAATATTATATTAAGTCCATCTGATATGAGCTTTTTTTTTTTAATCCGGCTCCTAAGTTTAAGTTCAGTAATTTCACTTTAATGGTAATGAAAGGGCTGTTAGTTATTGAAATGCTTTATTTTAAAAATGTCATGTTAGTCAATTACTCTTTGGTCAACGAGACCGTGAAATGTCTGTTTCTGTCCGTTTCCCGTCATTGCCACTGTAACGATGGACGAAACATGATGATAACTTGCAGCTCGGCAATTGAAAGCGGCTCACACACAGTGTCATTCATCTTGAAATGATATGATTCAATTTGAGTCTCCCAATTGGTTATTCTGTGGACTTAGAGGCTTTTGTTGACAAAGGGAAGTGGCGTTTAGTGGTTTCTGCCAACAAACTGGTATTTCTGAATGAGCAGACGCTGGGATTTCGCTGATTTGAAGCCAAAGTATTGGATGAACGTACACTAGGCGATATCCGGAGAGCATTCGCTCAATGTCATTTTTGACGGAGATGGCGTTTAGCAGCTTTTTATTGGAATATTGCAAATGTATATATAGGGATCTGCATATCGCAACGACTTGCGATAACTGCGCGATTTTAATACTCCTAAAGATTGCAAAATGTTGACGTTTTAGGTCGGTGCAGAGAGCAGACTGGACACATGACTGTTACATACATGTGACATACTTAAGTATACTTCATTTTTTACGCGTACGCGAGGGTCAGCATACAGTGCGCGACACGAAGGGTACGAGTGTACTTCACGAGCACCGGCGGATTTTTGTAACTGTGCATACTTGTATTTAAATTTCTTATTAATTTTATTAGTTTATAATTAGTTTAACCACAAGGTCGTCAATTCATTCGATTCAATTCAATTCAAATTTATTTGTATAGCACTTTTCACGATACATATCGTTTCAAAGCAGCTTTACAGAGAACGGATGTCAACATTACAATTTAAAGAATGCAGTTAGCAAATAACATGATTTAGTTAATTAATTTACAATCAGAGTTAGCAGTTTAACCGAAGTTAGAAGCAAAAATAAATTGCATTAACAAATTAACAATAAATAGGATATAGAATTGGGCAATGTGTATGTTGATCCAGATGATTGCGTACATATGATTGATTCATAAGACAGTCAAAGAAAAACTGCATAAACAGAACAGACTGAAATACATGCAAGCTACAGAGATGATGGAGGCCTTCATAGACGACAGATAGTGCAAAGAGGTTATAAAGTAGCCTGATTTGGGCATATCCCAACATGGGTTGTAACTCGTGGCGAGAGATTGCTCAAATCTGCGCATGCGTACTCGTACAAGTCAAATGAAGTATACTTTCCAAGCCTGTGCATTCGACTGTGCGTGTACACTAGCTTCGGTGTAAAACAAAGTATACCCAGGGCTTTAAATGTTATTAAACACAATAAGCGAAGAACTCACGCGCACAGAAAGCCGCCTCTCAGACAGCGCGTGATCCCGAATTCAGTTCTCTTCCGCAGCTTATATGACCATATACACTAAATTATGCCAAAATGCCCATCTTGGTAAGTTTTCACGTAAACAGTCTTACGTCTTAAGTGGAGAAAAACACACGAGTAGCATTATATTGGATCCGTGCAGCTCTTAAAGAGACAGCAGCGTTATAAACCTGCTTCGGTTTGTGTGCTTAAACAACAAAAAGAGAAAATCACTCACTGCTCTTGACTGAATGACTTTTGTAGTTTTAATAAGAATCAGTATGTATTTAATTCATACAGTGAAGAATAAGCAGTGTTTTATTTTTAAAATAAACCTAATGCAGGCCTACCTGAAACCCTAAACCCCCCTGCTTTGTTAAAATTATGCTTTTTATGTAAACGCTACAGCCTCGCTCCTCATTGACCACTGAATCATCAGATATTCCATATCTGCTTTCCTAGATACTGACACTCAATTAAAAACAAACGTTGCTAATATGTATTGCACTTCAGATTACAAAAAAAAAACGCATGCATATGTTGCTATATCAAGCTCAATTAACCCAGACGAGACTATTGGCATTAAAGAGAGTAGAGCAGCTGTACTGATAAGCATCCAAGTGTAACGCTGAACCCTACAGGGCCTCACTTGTGTTCATAAACTACAGATAGTACGATATTTCCGCAGGCCTCTGGGCAAATGATCATTAATTAAGGGGAACTAGAGGTTTCCTGAGTTGAAAATGAAAAACATGATCCACTTCCACATAATACGCATAACACTTATAATAACCTTTCACATCAGAGGTAAAATCTCAAATCTGCGTCACACAAAAAAGAAAAAAACGAGCTAGACGTTTATCTCAAAAGCTTGCTTCAGATTGTGAAGATGATACAAGAGGTTTGTTTATGACAATGAAGATTTCGGGGGGTTTTGTTGTGAATTCCATGATCGCTCTACATGAAAAGCAGAATTCAGGATCTTGCCCAGAGCTGCTGGTGTCCTGAAAGTAGTCCAGCAGATAAGACTTTATTTTCCACAGATGGAGCAATGGATAATTATACAACCATCACATAAAAATTCCTTGCACTGTAAAGTTGGTTGTTCTTAAGGCTAGATATTTTATCGTATTTGATTATGAAGGTTCACATTGAAAAATGTCTTAAAGGAAAGTCCAAAATAAGAAAATGGCAAATTTTCATTTCAAGTTCTGTAAGTTGCGAGGCGGATCCTCCATGGATCAGACTTGTTTGTTCAGCACATCCCACAGATGTTCGATTGGATTGAGATCTGGGGAATTTGGAGGTCGAGTCAACTCCTCAAACTCGTTGTTGAGCTCCTCAAACCATTCCTGAACCATTTGTGCTTTGTGTCAGGAGCATTATCCTGCTGAAAGAGACCAGCAGGGAATCCTGTTTCCATGAAAGGATGTCCATGGTCTGCAACAATGCTTAGGTAGGTGGTACGTGTCAAAGTAACGTCCACATGGATGGCAGGACCCAAGGTTTCCCAGCAGAACATTGTCCAAAGCATCACACTGCCTCCACCGGCTCGTCTTCTTCCCATAGTGCATCCTGGTGTCATGTGTTCCCCAGGGAAGTGACGCACACTTGCCCGGCCATCCACGTGATGTAAAAGAAAGTCCAGACCACCTTCTTCCATTGCTCCGTGGTCCAGTTCTGATGCTCACGTCCCACTGTTGGCTCTTTCGGCGGTGGACAGGGGTCATCATGGACACCTGACTGGTCTCGTCTGTAGCTCCATACGCAACAAACTGATGCTCTGTGTGTTCTGACACCTTTCTATCATTAACTTCTTGAGCAGTTTGAGCTACAGGAGCTCGTCTGTTGGATCAGACCACACGCGAATCAATGACCCTGTCTGTTCCTTCCTTGGAGCACTTTTGATAGATCCTGACCACTGCAAACCAGGAACACCCCACAAGAGCTGCAGTTCTGGAGAAGCTCTGACCCAGTCGTCTATCATCACAATTTGCCTCTTGTCAAACTCGCTCAAATCCTTACGCTTCCCCCATTTTTCCTGCTTCTAACATCAACTTTGAGGACAAAATGTTCACTTGCTGCCTAATATCTCCACCCACTAACAGAAGAGATCTTCAGTGTTATTCACTTCACCGGTCAGTGTCATAATGTGATGTGATGTAGGAGAGATGGACAGAGGGAGCAAACAACTCAACTCGATACTCACTGGATTTGATGTTTGTTTCAGTAGCAATGTCGCACAAGTTAAGTAATACGACCTCACAGAAGAACAAATGAGGTTTCAGCAAGAATCAAGTGAGATTCTCATCACATGGAAGGAAGTGTATTTTTTTGGAAGAACCTCCACTAGAAGAAAAGTGCAGAATCTCCACTCCAAATGCAAATTATTGGACCGAACCAGTTTCTTGGAGCAGAAATCAAAGGAGCGAACAGTCACAAAATCATGCAAAGAATAAGTTGAATTCAGATGTTCTTCTGTCATTTCAGGAGTTCCATACAATATGCTAGAAAGATTGCTGAGCAAACGTGAGTAAATGATGGCATGATTTGGACTGCCCAGCATATTGCTGTGGCTGTGAGTGTAAAGCTACTCCATGTGGACGGGTGTCAGAACCGATGAAGAGGATGACAGTAATCCGAGTGTTTAAAGCACGGACAGACAATCCCTCCTCTCACTCTCTCCCACTCTGACACAATTTCCTGTGTTGGCTTGTGACATTTCACTCTAGAGAGCTTATCTACAAAAGCCACACTTCAGAGCGAGCCAGCAACACGCAGGCTTGTTTAAAAAGAGAGATTCCCCCCCTTTTCCACTCGCTCCCGCATCACAGCAGCACGTCTACATGCCGCACTCTTCCGTTTCCTGTCCGCTCGTCCCTCCCTGTCCTTAACTTTCCCTCTCTCACTGGTCATGAGGCTGTTGGACGGAGGACTGTCATTTCCTGAAATCTCTTCAAAGAGAAAGCAAGACTACTCCACTATCCACAAACATGTGTGATGGGAAAGAATATACTTTTGAAATGAATCATTTTCCTGCCAAAGATAGTGCTTGTGTCAGCGCTCTGTGAAAAGCATCAAAGGTTTCTATTTACAATGCGTTTTCGCAGCTTTGAGCTTTCTAGCCAATCACAGAGATATCGGTTGAGCATGTGAGCACAACAGCCAATCAGATGTGTTTTAAGTTAATCAGAATCCGCTCAACACGACTCAAAAAGGTGGAGTTTTTGTACAGTCCTTCTGAAAAGTTATTACAATCATCATTTATGCTGAATTAAAATCACCTTTTTCTTTAGGATTTTTTTTACTCAAAAAAAAAGAAAAAAATAAATAAATAAATAAATTAAAAAAAAAATAATAAAAAAATAAAATAAGCAAAATTATTTGCAATAAAACATTTTAAAATAATGTTAGTGTGAATCTACACAACGCAACAGTTTTTGTTCGGTTCTGCTGTGCATTAAATCTTGGTGTAAATGCAAAATAATATACCTGTCACTTTTTCTATGCAAAGTTACTTTATTGCTAATTTTATTACCAACTTTTACTGAGAATTATTTTAGATTTAAATTTTAAAAATGTAATGTAAAAAGTCACTAAGTACTTTGTTTTATGATCTTGTCCTGATATTGATCATTTTTTTTATTTCATGAATAAATAGGACAAGTTAATATTACATTTAACTCTTTCTTTACATTTATTCTGGATTTATCATCAGTACGGGGCTCACAGTTTTTTGAGATGTAAAAATGATTCATTCAATCATGTCAGATATTTTTCCACCTTAAATGCAATATTGAAACCAACACAATGCATATAAGAAACAAATACAGCCTAAAATTTCTCGGCTGCAAAAGTGGGGGCATTTATAATTAATAAAATAAAATAAAATAAAATAAAATTATATAATATAATATAATATAATAGAATAGAATAGAATAGAATAGAATTTACTGTAGGATTTTTAGATAGAAGTCATTACGCACAATAATAAAATAAAATAAATAATAATTAAAAAAATAAATTAAATTAAAAATAAAATACATTTTGCCAAATGTTTTGTAGTCCGATAAATAAATCTTTCTGACATTATTTTAACAGGCACATTTGGTGCAAACATCACCATACCCACGATGAATCAAGGCTCCAGTGTGGCTTCTCTTCAGCTGAGACTGGGGCAGTTCTCAAGATCGAGGGAATCATGGATAGTGCCAAACACCAGACCATTTTGGTACAAAACCTGCAGGACTCCATTAAAAATCAGAAGATGAAGAGCAGAATCTCAAACACAAATCTAAGTCAACAAAGGAATGGCTTCAGAAAAAGAACGTTTTGGAAAGATCCAATCAAACACACGAGATCCCATTTCTGCAAAGAGGAGTGGGGGGGGGGGGGGAATGGACAAATCAAGATGAAAGACTCTTAACTTTTGTAACTATTTAACTGTTTTATTTAAATTAGTTAATTATTAAATGGTAATAATACATTAAATCAGCCCATAGCCTTCAAATATTTAAGTAAACATTGTAAACGGGTTATATCCAGACAAGCGGTCGATCACTTCAGTGCTGCACTCTCGTGAAAACTATATTTACACTGTGTTTACTTACACTTTATTGGTTATAATGAAAGGATTTACAAACAAACACAACTCAATCAAGGATGAACTTATCACTTATACCAACTATGATACCAAGATAAACCTTGCAGACTACTTAGGATGGTTAGAACGTGAAGTTGGACACTTTCCAGGACTGAGAGAAAGGGAGGAAGAGACGTCGATGGTAAAGAGTGTTGGGAGGATTCCTGACTCTGTCTCTAGTCATTCGGCAGCTTGTCAGGGAGTCGCGGTCTCCCACTCCACAGACGGACAGGAGGGATGACGTCACTCCCCGTCCCAGCGCAGACTGAGCCTCTGGATTTACGAAGCAAATGCATCACAGGCCTTGGGTATACGGAGACCGTTACGAACCACTGCGAAAAGCATCTGGATGTACCCGACCCTGCCGTTCTCTCATGCACTCCTGGAGTAAAGCCATAGGAAAACTGTTCTACACCAAGGAATATCCTCAGGCAACAAGGCAGGGAATTTCCATGTGTTACAACAGGTTGATTCTGTCACTTGACTGCATTGTGTAGGGTAACTGAAGCCAAAATGAAACACATTTAAACAGTTTCATCATAGTCAGGAGACAACACTGGAATATTTATGTTCGAAATTGAAGCAAAAGAGACACGAGCACTTCAACAAATCAGACTGGCTGACCCCACGAAACTCAGGTCAAGCTTGAATCAGCCTGAAGGGACTCGGAGAGAGCTGGAGCAGGAAACATGCAAGTACACAAGCCAAAAACTGCAGAGAAACAGCATGTCCTTCAGTTTGTGTCAACATTTGGACACAATGCTATCAACATTGTTTTAAAAAAGAAAAAATACTTTATTAGGAAAAGAACATTAGGATAAAGTTGGAGCGGTTGGACTGCCCTTATCAGTTTTGTGTTACAAAATAAGATGTTGGTAAGTAGTGAATGCAGTAAAACCATTTTAATTTCGGCAGAATACATGAAGTGATTTTTTCTGATTAGTTTGTTTTTAGTGTCGATACAAATCGAAAAATCTCTGCTTTCCCCAAAACACAATCAATGTAAGTGAGCAAAAAAACTTCATTCTAAAAAATCTTGGATTATTTTTTCTACCCAAGTCCTGGGTTGAGCCTTGGGTCATTTTTGGGGGGTTATTAGTTTTTTGTTATTATTATTGGTTACTGTAACCCAGACCCTGGGTCAGACATAACACAGTTTTTGGGTAGTTTTTGTGTTACTCAGATCCTGGGTCAGATGTAATAACCCAATGTTTGGGTTGTTTTTGTTACACTCAGATCCTGGGTCAGATGTAATAACCCAATGTTTGGGTTGTTTTTGTTACACTCAGATCCTGGGTCAGATGTAATAACCCAATGTTTGGGTAGTTTTTGTGTTACTCTGATCCTGGGTCAGATGTAATAACCCAATGTTTGGGTTGTTTTTGTGTTACTCAGATCCTGGGTCAGATGTAATAACCCAGTGTTTGGGTAGTTTTTGTGTTACTCAGATCCTGGGTCAGATGTAACAACACAGTGTTTGGGTAGTTTTTGTGTTACTCAGATCCTGGGTCAGGCGTAACAACCCAGTGTTTGGGTAGTTTTTGTGTTACCCAGATCCTGGGTCAGATTTGTGTACGTTTTATTCTTGATTGTTCTGTATATCATTTAATTTCACGCAAAGTAACATACAGGGGCGTGACGTGAGTCGCTTAAACGAGTGTTTCATCTTTTCGCGTGATGGAAACGCCGGATGCCTTGCATAAAATTGTATGATTTTATTAAAAAAGATAGAATATAAATATTCAGGATGTTAAAATGTGTTCTCAGAATTGGACACTGATTATTTATGGTCAGGTTATGGAGTCATTGTACAGTTGGAAACTGGACAACAGAGACTGGTCCATTACACTTGAATTACTTCTGAAAGGTTTCATTTTTCTTCTAATATTTGTTAAACAAGCTTAAATGTAGGCAATATGTATTAACTATATAAAATATGCAATACTAGAGGATTAAAGGATTTGAGGATTCAAGTTAATCTGTAAACCTTAATTCATGTATGAAGTTCAAGAAAGAAATAAGCTAGTATTACAGTAAAAATGAATCAACCCATTGCTGGGTAAAATTAACCCAACATGTGCTCTGTCTTATATTTACCCAGCCCTTGGGTTAAAAAAACAAGCCTAACTGGGTTGATTTTAACCCAGCGTTTTTTAGAGTGTATTATATTGCTGGAAAGGGGATAAAAGATATTTTTGTTTTTAATTGTTGAGGTATCATTCTGGAGGAGACATTCTTTTTATAGAAAAGAAAAGAAAAACGTTACTTTTAAATGAAAATGACTTTAAGCTCAAACATTTTGTCAGGCAATGCATCAAGTTTCCAAGTACTTTTTCTGTTCACACAGAAAGAAAAAATCCTGCAAAGCCCCACAGACAAAACACATTTAAATATATAGTATACAGATGTGTGCGGCATTACTTTGGACCAATAAGACTTCACTCAATGTGACAGAACCAAGAAAACATCAACATGTCATGTCATGTTCTGTCGTGGTCGCAGTTGGCTTGAAAATAAAGGAGATTAAATGTATTACTTGTCAATCGATCTGTCCTGATCAGGACATTGTGTAAAGCAACAAATAGTTCAGTTAAATTAACCATTTTGAGTATTTAGAACTTTTTCTTTTGAGTATTTCAAGTAAACGGAACCGTTTTCATTGTTTGAACTCATTTCTTTTAATTTAGACTAAGTTAAGTTTAACTGAAACTTTGCTATTTCCCAGCATGCTTTGCCCATGGCACTCAAAAGGGAAGTAAATGCTAAAATTAAGTATTATATAATGCTTTTGTTTGTTTGTTTGTTTGTTTTTTGCAAGATTAATTGAAAGAAATTTAGTAATGATTTTATGCTGCTAACAAGAGTTTCTGTTAATGTGATTTTTAGAGAGTTGGTTTGAGTAAGTTACATGTTTTAAGTTACGTATAATATTATTGTAATGTTGACATTAGCAAATTGGCATTTTCTGAACTGGTTTGTTCCAGCCAGCAAAATATTTATGTTGAGATAACCTGATAATTTTAAGTTAAGTGTATAAATTAGTGTACTCAAGTTAAGAAGACTATGTACTAGTATAAAATAAAAATTTTAACTTAAAAAAATTCTAATTCAACTTTTGAATTTAAGGTTCACACAGTGAAGTAAATAACTCATTTGCAAGAACTCAAAGCAAAAAAAGTTAAATTAACTAAAACTTATGTTAATCGCTATCAAAATGTATGAGTTAGCTAACTCAGTACTTCAAGTTAGCATCGATTAACATGCACGAGTACTGAAAACTTGATCGTTCTGCTTCCTTTAAATTGAAATATCCCTTAAATTAAACATAACTCAAAAAATGTAACTTATTAACTCAAGTTTTTTGAGTTAGCCCAACTTATTTACAGTGTACTTTGGTATAATGTTTCCACTATACAAATGTCCACTACATTAATAATGCGATCCTAAAGAACAGTTTAATCACAAGGGTTTTTGAAACTTTGATCCGTCTATTCATCAATCCAGTAAAAATCCCCCAGAGTGCACAAAGAGATGCAGAGCAATGCATCATTACTATCGATCGGGCTCTGAATCAGAAACGAGGATTGTGAGTAAACAGTGAAGTGCATTTAGACTGACCAGTGATGAGGATAATGGACGCCATCATGATGGCCTGACACTAGCAGTGCAGCCGTCTGCGTTCAAGCTACACAAGTGGGCTGTGAATCAGGAGCATACAGGGTGGTCTGGAGAGTCTTCGCAATGATAATTTGTGGAAACCTTCACCAAGGAGTGAATGAGTCATATCACAGAGCTATAAATCTTGGTCTGACCTCTCGTACGGGAGAAGCGAACACCATGAGTTCATTAAAGAAGCCAACTTGCACTACATACTTGCACGTACATGCATTAATGTTTCTAATCAAATCTACAGACTATGCCTGGAGAAAATTCTCAATACTTTGCAATGCTTTATCTGTCAGTTCATTGTTGACGTGAGCTCTTCTTCTTCTTTTGAGAAACTTCCCGGGAACTTAACGATGAGGATTTTGGAAATATTCCAATTTGGAAACTTAATTATGGGAATTAATTGGAAGATTTATATAAACATGTATTCATATGCAAACATTTCTGTTTGGTCATAATAACATGAAATAACAGTTATTTATTTTTGCATCCAATTAATTGAGAGATTGCATTTTAAAAATTCATCTGAAATTGCATTAAATTTGGTTGTTTTAAACGAAAATGTTTATTAAAGTTCCCTGTTATAGGCTAACATGCAATTTTGCAAATTTCCTGTTTATTCCTATTATTTTCTGTTAATTCCCATGGAATATTTCCAGCCTTAGAAATTCCCAGAATTTTGCAACCCTACCTAGAAATTTGTTATTGCGTTGAAAAAAATGAGATGTGGGCAGTGGAATGAGAAAACAACGTTATTAGACGCGAATTGAAGTATTTTTTAACTTAATGTTTAAGATAAATTTGTACAATATATTTCATGCAAATTTTCTCTACAGATATTTAACAATATTTTACAGCATGTTTGTCACTTCAGGTGTGTGCACTTGGAATATAACTTTTTTAACCAGATTGTTAATAAAATGTTCTTGAATCATATTGTAGTTACATTGTTAAGTTGACTTAAAATAATCAAAATCATGAATTGGCCAATCGCTCTGGGAAAAAAAATAAATAAATAAATAAATAAATAAATAAATAGCTGGGTTTTTTTGCCATTTTGCCCAGCCCTTGGGACAAAACAGTATTTATTGTTTGAATTTAATCATAAAATGGACAGAATTTGAAATCAGAGGCACGCTACAAAATGTCATTCATACACTGGAAACAGGCTGAAAGATCGATTCTTGGGATTTAAAATCGAATTTATAATTTATATTTTGACCCAGCCCGATTATATAATGCTTTAAATGGGACCTGTTAAGCCCTTTTTCAAAGTCTTGAAGTGTTTCTGGGCTCTACTAGAACAGGTTTTCATGCTTGAATTATTTTCCCCATATTCTCCATTGTCGCAGCTCCTCTCTTCCCAGTCTGTCAGTATTGCTCCATTTACTTCCTATCTCTATGAAGCCCCTCCTTCTGAAAAGCACACTGTGCTCTGATTGGTCGGCTGGAGCAGTGTGTTGTGATAGGTCAAGTGCTTCGAGCGTGTTTGGGAAATGTCCCGCCCCTTACCACCAGTTTCAACACACTACTAACAAACTAAACCAGGCCCCGCCCCTTTATTCTGCATATGAATTATTTAAATGAGGCATATTGTGACGCGTTCATTCTCTGAAGAAATGAATGTATAAGAAAATTCCACCACTTTGGAGTGCCTTCAACAATGACGCTGCATCTGGCTACATCAGACCCGGGCCGACGCACTGAAGTTGGAGCCGTTAGCCAATGGCAGTCTTGCACACAGACATACGATCCCTGCTGAGCGGCAGCGTGTCTGCTGACCTCGGCACATGTGCTCAGCCGGGCCTGACAGTCATCCAAACCTTGGCTCGAGTTCAAGCCCACGTCACAATCTTTACTGTAATTAAAGAGGACCTTTGGTTTTGAGACGGACCCCTCTGATGACAGCACACAAAGCCTTCCCATGCTATAATACAAACATGCATGAGTAACACTAGACGCTGACAGGTGCGTTCAGAGCCCGTGTTGACATCTACTGCAACGCGAGGCTTTAGGCATGTGTCCTGTTCCCTCTGGCTTTTGTTACCGCTGGTCAGAAGAACGTAGGAGAGCTGCAGGAAACATTTTCAATGCAGTGCTGACCGTTGCATATTTAAAAATTCATAGATCTCTGCATCTCCTGACTAAAGCTTCACCTCAGCACACCAACTGCTGATGAACACAGTCAACAAAATCGGTAGTTTTGGCAAGTCATACACAGAGAATGCTAATGAGAGGCTAGAAAGCTCAAGGCACCGGCGATAGAGATCCTCACAGCAGCTTTACTGGTATTTCATGTTTATCGAGCTAAAAAACTAAGAAATGTAAAAGTTCACATATATAAACATTCATTAACGCACAGAAGTTGTGGTAAACGGAGGCTCACGCTTGTTCACTTGGCGTGCGAGAACCGACGAGCTTCAAAGGGCTCGATGAAATACATTTGATTTTTTTCCCAAAATTATTTATTATTACCATTTTAATGGCTAAATTAAATTTTAGTAATCAAAAAGCATGTCTAATTAATTGAAATCATGAAACTTATACAGTTGAACAACAATTTATTAAAAGTGAAACAAAAAATAAATGTTAATATATTTCTTTTTTCCCCTCAAATCTGTTTTCCTCAATATTTTTTTTTACCAAATTCTGCATTTTCTTTTTAAGGTTTTCTGGATTCCATTTTAATGGTTCACTTAAAATTTTAATTTCTATTTTTTTTTTCAGAAATCCTGTGATGTGTATTTGATTTTTCCTGGCAATCAAATGAAGGCTTAAAACATTATTCTTTTAATCATATGACAAACAACTTTTTGTCAAACAAAGAGCTTTACGAAAAATTGTGATTATTCCTTAAAAAAAAAATAAAGATTTAATAACAATTTATTTTTATTATTGTTATAGTGTTAGTATTATTGTTACATTGAGACATGGCTAAATTCTACTGTTCAACAGTAATGCATATGTCACAATTTCATTAAGTTACACCAAACTTTTATTTTGACGGGTTGTCGTGAAGACCTTTAAGTTCCTGTGCGTTTATGACATGATAGTTTTTCCTCACATGAAATGGTAAAATGCTCAGGAAGGGACATTCATCTTCAGAGGCGTTACACACTAAATTCCGTTTTTATGTGCGTTTCGAAGACGAACGAAAGTCTTTGGAGCAACACGAGTGTGAGTAAACAATCACAGAATTTAAATTTTTGGGCGAACTCTCCCTTTAAGAATAATGAACGAGAGACTCAAAGAAAGTCAATGAGTGAATACAAAAAAGGTGGAGGCCTGGCATGCAAGCACCCACTCCGTCAATGTCTCCATGGCAATGGTACTTTTCCTGTCCTCTCTGTGGCGCCCGCTCCCGGGACAAAGACCCCAACATGGGCAGTACAGGAAGAGTGACTCAGATCCAAAACCAAAACATGACATTATTGTGCTCGTATTGACTTTAATGAGTATGCCGCACCTTTAACACACTACGCTATTTCATGTCCCAAATGAAAACAGACGCAGTAAACCGGCCTCCCTAAAGTCATAATTAGCTCCCACCTTCACGTAAATTATTCCAGCTAGAAAGAAAACAGGGAAACGCATTTGGTGTTACACTCTCACTCTAAAAGGCACATTCAGAGCAAGGAAGATAAAGAAAAATCATTGGTGTGGTTGCTAATATAGTCATGGTTTGAACACTACAGAACGGGATAGCTGTGTAAATTAAGGCACATTATGGTCCACATCAAACATCTCCAGATTTGCTGTGTGTATTCACTGCATGTCATACCCTGTTAAGACACGGTGCAAGTTCAATGAGCATTACAGGGAGATAATGAGATGTTTTGAGGCTGGATATATCAGTAACAAGGATTATGCACACACCATTTCCCCTTTAGAAATGTCTGCTTCAGGACAAACAGCGAGACTGAGCAAAGCGTGGCCTGAGGGCAGCGGCAGACACAAGGAGCCCAGCAGAAGGTGTCTCACCAGATGAACAAACACGCACCAGATAGCTTGACTGATATTAACCCTCGAAGGAACCAGTATAATCGCACACATTCACAACACAACTGCATCCTAAATCCGTTTAGAAGTGCGTTTATAATGATAAACGCTTTTAACTCGTTGCCTGTTATCATGCATATAACTAGGATATTGACGGTTTATTAGTACTTAAAAAGCACATATTCTACATCCCTTATAGTGTTAGTTCAGCCAAAAATGTAATTTCAGTCATTAATTCCTCTCCCTCGTGTCGTTCGTAAGACCTTCGTTCATCTTCAGAACATAAATGTAGATATTTTTGATGAAATCCGATGGTTCAGTGAGTCTCTATTGACACTTTCAATGTCCAAAAAGATACTAAAACATATTTAAAACAGGTCATGTGACTACAGTGGTTCAACCTTAATATTATAAAGTGCGCCAAAAAAACTAAATAACGACTTTTCAACAATATCTAGTGATGGACGATTTCAAAACACTGAAGCTTTACGAATCTTTTGATTCGAATCAGTTGTTCGTGTCGCCAAACGCGCGCGATTTCAGTAAACGCGGCTTCGTTAGATCATTAGTGATTCAAAATTTCAATAGTTCACGTGACTTTGGCAGTTTGATACGGGAACCGTCTGATTCGAAACAAAAGATTTGTAACGCTTCTGAAAGTGTAAATGATCTTGCCGTCAATAGAGACTCACCGAACCATCGGATTTCATCAAAAATATCTCATGTGTGTTCTGAAGATGAACGAAGATCTTACAGGTGAAGAATTAATGACTGAATTTTCATTTTTGGGTGAACACTTTAATCCTACCCAGTATCAAAACTTAAATGCTACAAAATCTACCTTACTAACAATTAATAAGCAGTAAATTAGGAATTTATTGAGGCAAAAGTTGTAGGTAATGTGAATGTGTTCCTCATACTGAAGTGCTTCCAGATTTTTACATAAAAAAATACCATAAAATATCAAAGGCCATTTTCTACCCCGATTTAAACACTCCATTTAAAAGACTTTGGTAACATCTTTGCATATTAAGTAAATATCAGTTTTCTTTGGCTTTAAGTTTTTCAGGCGGGTCTAACAGTAGTATTCAGGTAAATACTATAGAACTTAATCAAATGTAAAATAGTCTTTAAAATATGGTTGCTCCAACTTCACGTCAGTCATGATAAGGCCCATAATTTCCTGTTTTTCCATTACTGCTCTCTGATACAGCCAAACTGTACAAATGAAAAAAGAGAATCCAAACAAAGGCCTAAAAGTAACAGAAACATTAAAGAAGATTGGGTTACAACACTGGTTTGACATGAAGTCTTGGACTGTGTCCCAATTCTCATAATTCTACTAAACACTAATTTGCTGGTAAAATGAACGTTTCTGAATGTAGAAAGTAGGTTTCTGTGCGTACCAACAAAATCCCCTCCAATAATTCCAGAATGATTAATTCTTCTATTAAAGTGAATTTTTTGTTCATATTGCAGAAAAACAAAATCGTGTGATGTCAGTTTCACAGCAAAAGATGAGGATGTGCGTTTTAAACTTTACACATGGGCGAGATGAAATTCATTGTGGGAGTTTAGAAAACATATTCCATGATAAATCTCTCGAGTTCCACAAGGAAAAAGTGCTGGACAGACTGAAAGCATCACATGTTTAGCACACAGTTTAATGGAGCTTTAATCTTGCATTATTTTTTTGGTCCGTTTTGAAGCTTGACAGTATAATCGCCATCCACTTTTCTTTCCATTTGTGATGCTATGTTTTAATATCTGCTTTTGTGTTTTTCAGATAACTCGGGGTCAGTTAAGGAACGTTGTAAATGACAACGAGATGTAACAGGAGGTTTGCGCCAACTAATTCAGTGGTGATCTTCCCATTCTATTATAATTAAAAAGTTTATCAAAAAATAATTCACAGCCTTTCCCTGTATTTCTAGCCTCCTGCCTTGCTGTACAAACTGTTCTTGCGAAGATTTGAGACGAGATAAGCCACTGATAAATATTTCCATCCCTTCAAACAGACAGCAGTTTCTGACATTCTTCCTGCGGCCCCGAACAACCCTTCCTGTCAAACACTGAGAGAGAGATACTGAGCAGGACCGGCGCTGGTGAAGACTGACCACTTAACTCAAACAGATCAGGTGCGGTCTCTTCTCACCATGATAAGAAGGTCAGAGCGGCCTACTTTTCCCTTACGATCCTGTACTTTAGTGAAGCGGCCCAGTTTTATAGTGCCCCCTTTACTGGGACCAAAGACTACAAAAAGTGGCTTGTCAACACCTGTTCTGCTGCGGCACATTCATCAAGAGAAGACAGGTACCTACTTACCTACTTAAACTGGCTTACTGTTACATCCAAACTACTTCAAAGCCCCACCTCATATGGTTTAGGAGTCTGAACAAAACCAGAAATGCTACAAACATGGAATCACGGAAATTTCTGAACAATTGGACAAGAGTTTCCTAGTTAAAAATTGCAAATGAACAATTTTTGGTGCGTGAGATTGTCCCGTTTCGTTGTTGCCGGTTTGCATGAGTTTAAGCTCCGCCCTCTTCTGGAAAGGGGGCTGGAAGCAGCAGCTCATTTGCATTTAAAGGGACACACTCAAAAACAACGTGTTTTTGCTCACATCCAAAAAGTGGCAATTTTAACATGCTATAATAAATCATGTTTCTGTAGTTTTGTCTTAAGATAACATTATGTATTTTTAGTCACAGAAAAAGAATATTCTTAAGTTTTTAAGTTTCAATATAAGAAAACAGTTAAAAAAAGTTATTCTTAAGAATGATACACCATCATCTCATGTAAATGTGCACCTTAAAAAAACTTAAACATCATCTAAAACTTTAATGTGGAGAATTAAGAAATCACTTGTACATCTAGGGCCGGTCGCACCAGCTGGACGCAAAAAAGTTGGGTGTAAGCTCTACGCTCCAGCTTTCCGATTAATATTTACACCTGTTGCATCATGTAAAACTTAGCGTAGCTTAGTGTAGACGGTGCGCGTACACGCTGATATGTTCTACCGCACTGTTAGTTGAAGAGTTCAGTTACAACTGTGAATTTATTGGCTCCAACGAAAAGATGAAAAATTACTGTTGAGCCGAAAAAAAGAACATTAAATTACTCGTATTGTAAAACAAGAGTTGAGTTACTCATTAAGTATGCATATTTTGGTATGCATAAAAAAAAACAAGATCTGGAAAAAGATCACAGCTGTTTACACGCTGTACAGAGCAGCCTACATAAATTTACGAAGCAAGTTATATTTTAATAACGCATTCAACTTTTGCAGACAATCCCGACCCGACTTTTAGTACCGAGGACTGCTCTGAAAAACACGACGACAGCCCGCTGATCGTGGACCCTGTATACCAGGGGCCGGTTGCACCAGCTGGACATACACCCGGTCGTAAGTCTAAGCTTAACGTAAAATGCGTTTTATGTCCTGCGTATAATTAATACCTGTTGCACCATCTGGGCAGAGCGCACGTCTGAGACTAAATCTTACGCCTAGTCAAAGGAAGGTGTATAGTGCGAAGTCTTGACTTGTTTCCATGGTGAAAATAAATGCAAATAAAAACGTTGAGATGATGGCGCGTCTGGTGTACAGGCTGATCATATCGTCGTGTTTTTCAGAGCTGTCCTCGGCACTAAAGGCGGGTCGAATTTGCTAAATTTGAAAGCGTTATTAAAGTATAACTTGCTCCAAAATTTGTGTACTCTACTCTGTAAATTCTCGTAAGATTTAGTCTCAGGCGTGTGCTACGCCCAGATTAAACTTAAAACAGACTTAAAATGCATTTTACGTTAAACGTAGCCATACGACCGGGCGTATGTCCAGCTGGTGCAACCGGCTCCTGACGCGCCATCACAAGTCAAGACTTCTCACTTTACACCAACACTTAACTAGGTGTAAGATTTAGTCTCAGACGTGTGCTACGCCCAGATTAAACTTAAAACAGACTTAAAATGCATTTTACGTTAAACGTAGCCTTACGACCGGGCGTATGTCCAGCTGGTGCAACCGGCTCCTGACGTGCCATCACAGGTCAAGACTTCTCACTTTACACCAACACTTAACTAGGTGTAAGATTTAGTCTCAGACGTGCGCTACGCCCAGATTAAACTTAAAACAGACTTAAAACGCATTTTACGTTAAACCTAGTCTTACGACCGGGCGTATGTCCAGCTGGTGCAACCGGCTCCTGACGCGCCATCACAAGTCAAGACTTCTCACTTTACACCTACACTTAACTAGGCATAAGATTTAGTCTCAGACGTGTGCTACGCCCAGATTAAACTTAAAACGCATTTTACGTTAAACCTAGCCTTACGACCGGGCGTATATGTCCAGCTGGTGCAACCGGCTCCTGATGCGCCATCACAAGTCAAGACTTCTCACTTTACACCAACACTTAACTAGGCGTAAGATTTAGTCTCAGACGTGTGCTACGCCCAGATTAAACTTAAAACGCATTTTACGTTAAACCTAGTCTTACGACCGGGCGTATATGTCCAGCTGGTGCAACCGGCTCCTGACGCGCCATCACAAGTCAAAACTTCTCACTTTACACCAACACTTAACTAGGCGTAAGATTCAGTCTCAGACGTGCGCTACGCCCAGATTAAATTTAAAACAGACTTAAAACGCATTTTACGTTAAACCTAGCCTTACGACCGGGCGTATATGTCCAGCTGGTGCAACCGGCTCCTGATGCGCCATCACAAGTCAAGACTTCTCACTTTACACCAACACTTAACTAGGCGTAAGATTTAGTCTCAGACGTGTGCTACGCCCAGATTAAACTTAAAACGCATTTTACGTTAAACCTAGTCTTACGACCGGGCGTATGTCCAGCTGGTGCAACCGGCTCCTGACACGCCATCACAAGTCAAGACTTCTCACTTTACACCAACACTTAACTAGGTGTAAGATTTAGTCTCAGACGTGTGCTACGCCCAGATTAAACTTAAAACGCACGTAAATGGATGCATGTCCAGCTGGTGCAACTGGCCCCTAGAGTTATACCATAAAAGGCTACCATTACTATAAAGCGTTAGTGCCGCCAAAATTGAAAATTCTGTCATTATTGTCTCACTATTTGTCATTGGCATCTCTTCAGTAGACCAGAATTAAACGGCTCATTTCATATGTATTAACTTTACAATGTTTTCAAGAACTTTCTGGATTATCAAAGTCAAAGAACTTTCAGCAGAGTTACAAAAATCTTTCATTAAAAACCTTTTCACATGCGCTTCAAACGACGAGCGAAAGACTAATGCGTTTGGAACGACGTGAGGGTGAATAACTGATGACAGAATGTTCAATTTTGCACGAACTATCCCTTGAATGTCACGAACGACGAGGAAAAACCATCGTAACTCATTGAAGCTTAACAAGTAATGTTCTCGGTGAATGATTTTGCAGGGAGTTTGTAGAGGCTTAAAAGTCATTTGGAATGGAGGATCTGTGGAATTAGACAACGCATGGACCTCAATAACATCCAAATCCACTGCAAATATTTGTTTGGATTGGACAAACATAACACCAAGCTTTGAATTTCAGATAATCTCCAAAACAAGCTCCAAGAAAAATTACAGCCTCTAAGATACTTAAATCCACGATGATTTATTGCTTGAAGATAATTTAGGACTGGCACATATTGTGGTCAATTTGGCTCCACGGAAAGCCAATACACATTTTTCTGAAGTCGAAATGCACAAAGTAAGCAAAATAAGACGGCGATCGCATACAAGAATTGACTTGGTTGGTAACCGAACAATGAACTGTCAACATGTCTGAGATTCAGAAGGGTTTCAGACAAATGGTAAAAGTAATAATTACCGTTGTTTCCAGTTATTTACAGCCCGGGAATACGACCCGTATCCCTTTCAGCTGTCTGCTTACAGCTGTCTGCAATTTTCAATTCAGCTAAACAACTTACTGTCTGAAGTACATACTCCAGATATTAATATTTAAGAGATAAATACCAGCGAATGCTTGGTTGGTTTAGATGCTGTGACGGTCCTGCCAACCAGAGAGGTTGAATCCGATCACATAACATTTCTGTAGCATCAGTGCCTGAAGTATGGATTACCGCATGCCCTTCAAAGCAAAACCCAGGCAACTTGATGACCGTGAGTTTCACTACTTCCTATGGCCGTTTCCTCTTATTGTTATAGTCCAAAAATGCTTTGGATTTCTCCTACAAGCATCACACAGAGCCTCTCAAATTCATAAGTCAACACGATCGCTGAGTATTCTGTCTTTAAAAATGCTCATCACAAACTACCGCATATCATTAACTATAACCGCTCTGACGCGAGGGAGTCGTGTAACATCAGCAACACATCAGCTGTTTGATAACGCAAGCAAAAGGCTAATCATATTAATTGTCCGACATTGTAAAGAGCGATACGATTGTGCAGCGCTCGCCTCGGTCAGTTGACCGAGCGGATCTCTGAGCTCATGCGAGTGAGTGGAGGCGGGGCTAATTAGCATATTCATTGATCTGCGTATACTAAATGAGGCAAGCGTGTAGAGTTTTTTGTTTTTTTTTTTACAGGAAAAAATTATAAATGTCATTTTGGTGATCAAAAATGAGTTTTAAAGGATAAAATTATTGATTACAGGGGGACTTTAATAAAAAATTATCATCATATTATATACAAAAAGAAACTCCAATGTCTTCACGACAACCCGTCAAATAAAAGTTTGGTTTAACTTGAAGAAATTTTGACAGACATATTTTACTAATATAATAATAATAATAATAATAATGATATTAGTTACCAATATTAATAATACTACTAATAATAATTTAATATATATATAAATTTTGACATACATATTTTACTAATATAATAATAATGATATTAGTTACCAATATTAATAATACTACTAATAATAATTTAATATATATATAAATTGACAGATATATTTTAATAATATAATAATAATAATACTGATATTAGTTACCAATATTAATATTACTACTAATAATAATTTAATATATATATATAAAAATTTTGACAGACATATATTACTAATACAATAATAATTATTATTATTAAATATTAAATTTAAATATATTTAAATTGGTAATGTTTTATGCCTTCATTTGATTACCGTTTTTGGATGAGAAATTTGTAGTAAATTATAAATCCAGAAATATTTCAACAGACAACACAAATTGTCTTATTATTGCATTTAATAAATTTAAAAATTGATTTAACAAAGTAATAAATGATTAATAAAAATTAAACTAAACAATTTAAACTAGAAAAAAAATACATTTTGGACAAATAAAAGAGAATTTAGGAAAAAATAAAACAGATTTCATAGGGTCCTAAAAAAATGTAATTAAAATTTTTTGCTTAACATATTGTTAAATTGTGTAAACCTCATGATTTCAATTCATTAGACATACTTTTTGATTACTAACATTAAACAACCACCATAACAGAATCCAAAACGGAAAAAAAAAACGGAATCCAGAAAAAGCAAGTAGTCACTAAAACAAAATGAGTGATTCTCATCCGGCGTTACCTTCTCCCTCAGGCTTCATGACGCCACTTCTATTTCTGCTCTGCGTTAATATTTAATAAGGAATTTTGAACCTGTGATTTGATTTCAAACCGAAAGCCTCTCTATAAAGATATCATGCATTTTAACAAAAAGTCTACAGTAGTACGTTTTACATGAATGCATGGCATGCTTAAAACACGTTAAGAATACAATAATCCAGGAGTATGACATCACTACTGTTTTTTTTGTAAGTGCACACATTTAGTAACCAATAAGTAACTTATGAATCTGGTTCAGAAGCTCGTTTCTGGGGCGTCAGAGTAAAGTCGTGTCACAATCTCTAACAGCTGAGAGACCCTTCGCATTCCTCACATCACCTGTGCTGCTGCATGCTGGGAAAAAAAACAACAACACTAGCACCAATAAGAGTAAACTTTCCCTCGAAAATACTTCTATTCACCAGACAAAATGTAAAGTGGACGTTTCTAAATATGCAAAACCACATGGTACTTTTAAACACTTTTTGTGCACTTTGTGGTAGTTGATGAAGTGCACCTGTGCTTCATTCATGCACTAAAAATCACAACCGAAACCAGATAGTTAAAAGTCATGCAAAATGGTTGAAAGAGAGAGAAAGCTGTAGCATCATTTGTTGGTTTGAGATCTTTCCATTTAAATGCAATGACTTTCACACACCTTTAACTCGGATTTAAAGTGTTTTAGGACCACTGGATCTCTCTAAGAGCAAAATTAAACACTCTGACTGGGTCCGGATGACTGTGCAGATTCGACCCATGATTACTGCAGTACTGAAGTGAGTCCTTAATAATACATGCACCATCATCATCATCATCATCCTCATCCTCATCATCTGTCACACCTTAAAAAGGGGGTTAACTGAAGTTACAATTACACTAGTTACACCATTCACTGGTTGTTATACTGATGTCTGTTGACACTGAAGCAAAAGAAACATCACAATATACAGTGTCGCGCGTGTGCCACGAGCGAGCGCACGCGCGCACGTCCTAAGTAACCGTTGACGTAAAGCAGGAGATGCGGTGAAACTTCGCGTCAACATCGGGCTCGTGGTAAAACGGCAGCGATAAGTTTGTTTGTGTAATTCGCCGAAAGCAGCATAAGTGAGAATAATTTCAACACACCTCTTTGAGTCCAGTGTTTAAAAAAAAAAAAAAAAAAAAATCCACTTCTCCTTTAAGGACAGATCAAATCCAGCGCAGCTCGAGTCCACTAATATCCCAGAATTGTCTCTCAAATTATCCGTTGCAACTTTCCCGTGTCCGAACGCGCGCGCCACTCTGCCATTTTTGATTGAAAAATGACTACAATCTTCTTCCCATTGAAATTTCTGAAGAGCGCGGCGTTTCTTTTCTCGCTTTAAACTCCTTTCTGTTTTTTCTGCTTAATCAGTGCTGCTTCTCATCAGCGTCCAGACGCGCGCGCTGCGCGTACTCGTTGCGGCTCTTGGAATTGAGGGGGATGGGCGGGGTCAGCTGCGGCGATGGGCGGCGGCTGCCTTTCACAGAGCCAGTTGCGTCACGTCGCGATAAGCCAATCACTGTGTGGGACTGGAAAGAGGCGTGTACGTGCCCTGCCCCTCAACACTGTCGCAAAACGTGAAAGAAGCGCGACATCTTCGATCACAACAGTTGACGTTTTACGGCACCTGCCCTCATTGCGCTTGTGGTAGAGGAAGGTTGGACGTTATGCGAGCTTACTTTGGGGTCTGTTTCTTTTGCAAGGTAACAAACTATATGTCGTCGAGGCTCTTATTAAACAGATGAGGAATGCAGCGAGCTTTGAAATGTATTTGCTTTGAAATCGTTGTGTTTGTTTGGCCCGTATGAGCGCGCGCATTGCAGTAGTGATCTGAGACTTAAAGTACAAAATAATAGTCTTTAATTTTTACCTACATATAATACAAGCTGTCGGAGCACGTGCTGTAAGTAAAGTAAATGCAATAGAGTGGTAAGAAAAATAGAAAGTACTTTGTTGCCGGAAAGTATGGTACATTTTCATAAAAATAGATAAAGTCAGCATGAAATCAAAATGGACGATTATTTATTTTTTTATTAAATATTTAAGTATTTATTATAACTTATTTATCCGTGCACATCGTTATTCATGTGCCTCGTAGTCTTGAATCAAAATAACTTCCCGACAGATAACTTTCCGACATCTCTTCTCTTCCTGATGACGTGTTTACTGGCGCGAGGGCGGGGCGACCTGTCACTCACATGAGATCCACCAATAGACTCTTTTCACGGACTGTGATGACGCGTTTTAACGGTTACAAATATCGTAAGTCCTCTAAAGTTTTCATTTTTTTTAAAAAAAATCTATGTACATTTATAATATATAAATATATATATATGTACATTATACTTAGTATTATATTACCTTTCCATCAGATTACAAAAAACTAGTTAACGCTGCTACGGGAGTGACGTAAAAATCTCTCTTCTGCCATTTTCTATTGCTCTAAGTTGTGAAAACACTATTGTGGAGTTTTTATTTCGCTATTTGCGCCAATGGAAACATAATGAAGTCTCTCATTCGCCGCTATAAAAGTTTACCCAACTATAATGACATTTCCGATATGTGAAAAAGGTCTAAATCGAACCCCGCCCTACATTTGTTCTTGTTTGTAAAGTGGTCTCACGCTAAAATGTGACCCTAGACCACAAACCCAGTCATAAGAGTCAGTTTTTTGAATTCGAGGTTTATACATAATCTGAATAAATAAGCTTTTCATTGACGTATGGTTTGTTTGGATTGGACAATATTTGCTTGAGATTTGAAAATATGAAATCTGAGAGTGCAAAAAGATCTAAATACAGTGGTACCTCGAGATACGAGTTTAATTCGTTCCAGAACCGAGCTCGTAAGTCAATCGGCTCGTATCTCAAACGAATTTCTCCCATTTAAAAAAATTCGATTTAATCCGTTCCGGACCTATGAAAAATCTCCAAACCATTGTAAATTATGAATAAAGATATGTTTTTAAATAACAAATAAACGTATAATTAACAAATGCATAACAAAATATGAAATAGAGGGGGGAAGGGATGTAGGCACTCTAGACACGTACGTAAACGGCGCTTTTTTAGAACTTAAAACTATTTTCATAGATCTTTGCGAGTTCAATCACTCGTACGCCACGCTCATGTTTTTCTATTATTTCTTGCTTTAGTTCTATCGACATCATCCTCTTCTTCCCATCACCGTTGTCCTCAGCACTCGCTTTCTTCGGCCCCATGATAACACACAAAAAAGTTCAGTAATCACGCAAAAATCAAGCAAAAAAGAGTACAGCGCACAAGATACACTTTGATTCAAGCGGGTGACACGTGCGAGTGAGCGAGAGATGCTCTCGGATGATGCTCGACCCTGCGCGCCAACTAGCGGGACGCTCCGGATACACGGCTCGTATCTCGGATTTGGGCTCGTATCTTGAACGAAAATATGGCCCGAGCTCCGGCTCGTATCTCAAAAAACTCGTTTGTTAGGCTGCTCGTATCTCGAGGTACCACTGTATTGAGAAAATTGCCGTTAAAGTTGTCCAAATGTGTCTCCGCTCACAAAAATACACTTTTTAAATATTGAAATGTATAAAATATCTTCATACTTAACATCCTAAGGATTTTTGGCATAAAAGAAAAATTGATAATTTTGGCGTATTGTTGTTTACCCATGTGACTTATGACCGGTTCAGGGTCACATATATGTTACAATAGGGAAGAAACGACCACTGCATCGTTTCATGGAGACTTTAAACATATAGATTCGTATCACATGGTACTGCACATGTAAATCTCTGAACTCTCACCCGCAGTAACTGCTGCTGTCTCTCGGGTTGGTTTGAGGATGGATCCAGTGGTGTTGAGCTACCAGGACAGTCTGCTGCGGCGCTCCGATGTGGCGCTGTTAAACGGACCCCACTGGCTCAACGATCAGGTCATCGGTTTCGCCTTCGAGTACTTTGCAACGGAGTGCTTCAAAAGTCTGGGCGAGAAGGTCTGTTTCATCAGCCCTGAAGTCGCCCAGTTCATAAAGTACGCCTCGTGTCAAGAGGAGCTCGCCATTTTCCTGGAGCCGCTGGGTCTGGCGTCGCGCCGGTGGGTGTTTTTGGCCGTCAATGACAACTCTAATCAAACAGCCGGTGGCTCCCATTGGAGCTTGCTCGTCTATCGGCGAGACACCGGTCAGTTCACGCACTACGACTCCCAGAGCGGAGGAAACGCGGTGCACGCCCGACGTATTGCAGCCAAGTTGGAGGCTTTTCTAGGCGCTGGGGCGAAAGTGCCTTTCGTGGAGGAGCAATGCCCCTCGCAGCAGAACAGCTATGACTGCGGCATGTACGTGATCTGTAACGCCGAGGCTCTGTGCGAGAGCGCCACGGCCGAAGGCTGCCCGCACCTGCCCGCTCAGATCATCACACCCACTTATATTACACGCAAACGGACAGAATGGTATTCGCTAATACAGAGACTCGCCCAGGAATGACTAGTTGACCTCTCGCTGATCACATGATCTGTACAGTGAACACAGATTCATCGTTCTCAATCCTGCATGAAAGAAACTGCATGCATTTGTTTCTTCCAAACTCTTAAAGGAACAGTTCACCAAAATTCCATCATTATGTTACTTGTTTCATGTCGCTCCACACCCAGACGTGATATCCAGAATCGTCTGCTTTATATATATATATTTATATTTATATTTATATATATATATATATATATATATATATATATATATAAGCAGACGATTCTGGATCGATTCTGGATTATACAGCTCTGGAAAAAATTAAGAGACCACTGCATATTTTTTGTTATTTTGACCAGTTGTTGCTTTTGGCAAATAAATGCTCTAAATTACAATATTTTTATTTGGAATTTGGGAAAAATGTCAGTAGTTTATAGAATAAAACAAAAATGTTAATTTTCCCCACACACATACCTATAAATAGTAAACGCAGAGAAACTGATAATTTTGCAGTGGTCTCTTAATTTTTTCCAGAGCTGTATATATAATGAATGTAAATGGGGACCAGTTACAAAAATGACAAAAAGGCACCATTAAAGTATAAAAAAAAGTCCATGTGCTATTTTCTTAGTCTTCTGAAGGATTAAAAATGACCCAAGTTGGGTTGAAAATGTTGACGAACCCAGTGAATGAGTTAAATATTTGACCCAACCTGCTGGGTGGTTTTATTTAACTCAGTTATTGTTTAAAAATTACTATATTGGTTGCTTGAAATGAACCCAAAATAGGTTGGAAATGAACATTCATTAATATGTTTGATGAATAATAATTGCTTATTAATAAATGTTCACATTTTGATTATTATCGTTGCCTCTAGTAATTGTGCGTCACCTATTTTGGGTTCATTTTAATCCAGTCATTTTTAAACAGTAGTTGAGTTAAATAAAACTACCCAGCAGGTTGATCAAACATTTAACCCAACCGCAGGATTTGTCCATATTTAACCCAACTTGGGTTGTGATGTGAGGAAAAGACAAAAATTTAGGAAGTTATTTCCCTCCACCGAAGCTCTCAAATCTTAATTTTGCGCATCTTATCCAATCGTTTTGCTCCAACTTTGAATTTGTGGACCTGCAAAAGGGAGGATTTCCACCGAATAAAGTTTTTCACATCTCATTTTATCTTCCTTTTTAAGGAAATAAAAATCGAGCACGTTTTTGGATGCGCTGTTCCTTTAAGAAAACATCTGTAATCTTTCATCCATTCACAAGGGAGAAGAGACATGTGATCGGTGCCACCAATCAGTTTGCAGCACAAGTTGGTACTTTGACAATGTATTATTTATCGCTGATTAGTGTAGATTAGTAGCATGAAGTGAGTATGTGAATGTGATGCTTGTTTACAAGAACTTTTGCTCAGGGCTTATTTCGAGAAAAGTGCAGGTGACGGAGTGTTAATGCCGTCTAAGCTGCTGTTTGCCACGGACATGTTACAAAAATAGAGTGATTTTTATTTAACCAAGTTCACCTTCTCGTTCTGAGCTGAAGCTCGTAACCTCACGCCCGCAAATGCATGATTGTATGATGGCTTATTCTTCAGCTGTATGAACCAATTTTTGAATAAAGCAGATGAGAATGAGCACATTGTTTCATCCCAATAAAAAAATGACATCAATATTTTCTCTCTGTCATGTGTTTTACTGATACATAATTAATTATTCATTTTGTCTATGCAACAAACGACCCGTTTTAAATGAAACTGGGTTCGTAATGCGAAGGTTATAGCTGTGAGGCCTCACGTTTCCAGGTTGTTTTCAACAGTGCGCTCTGTATGAAAGCTCTCGGAGCTCCTCGGGGGCCTCAGGTGTTTCACATTATCTCTCTGAGGGGGTCCTGACCTTCATGATCTCAGCTCTGGGACTGTACACCTCATCCACATCCTCTGAAACGACACTGTAATGTACTGCAGATCTCTCCAGAAGTGTAAACACATTTCACGTCGCTTTGAAAACTCGAATGGCCGACTGATTTTTTGGGATTTAACTTGCCGTCCTAATTGTGTAGGTGAGAATATGTTGATGATGGATCTATTAATTAATATTTCAGGACATTACAAATGCAATTCATGCATAATGTCAGGGTGACACTGTCATAAAAGCTTTAAAGAAATGCAAAAGTAGTAGGCATAAACTTCTATTATTATTTCTTGGAGAACAGTCAAATATGGTAGCACTTTATTTTAAAGGCTTGCCTCCTCTCAGCTCACGGACATTAAACAGACCCCCGAAACCCTGCGCTGGAGGGAACCGAGAATGAATGGAGGAAAGTCACGTGAGAGGAGGCAGTGTCTCATCGCGCTATGATTGCGTGTGATTGGTTTATGATGTGGAGCTCTTTAAAAGGTTGGGGGACGTTATTTGGCGGATCTTCACAAAATATTCAGGATGTTCTCTGAACGTTTAGGGGACCAGATTTTATTTGTATATTTGGTGTTACAGAATGTTCTGAGAACGTCCCCGCTAGTGTCAAGGATATTCTGAGATGGTCATGATGTGGAGTTCTTCAAAGGGTTGGGGGACGTTATTTGGTGAACCTTCACGGAACATTCAGGACGTTCTCAGAATGTTTAGGGGACCAGATTTTATTTGGAAATATGATGTTCTCAGAACATCCACACTGCTGTCAAGGACGTCACCAAGTAACGTTCCCAGAACATTCCAAGACGGTCATGATGTGGAGCTCTTTAAAGGGTTGGGGGACGTTATTTGGCGGATCTTCACGGAACATTCAGGACGTTCTCAGAATGTTTAGGTGACCAGATTTTATTTGGAAATATGATGTTCTCAGAACATCCACACTGCTGTCAAGGACGTCACCAAGTAACATTCCCAAAACATTCAGAGACGGTCATGATGTGGAGCTCTTTAAAGGGTTGGGGGACGTTATTTGGCGAACCTTCACGGAACATTCAGGATGTTCTCAGAATGTTTAGGGGACCAGATTTTATTTGTATATTTGGTGTTACAGAATGTTCTGAGAATGTCCCCGCTAGTGTCAAGGATATTCTGAGACGGTCATGATGTGGAGCTCTTTAAAGGGTTGAGGGACGTTATTTGGCGAACCTTCACGGAACATTCAAGACGTTCTCAGAATGTTTAGGGAACCATATTTTATTTGGAAATATGATGTTCTCAGAACATCCACACTGCTGTCAAGCACATCGCCTAGTAACGTTCCCAAAACATTCTGAGACGGTCATGATGTGGAGTTCTTTAAAGGGTTGGGGGACGTTATTTGGCGAACCTTCACGGAACATTCAGACGTTCTCAGAATGTTTAGGGGACCAAATTTTATTTGTATATTTGGTGTTACAGAATGTTCTGAGAACGTCCCTGCTAGTGTCAAGGATATTCTGAGATGGTCATGATGTGGAGTTCTTTAAAGGGTTGGGGGACGTTATTTGGCGGATCTTCACAAAATATTCAGGACGTTCTCAGAATGTTTAGGGGACCATATTTTATTTAGAAATATGGTGTTCTCAGAACATCCACACTGCTGTCAAGGACGTCACCTAGTAACGTTCCCAGAACGTTCCGAGACGGTCATGATGTGGAGTTCTTTAAAGGGTTGGGGGACGTTATTTGGCGAACCTTCAGGCAACATTCAGGACGTTCTCAGAATGTTTAGGGGACCAGATTTTATTTGGAAATTTGATGTTTCCAGAACGTCCCGGCAGGTGTCAAGGATGTCACCAAGTAACGTTCCCAAAACATTCCGAGACGGTCATAACGTGAAGCTCTTTAAAGGGTTGGGGGACGTTATTTGGCGAACCTTCACGGAACATTCAACACGTTCTCAGAATGTTTAGGGAACCATATTTTATTTGGAAATTTTATGTTCCCAGAACATTCTCAGAACATCTCCGCTGGTATCAAGGACGTCGCCTATTAACGTTCCCTGAACGTTCCGAGACGATCATAGCATGGAGTTCTTTAAAGGGTTGGCGGACGTTATTTGGTGAACCTTCACGGAACATTCAGGACGTTCTCAGAATGTTTAGGGGACCAAATTTTATTTGGAAATATGATATTCTCAGAACATCCACACTGCTGTCAAGGACGTCACCAAGTAACGTTCCCAGAACATTCCGAGATGGTCATGATGTGGAGTTCTTTAAAGGGTTGGGGGACGTTATTTGGCGAACCTTCACGGAACATTCAGGACGTTCTCAGAATGTTTAGGGGACCAAATTTTATTTGGAAATTTTATGTTCCTAGAACATTCTCAGTACATCTCCACAGGTGTCAAGGACGTCACCAAGTAACGTTCCCAAAACATTCCGAGACGGTCATAACATGGAGCTCTTTAAAGGGTTGGGGGACATTATTTGGCGAACCTTCACGGAACATTCAGGACGTTCTCAGAATGTTTAGGGGACCACATTTTATTTGGAAATATGATGTTCTCAGAACATCCACACTGCTGTCAAGGACGTCACCTAGTAACGTTCCCAAAACATTCTGAGACGGTCATGATGTGGAGCTCTTTAAAGGGTTGGGGGACATTATTTGGCGAACCTTCACGGAACATTCAGGACGTTCTCTGAATGTTTAGGGGACCAGATTTTATTTAGAAATATGATGTTTCCAGAACGTCCCCGCAGAAGTCAAGGATGTCACCAAGTAACGTTCCCAAAACATTCCAAGACGGTCATGATGTGGAGCTCTTTAAAGTTTTGGGGGACGTTATTTTGTGGACTTTCACAGGACGTTCTAGGAATGTTTAGGGAACCATATTTTATTTGGAAATATGATGTTCCCAGAACATTCTCAGAACAATGTCACCTAGTTACGTTCCCATTCCCTAAACCAAAGTCTTACCTTGAAATGTATATTTTTTGTGTGTTTTAAGATGTCTATGCATTTGAAGTCTCTGACTTTTTACCTGATGGTTACACGTGACATTTTTAGAGTCATTACAACTGTGTGTGATCTGACAGTAGATGACAAATGAATGTGTATCGGGATGTGAAAAGTGTGTTCTTGATCATACACACTCATTTTGGGCCCTGAATCAAACTATTCTGTTACAGTATGAGGTATGTAACTTGAGATGATGCGGTGACACAAATAGCCTTTTGCACGTTCTCCAAAATGTCTGTAACCGATCTCAACTCTATTATCAAGTGCACACAAAGAGAAAGAAAGCAGATAAGATTGAGGTTCGTGAAAGTATACCTGGAGAGGTGTCATTTGGGAATGTCGCTCTGGTATGCCAACCGAAAGAGCACAAACAGGCCGGAATGAGTTGCATCTCGAAGCTCTCGCCCTGTAAAAACTTGACAGAGAGGCGTTAACATGGCTGCAGTCAATTTAACACTATATGGCAAATGACCTCTGACCTCGTTTGTTCATTTCAGCTGGAATATCTTCCAGAACTGTGATAAATATAGACAGGCCTAGAGCCTTTTATATGATACCGCAAAAAACATTTCATGACAAAGCCACCAGACAGGTTTCTAACTTCCTTTAAGAGGAATTCCTCTGCCCAAAACCAAACTATATGGATTTATGAACACGAAGACAGGACGTCTAAAGGTTGTTGCCATTTTTTCCACATGAAAACCCTGGGATATATGAGCTAGGCTGGACCTATAGGTCAAGTTTAGCAGGCATGAAAACATGCCTTGGGCTCATAGTTATAGGTCACGGCATCACAAGATGTGAAAAGGACGGCTGAGCATGAAAACATGACAAATGATGACAAAAATAACCTTTTGAAGATATCTACCCATGCGCATTTTAGGAATTAAGTTCTTTTATATCTCAGCTCTCTTTGCTGAACAAAATCTAAGACCAATAATTTAATGTATTTAATATAATTGTATATAATTTGCTGTATCTTACACAGTAGCTGTGAGATTTTGATCCAATATTCCAATTGTGTAAACGCTCATTTTCTCTAGCAGACTTTCTGGAGTAAAAAAAATTGACAATTTGCCCTGTATTAACATTTACCCCATGATAAGAGTGTCTTTCCAGGGAAATCCTGTAGGACAGGCCATTCCACTAAGAGTAGTGTGAGGTCAAACCTGTGAATCAGAGCTTATTTAGATTTTTTCCCCCTAAAGCACTAAAGCTATGAACAATTTCTGACATATTTGTGACATGTGACTGTCAGGAGTGTCATTCAGGACGATTTATTTGCAAACAAAGTGCCTGTTAAGTTGAGCTATTACTTCAAATGATCGTGACTGATTTATGTTTATGGGTATTTGTCTCCACCTGGTGTTCAAAGGAGAACTACATTATACAGATGCTGTTCAGATGTTATTCTTTTAACCCTATAAAGCCTACACTATCATATTTGACACACACATTTCTAAGGCCTCTAAAATTATGAAAATATTCAGAACTTGGCTGAAAACCTACTACGTCATCTGACTGATTGTTCATACTTTTTCAGCAAATAAAAGGCCTTTTAGTATAATTCTAAAATTGCATTTAAAATCCCATTAAAAATCTGATTTTTATTTGGTTAACATAAGAATAACATCAGGCTTTTGAGGAAGGTTTATTTGTTCATGTCTCATCATCTTTGTATTGCATTGCATTATATGTTTAAAACTACAGAGCTTTGATCATAAAACATCATCTTACCAAAACATATTACTGAAGATATAGAGCGACAACTGATATTTTCATGCATTAAAGTATCTGCTATACTGTCATTTATTTAAATTACAAGTATCAGAATTTCATATTACTTTTTAGCCATATGAAAATCAGCAAATATACCAAATTGCATAATTTTGCTCAGTTTGGGCATCTTCCCCGAGTATGAGCTCCATATTCATATATGAGCCATAAAAGCCTGATGTATGAAATATAATACTTAAAAAAAGAAGAAGAAAAAAAAAGAAAAAACACATATGCCTTTTTGTTTTCAAATATGTTGTCTAAAGGTTCAACAAAATGTTCAATTTCCAAAAATAAAAATAAATAAATAAATAAATAAAAATTCAGACTATTATACTGGTGGTACTGTGGAATGCTAAACAAAAAGACTTTATTCAACAATATCTAGTGATGGCCAATTTCAAAACACTGCTTCAAGAAGCTTCGAAGCTTTCCGAATCTTTTGTTTCGAATCAGTGGTTTGGAGCGTGTATCAAACTCCTAAAGTCACGTGAACTATTGAAATCTCTAAACGTTTTAAAACACGTATGACGTAACGAAGCCTCGTTTACTGAAATCACGCTCCGAACCACTGATTCGAAACAAAAGATTTGTAAAGCTTCAAAGCTTCATTATTCTCGTCACTTCATAACATTAAGGTTGAACCACTGTAGTCACATGAGCTGTTTTGTCTTTATGACCTTTCTGGACATTTTGGGCATTTAACTGGCCCAAACGGCACTGTGAAAGTTTTCACAAATCAGGATAGTGGTATTAATAACCCACGGAAGGATTAACTGACCAAAACTGTAGCATGAAACTTTTCACAAATCATAAGAGTGAAGAAAAGCACTCAGTGAAGGGTTAAAAACTAAAAAACTGCACTGTTACAGATTTCACAAATCACAGTGGTGAAGTTGGACACTCAGGGAAGGGTTAACTTACCCAAACTGCACTGTGAATGTTTTCACAAATCAGAAGAGTGATGTAAAAGACTCCAGGAATGGTTAACTGACCAAAACGGCACTGTGAAAGATTTCACAAATCAGAATAGGGGTATTAATGACCCAGGGAAGGGTTAACTGACCAAAACGGCACTGTGAGAGATTTCACAAATCAGGATAGTGGTATTAATAACCCAGGGAAGAGTTAACTGACCAAAACTGTAACATGAAACTTTTCACAAATCATAAGAGTGAAGAAAAGCACTCAGTGAAGGGTTAACTGCCAAAAACTACACTGTGAAAGATTTCACAAATCAGAATAGTGGTATTAATGACCAAAGGAAGGGTTAACTGACCAAAACAGCACTGTGAAAGATTTCACAAATCAGAATAGTGGTATTAATGACCAAGGGAAGAGTTAACTGACCAAAACAGCACTGTGAAAGATTTCACAAATCAGAATAGGGGTATTAATGACCCAGGGAAGGGTTAACTGCCAAAAACTACACTGTGAAAGATTTCACAAATCAGAATAGTGGTATTAATGACCCAGGGAAGGGTTAACTGCTCAAAACTGTAACATGAAACTTTTCACAAATCGTAAGAGTGAAGAAAAGCACTCAGTGAAGGGTTAACTGCCAAAAACTACACTGTGAAAGATTTCACAAATCAGAATAGTGGTATTAATAACCCAGGGATGGGTTAACTGACCAAAACTGTAACATGAAACTTTTCATAAATCATAAGAGTGATGAAAAGCACTCAGTGAAGGGTTAACTGCCCAAAACTGCACTGTTACAGATTTCACAAATCAGGATAGTGGTAATAATGACCCAGGGAAGGGATAACTGACCGTTTTCACAAAACAGAAACATGATGTTAAAACCTTAGCGAATGGTTAACTGTCCAAAACCGCACTGTGAAAGATTTAATTACACACTCAGGAAAGGGTTAACTTACCCAAACTGCACTTTCAATGTTTTCTCAAATCAGAATAGTGAAGTTAAGGACTCCAGGAAGGGTTAATTGACCAAAATCGCACTGTGAAAGATTTCACAAATCACAATGGGTAAGTTAGACACTCAGGAAAGGGTTAACTTACCCAAACTGCCCTGTGAACATTTTCACAAAACAGAAGCGTAATGTTAAAACCTCAGGGAATGGTTAAAACCGCACTGTGAAAATTTCACAAATCACAATAATGAAGTTAGACACTCAGGAAGGGTTAACTTACCCAAACTGCACTTTGAATGTTTTCACAAATCAGAATAGTGAAGTTAAGGACTCCAGTAAGGGTTAATTTATCAAAATCGCACTGTGAAAGATCAAATCAGCATAGTGGTATTAATGACCCGGGGAAGGGTTAACTGTCCAAAACTGTACTGTGAAACCTTTCACAGATCAAAATTGTGAATTTAAAGATTGCAGGAAGGGTTAACTGACCAAAAATGTACTGTAAAAGATTTCACAGATCACAATAGCTACGTTAAGGACTCCAGGAATGGTTGACTAATCTAAACTGTACTGTGAACATTTTCACAAATCACAATGGTAATTTAAAGATTCCAGGAAATGTTAACTGACCAAAAACATACTGTAAATGATTTCACAGATCAGAATAGCTAAGGACAAAGGAAAGGGTTAATCGACAAAATCCTGAAACTTTTTCAAAAATCACAAAAGTGAAGTTACGGAACCATGGAAAGGTTAACTGTGAAAGTTTTCACAAATCACACTCAATCTAAAACAAGTGATTTTGTATTCCAGCGGTCTGCGTGTTAAATATGAACAACACGTACTTGTTCCCAGAAAAAAAAAGGACATTTGTATGTATACGGAGTACATTTATTTCCATAGCAATGTTATGTGTAAATGGAAAACATTTCATGTCATACATATTTATGTAATATATATTCATGACGGATTTTGAAAATTAAATGGATAATTGTGCATGTTTATAAGCTGCGATCAGTTTTACTGATCAGTTTTGATCAGTAAGACACTTTGTATTTAGTTATTGTGCAAATTCTAGACAGCTGTACTTTTTGCATATATGCATTTAGCTTAAATTAATAAGAATTGATGTGAACCAGAAAATAAGTTATCATACATCCCAATCGAAGCCAAAGCGATTGCAGAAAATCTGTTATATTTATTAGCTGTATTACTTCATCCTCTAGTGGTTATAAAGAGTAAAACAAAAACAGCTTCATCACATCCCAAACATATAAAACTGCTGTATTTATTAATGGGTAAACTTGTTACGGCACTTAGTAAAGTTTGTGTTGTGGAAAAAACACCTTCATTTTACTCATTCAGTGAATCTAGGTGAGAAGTCGGAAGGTTATGAGCAAATAGACTTTATTATATGGCATGTTTTCAATGCAAGTTAAAATCAGCATCAAACATCCCTAAACATTGCCAGAGCCATATTCAGATGATTTGAAGGGAGAAACAAATTAGTGTTATAAAGTCAAGGGCAAAGCAGTCACACAAATATAAAACCTACTTTACAATCCTCCTCACTCTTCCAAAAAAAACAAAAAAAGTCAATGATATATGGTAAAAACCCCACCAAAGAGAAGAATTGGTGTGTAAATGACTTGTTAAACACGGTGTTCATTGTACAAGCGTGTCCCAGAGAAAGGTGTGGAACGACAAGGCCACGGTTTAAGAGACGGAAACTAAGGCAAACTCAGTACAGAAAACACAAGACTAGAAACAGGAGTGTATCAACTGTAGAGCAAATAAAAACATTTCCATTTAAAGAAGGCCGAAACAAATCAGCCACAAACAAACCGCGTTAAAACTATATTAATACAAACTTTAGGACGTGAGGGTGAAATTCTGCTTTCATGACACCAAAAACAAGCAACTTTTGCCGTTCAGTTGAGAAATTCAGCACTATTGCCTTGAACTCTTCCTGTCAATAGCGAAAAAAGCTGAGTCACTGCACTGACAAACCATGACGTTACAGTCTAATGCAGGTTCAGTCATTCAAAAGAGGTTGTTACACAATTCTGGGTGTAAATAATGGCAACAGGTTTTACCTGCTTTTACCAAGAGTGACTTCTGATTTGCTGGGGAAAAAAAGTTTACTAAAAAGGGAGAAGCTATCATCGATCGTTCCTCATGAATGGCGCAGATTAAACTACAGATGATTACGTTTAGCTGTCAGAAAGGGTCTCTATGCGAAGCGCTCGTGTTCTGTCAGTAGTCCGTCTGTATAAATATCTGCTACTGTCGTTCGCACGCGTCTATTCTGCATCCCATCCTTCATTGTGTTAGGTAAGAAATACTATATTACACCTCCACCAGAAGATCTGAGTATGTGACAGGGTACATGGAATTATTCTTGTGAGGAAGATCTTCTGCGCTTTCGGCGATTAGGTCTTCTTCTTGAGCTCTTCGAAGCGCCGTGACAGGTCGTCGAAGTCGATGTCGTCTGACGGGCCGGCGTTCGCTCCGAAGGAGGAGGCTGGGAGTGTGTCGGGAACAGACGGAAGTTCGGGAAGGTTGGAGTTGTCGTAGATCTGACCAGATGGAGATGGGCCTAGAGAGAAAACAGAGCTTTTAGAAATAATATTATGATAATGGGAGCGGGAGAAAATCACATTAGGACAGAACACATACCTGGGATGACCTGGGAAGAAGCAGAGGGTCTGAGTGACAAATCGTCGATCTTAATAAAACACAGGAAGACATGTTAACAATGACTCACACATTCACAGCTACTACTGGAAATAATCAACACTGTTATACTGACACCGGGAGGAATTAGTATTCATTTGCTCTCATTAGTGTATGTTATGATGCAGACGCTGTGGAGAACACGTGACCTCATTTATAAAGACATGCGTAGAACAATCCTAAATGTCACTTTACAGCAAATTCTGAGATATTCCTTTATAAAATAGCCATAGGCACAATTTTTTTTCTCCAAAATTCATCTCACTTTCCGTAATATAATGTAATATAATATAACAACATAATATAATATAACATAATATAACATAACATAATATAATATAACATATGATATAATATAATATAATATAACACAACATAATATAATATATTATATTATGTTATATTATATTATATCATATTATGTTATATTATATTATGTTATGTTATATTATGTTATATTATATCATATGTTATATTATATTATGTTATGTTATATTATATTATGTTATATTATATTATATTATATTATGTTATATTATGTTATGTTATATTATATTATATTATATTATGATATATTATATTATGATATATTATGTTATATTATATTATATTATGTTATGTTATATTATATTATGTTATATTATATTATATTATGTTATATTATGTTATGTTATATTATATTATATTATGATATATTATATTATGATATATTATGTTATATTATATTATATTATATTATGTTATGTTATATTATATTATGTTATGTTATATTATATTATGTTATATTATATTATATTATGTTATATTATATTATGTTATATTATATCATTTTATGTTATATTATATTATATTATGTTATGTTATGTTATATTATATTATGTTATATTATATTATGTTATGTTATATTATATTATATTATGATATATTATATTATACTATATTATATTATATTATGTTATATTATACCATATTATGTTATATTATATTATGTTATATTATATACCATATTATGTTATGTTATTTTATATTATATTACATTATATTATAATACACACACACACACACACTGTACTGTGGTTCAAAAGTTTGGGATCAGTTTTTAAAAGACGTGTCTTATGCTCAGCAAGCCTGCATTTATTTGATAAAAAAATAGTAATAATGGGAAGTATAATTACAATTATATTACACAATTATAATTACAATTACAAAGTTGAGTTTTTAGATAAATGTTGTTCTTTTGAACTTTCTATTCAAAGAATTCTGAAAAAAAATTGTACACAAATGTTTTCAACATTGATAATAATCACAAATGTTTCTTGATCATCTGAAGGATCATGTGACTCTGAAGACTGGAGTAATGATGCTGAAAAATTCAGCTTTGATCACTGGATATAAATTACAGTTTAGCATATATTCATATAGAAAACAGTTATTTTAAATTGTAACAATATTTCACAATATTAATGTTTTTACCGTATTTACATTCAAACACAGTCTTGGTGAGCAGAAGAGACTTCCTTCAAAAACATTTAAAAATCTTACCGATCCCAAACTTTTGAATGACTGTGTGTGTAGTAAATATATATATACATACATATATATATATATATATAATAATATAGAATGAAGTAATTTCAGTGATGTAATCATCACAAAGCTAATTAGCACATATATTATTAATGAATACTGTGATTGTCCAATTACTGCATTATTACATTACAGGTTTATATGAGTGTAAAATCATTTACGATAATCAATCATTTAGTTGGTGTATGAAGAAGATAAATCTCAGCACTTTTGATGTAGGATGAAATCTAATGTATGGTTACGACTCATGCGTGCGCTTGATAAATGAGGCCGTGTTTGTCGGTTGTAAGTAGAAAGGTTTCCCACATTGGAGGAGTTTTTGGGGCAAATGCTTCAAGGTGAAAAATCAGAAATCAGAAGAAAAAAAATATTGTATTTTTGTATAAAGACAATGAAGTTAAGTGACTTTTCATGGCAATTTCCCCCTCAATTATAATATTAATACTACTATTGACATCTTACTGGTCCAAACAATACACTTCATTTTCTTTATCCAAAACTCTTTTTTTCTTCTCATTTTGAGATGATCTGTGAGCTGGAGATGTTCTTCGCAGCCCATGTGAGATTCACCTTTTTAGTTTGTTTTTTGCGTATATGACTCTCATATAGCACATGTACAGCCACTTAAAGCATTTCCCCCCAAAAAGCCAAACACTTGGTCCCTGAGGGATCAGAATGCAGCGTTTTCCATCCGTAACTCATGCCTGTGAAGCTCCCTGTGTGAGATCAGAGGCCGGACGCTCCAGCTGGACGTACAATCGGCCTTAGCGAAGCCTAGCATAGAGTTTAAACCCAACTTTTTTAGGTCCAGCTGGTGCAACCGGCCCCAGAGGACTGACAACAGACAGCATGTGAACTGAAATAAACTGCTCTTCCCTGCAAGGTGAACAGGCCGTCTCCGTCTGTCTGGAAGGTGGGGGGGGTGCTGAACTTGAACTTACAGACTCATAGGTGGGGGGGCAGCTGGGGAGCTGTGGGGGCTGCCCTCCTCTGACCGGAGGCTGGAAGTTGCTAAAGCCATCATAGGTGCCAACGGGACCATTAAAGGGCTCCTGTAGGGGGGAAATGATTTGAATTGCTTAACAGACAGATTTATTTTAGATTGGTCAAGCAGAGCTGCACGATTAATCGTTAAACATGGCAATATTGATTCAAACACACACGTGACCTTATATCTAAAGTACAACGATTCTGCTCCATCTCTATTAAACCTCTGATAACAGTGAACATTCAGATCTGCGTTCTGAGAGCCTTTTCAAGCACACAGTATCATTATTTCTGTCTTACAATAATTCAGATGATCACAGAAGTACTGAGATACAAGTTTATAGTGTGGATATAAACACTGATGTCTACGGAAGCGATCAAAATAGAGAAAATCATCTTTTGAAAGTGGCTTGACGCTTCAAATAATTATTCGAAATAATTTAAATCTTCAAAATATTGCTCATTCATTCAAGAGATGTTCAAAAACACTGAATCATCCAGTAATGACTCAAATGCAGTCTTTATGAGGGAGTCATTGAATCATTCATTCAAGAGATTTGTTCAAAAACACTGATTCCTCCAGCAATGAAACAATCAAAGTGTTCATGAGTGAGTCGTTGAATCATTCGCTCAATTCAAATTATTATTTTTTTAAATAGACTGCAGCAATTAACATTTTGTCAGAAGCTCTAGTAAATTGCATGTTATTTTGTTTAGTTGTCCATTTATAATTGCGGAAGATCTCTATTTTAACCCCCCCCCCAAAAAAAATCACGATTCTCAATTTATCAAGAATCGTGCAGCTCTATGGTCGAGTGAAATTAGCTAGATAGATGTTTGTCTTACAGCTCCTTTGGGCGTTGGGTAGTTGAAAGCCGTGGGCATGGGCATCGGCATTGGCATGGGCATTGGCATGCCGATAGCGGGAGCGGAAAACCCTCCTCCTCCACCTCCTCCGCCACCTCCTGGCTTCTTGAAGTCGCTGTCCACATCGATCAGATCGGCCTCTTCACCCGGACACACCTCTGGCTGTGAATGCATACAGTTTGAAACAAGCGCTGCTTATAGAGATGACCGAGTTGGAAAGAAAGAGGAAATTGGTTCCTACCCGAACCATGGCATCAGGTTCATAGGGAACGTTGTAGTTTTTGGCGATCTCGATGAGGTAACGCTCCACCAAAATCTTGGGAGGGGCTTCCACGCTCAATTTGTGCATAAGCTACAGAAAGACAGCTCAATATGAAACAGAGCTCACCTCTTAAATATCTGTGATGTTCAGAATATGGCTTATTTTCTCCAAAAATCTAATAGCTTTAAATGAGTTAAAGGAGCGTTAAAAACGCCTTAACCAAATTATGAGCAACAGTAATATCATCATACCCTGTCATTAACTGTTCCAATCTGGTTTGTCCTACATAGCTTTCCATACTCTTTGCTGTATTTGGCGCACAGCTGATCTGAAACCTGTGAAAGAGGGAAATAAAGACATAAATGATCCAAACTAGATGTCCAGAAACAGATTTAAGACAGACACAAATTCTACCCACAATCTTCAGTTCCGCCACTTCGGACTGCAGTCGAGGAGCGGCCCAGATGAGTGTGGACACTGCTTCCTGTAGGCCAGGGTCCAGTTCCCTGAAGAGAGGATGGAAAAATTAAAGAACACGGCTGCATTTGAAATCACACACTTCCCTACTAAAACACTGTGTGACAAAAACTATTTCTGAATTCACAATAATAGGTAAAAAGTTACCTGGATGAACTACTACTACCAGCGAGATACTGAAGTGTGCATACGGTGGACACTTTACCATCCCATGAGGCCACGGGAGAGGATTTGTGAATGGCAGTGAGAGCTATTGTTATGTGTAAGTATGAAATAGCTTCACAAACAGTCTTTTCAGCCAGACCGTGTCATTATTTCCGTCTTACAAATATTCAAATGATCACAGAAGTACTGGGATAAAGGTTTATAGTTCGGATATGAGCACTGATGTGTAAAGGTAGTGATCAAAATAGAGCAAAAATCCTTTAAAAAGCAACTTGAACCTTCAAATAAAGATTTTAACAATTACATTGTTACACCAGTAGGTGGCGACAAGTGACTGTTAGAAAATATATTTGTCACTAGCTATGTTTCCGTCACCTTGTTTCAAGCATATTTTGAATGCACATCAGAAATGAGTGATGGAAATGCCAAATTTTAAAAGAAAAATCCTTTAATTCGCTAAAAAGTTTACACGCTCACTTGAGGTGGTTTTTGACTTGTGTGAAAGTTCATTCCAAATTTTTCTGAATAAAGTAGCGAACATTAAACCCACCACTGATGGTGTTTTATTTATGACTTGAAGAAATGCACCTAATTCGCTTTTGTTGTTGTTGCGAACTTTATATATATATATATATATATATATATATATATATATATATATATATATATATATATATATATACATATACATATATATATATATATATATATATATATATATATATACAGTACTGTGCAAAAGTTTTAGGCAGGTGTGAAAAAATGCTGTAAAGTAAGAATGCTTTCAAAAATAAACTTGGTAATAGATTATATTTATCAATTAACAAAATGCAAAGTGAGTGAACAGAAGAAAAATCTAAATCAAATCCATATTTGGTGTGACCACCCTTTGCCTTCAAAACAGCATCAATTCTTCAAGGTAAACTTGCACAAAGTCAGGGATTTTGTAGGCATATAGTTAGGTGTATGATTAAACAATTATACCAAACAGGTGCTAATGATCATCAATTCAATATGTAGGTTGAAACACAATCATTAACTGAAACAGAAACAGCTGTGTAGGAGGAATAAAACTGGGTGAGGAACAGCCAAACTCAGCTAACAAGGTGAGGTTGCTGAAGACAGTTTACTGTCAAAAGTCATACACCATGGCAAGACTGAGCACAGCAACAAGACACAAGGTAGTTATACTGCATCAGCAAGGTCTCTCCCAGGCAGAAATTTCAAGGCAGACAGGGGTTTCCAGATGTGCTGTCCAAGCTCTTTTGAAGAAGCACAAAGAAACAGGCAACGTTGAGGACCGTAGACGCAGTGGTCGGCCAAGGAAACTTACTGCAGCAGATGAAAGACACATCATGCTTACTTCCCTTCGCAATCGGAAGATGTCGAGCAGTGCCATTAGCTCAGAATTGGCAGAAAACAGTGGGACCCTGGTACACCCATCTACTGTCCGGAGAAGTCTGGTCAGAAGTGGCCTTCATGGAAGACTTGCGGCCAAAAAGCCATACCTCCGACGTGGAAACAAGGCCAAGCGACTCAACTATGCACGAAAACACAGGAACTGGGGTGCAGAAAAATGGCAGCAGGTGCTCTGGACTGATGAGTCAAAATTTGAAATATTTGGCTGTAGCAGAAGGCAGTTTGTTCGCCGAAGGGCTGGAGAGCGGTACACGAATGAGTGTCTGCACGCAACAGTGAAGCATGGTGGAGGTTCCTTGCAAGTTTGGGGCTGCATTTCTGCAAATGGAGTTGGGGATTTGGTCAGAATTAATGGTATCCTCAATGCTGAGAAGTACAGGCAGATACTTATCCATCATGCAATACCATCAGGGAGGCATCTGATTGGCCCCAAATTTATTCTGCAGCATGACAACGACCCCAAACATACAGCGAAAGTCATTAAGAACTATCTTCAGTGTAAAGAAGAACAAGGAGTCCTGGAAGTGATGGTATGGCCCCCACAGAGCCCTGATCTCAACATCATCGAGTCTGTCTGGGATTACATGAAGAGAGAGAAGCAACTGAGGCTGCCTAAATCCACAGAGGAACTGTGGTTAGTTCTCCAAGATGTTTGGGCCAACCTACCTGCCGAGTTCCTTCAAAAACTGTGTGCAAGTGTACCTAGAAGAATTGATGCTGTTTTGAAGGCAAAGGGTGGTCACACCAAATATTGATTTGATGTAGATTTTTCTTCTGTTCACTCACTTTGCATTTTGTTAATTGATAAATATAAACTATTAACAAGTTTATTTTTGAAAGCATTCTTACTTTACAGCATTTTTTCACACCTGCCTAAAACTTTTGCACAGTACTGTATATATATATATATATATATATATATATGAATATTCTTTTCACGTTTGGATGGAAACCCAACTACTGAATCATTCATTGAAGAGATTTGTTCAAAAACTCCTGATTCATTCAGTAATAAAACAAGAGAAGATTTTATGAGTGAGTCATTGAATCATTCACTCAACCCAATTTACTAAAAACAAAAAAATTGTCTGAACCTCTCTAGTAATCTTAGAATCAAGACAGAATCATGATCTCTATGATCTCTAAGTATCACATCAAAAACAAGTGGAAGAAACACTAAATTTTGATTTAAAAAAATGTAATACGCTCACCTGAGGTGATATAATAATCAAATGCAAATAAAGGGACAAGGAAACGCATATGCTGAATAAATTCCTACGAATCAAACCTTAAACTCATGCGAATAATCAGCTGTTTCCGTTGATGGTGTTTTATTTATAACTTTATGGAAACGCACCTAATTTGCATTTGTTTGTATTTTTTGCAAATTTTGAAAATATCTGCTTCACGTTTGGATGGAAACCCAACCACTGAGTCATTCATTCAAGAGATTGGTTTCAAAAATCCTGATTCATCAGCAATAAAACAAGAGAAGTATTTATGAGTGAGTCATTGAATTATTCACTCAACCCAATTTTAAAAAAAAAATAATAATTAGAACTTCTAGCAAAATTGTTTAGTTTTCCGTTCAGAATCATGGGAGAATCGTGATCTCCATTTAAAAAAAACAAACAAAATCAACCGTGAATTATTCAAAATAAGTACCTTTCGGACGCAGCCCAAGAGCATAACGTCTTATTTAACGAGAAAACAAAAAAGGATACTCACTTCATGGACTGAATTAAGCCAAATCTGGTGAGCAGCAAATCACAGTACAACTCCAGGATCTCCATGGCCTCCACCAAATAATCTTCCCTGATGATGTGCTCGACTCTGATCCTCGCACGCTCATCTTTACCCGCTGACAGGTAGTCTGCAATTTCCTTCCGAGCCTTCTGGGCTAATTCGGCTAATTCAGATCAAACGGATTCAATTAGATCAACCCAGCCCATCCAAGACTTCAAAGTACGTGCGACTCGTAGCCAAACTTACTTTTCTTCTTCTCGAGAAGTTTGAGGCGATTTATGACCAGCCTGAGATTGACACGGAGTCTCTCGGATTTGAACCCTCCACCAAGCATGATGGGGCTCTGCGGACAAATGTGAAGAACCAAACATGACAGAAAGAACTCAAACTGAAGGTCATAACAGCATCTCATACGTCACAGCTAGATGTTGACGTTTGTGTTTATGGGACGCCTATTGTCTGGCGAGTGACGTCACTGCACAGCTGATAGAAACCGGATCATTTCAGACAACAGACTGTTACTATATGTTCAAAAAAGCATTAGTAGAGTACTAAGATCAACGAATATATCAAAAGATAAGTTACAAATACTTTTGTACTGAATGATATTTACAAGCACTACAAATAATAATAATAATTTAGCAACTTTTTTGTTGGGTACACGCTTATCTGTTTAAAAAAAATACTGTTTTATTTGGTAATTCGATTCCCGAGAGCTATGATTCACAACAGTTAGCCAAAACAAGATTATAAAGAGGCATAAAACAGAGCGATAGTCTTTCTGTCGAGCAGTCATAGACATAAATAACATCGAGATGAAATCCGATAGTTCAAACCAGGAAGAGGCTCGATTTAGCGGCTAGATGAGATAATCAATAAACAAAGCCCACAGACACTAACAAATCAGCATAAATGCCTAACAAACGGTACATAAGAAACAACAAAAGCCATATTTACGTGTGAATTCCTCTTCAGACGCTGATAGCTCGGTTTCGTTAGAACGTTTGACGGAGGTTAGCATTCACTTCCGCATCGGACGTGACTTCATTGATGACGCGTCACGTCACGTCATGTGGTCTCTTATGGCAAGCCGTTTTGACTTTTATTCATTTTCAGGATATGAATTTGTGATATCAACAATTACATTTCCAGTAGTAACAATGTTCATTCTTGATATCAACAATTCAATTTCCACTAGTATAAACTATAATTGTTGATATCAAGAATTGTGTTTTTACTAGTGAAATCTCGCCATAGGCTGCCATTCAAATTCAATTGTTGATATCAAGAATTCATTTCTTACTAGTTGAAATTCCAGTTTCACATATCAGGAATACAATTCTTACAAGTAAAAATGCAAATGTCTGATATCAACAATTACATTGTTACTAGTAAAAATGTTCATTTCTGATATCATGAATGTGATTGTTACTAGTAAGAAAGATAGATATCAGAAATTATATTGATATCAGGAATTCATTTTCAGATATCAGAAATTTGAATGTGAAACTGGAATTTCAACTAGTAAGAAATGAATTCTTGATATCAACAACTGAATTTGAATGGCAGCCTATGGCGAGATTTCACTAGTAAAAATACAATTCTTGATATCAACAATTATAGTTTATATTAGTGGAAATTGAATTGTTGATATCAAGAATGAACGTTGTTACTAGTGGAAATATAATTCCTGATATCAAGAATGAACATTTTAACTAGTGAAAAAAAAATTAATAAACGTCAAAACGGCTTGCCATAGGTCGCTTATGATAGGGAAACCCCATCACTAGGGTGGACAAATCACATGTTTTAATGATGTCATGTTCATGATATTACATGACAAGGTGTATAAGAAACGCCTCATCGGTCAGCTCTCCAAAACAGGCCAGACTGTTGAACTGAAAACATACTGTAGGGTTTTAAAGTGAATATGATTCATACTTTTGTTCCTGCAAATATTCTGTTGTGCCATGTCATGATCATGCCTAATCCTGAAAATCCTGAGTGAAAATGTATTTTTTTCAGACCTTACTCATGTTTATCCATTAAACAAGCAGAAACAAGTCTCTCATGACTGCTATCTTTTGGAGGAAGTGAGAAAAGCAGCTCATTTACAGTCACCACGAAATCAAAACAAACTGTTCTTGGTTTTTTTTTCATTTTTTATGGTATATTGCATGTTTATTATAATTGATTTATCCATGCGCATCATTATTATTTTTTAATCCACATGCCCTCATCATATTTAATCAAAATAACTTCTCCCTCGTGCAGCTATAGGGCGGGGCAACCTGTCACTCACAGGAGATCAACCGTCCAATCACAGACAAAAATCAAGCCCCGCCCTACATTTATTCTTGTTCGAGAAGCGTTTCACTCAGATATAATAGCGAAGAAAAGACTAAGTTATTTTGTGAGCTGAACAAATTGAAACAAAACTGAAAAACAATACGAAGATCATCAAATCAAAGGCTGTGATTTATTCTTTTGCTTCTCACAAACTCCAAAACCTGAACTGACAGCGCATTCGGGAATCACATTCGTGTAATTTCGAACATTTTTGTGGGCAAAAGTTTACAGTATTTCAGTGATATTCCACAAAAATAAAAGCTTTTTGTGTTTGAGCGTTTGAAAGCGAATAATTTACGACATAAATATTTTTAGCTTGTAGTTTTAAGCCACGTGAGAAAACTCTTTATTTCACTTAGCAAAATTGTTCTTCAAATCACAATCGCAAAATGTGACAAAAATAATCGGATTATTTTTTTAAAATCAAAAACAAAGAAATATTTTATTTGTTGCGTCACGTGACCATTAACTGACATCACACAACCATGAACGTGTGAAGGCATCATTAAATTACTGAGATATTGACTTACTTCGAGTAAATATTTTAAGTCTAAAGCATTCGGCTGAGCAAAAAGTTATACGCAAGAGTTATTGCGCCAAATCAATTCCCGCATATCGACGGAGAAATTTGGCAGTAAAAGCTTGCAGGTACGAACTGCACGTAAAAACACAACCACTATCAGTCTTTTTATTTCATTAAATGTATTAAACAGCAAACACAAACGGCACATTCACTCGTTTTTTCCAATGAACTATATTAAATTGAATAAATTAGAGGCGATTTCGGAAACTCCTGGTCTCAGATCAGCTTTGGGATGTGAGCGAATCGATTCCTTCGAACGGTTAAAAAATAATACTCGTCCTCCAATAAATATCAGTAAAATTGTATTTGGAAAATATTTTTTTTTTAGTTACATTCTTCCCACTTTGAGCTGCTTTGTACGGTACATGTATTTATTTAGATATATTTTCAAAAATCAATTAATTTTAATTTAATTATTTATTTAATTTATTTGCATTTGCACTTTTTTCTTTAGGCTACAAAAATGATTCATTCATCAATCAGAAATCACTGGCTCCCATTGAGGCTCAAAACGACGAAGAGTTCTGTTTCAGATTGGTACAATAAACAGTTTATTTCCATTTCAAATACGTAATAGAAATAATAATAATAAAAAAAACTGACAAAAACAGTTCCCTTGCTTTGCCAGGCTCAATTCAGTTTGACACATGGAGAAAAACAAACAACAACAACAACAACAACAACAACAGGAATGTGATGCAACAAAACTCCACAAAAGAACAAATGAGATGAGCTACAAAATCAAAATCAAACACTTTCACATTTCAACATCCCAAACGTTTTCCTTGTGATCCGGACATCATTGAGTGCTAATCATTCCATTCCGAGGAAATAAAACAATGATATCGAGCGGAGGTTTCAGCACCCCTCAGCGAATCACCAGTTAGTGAGGTTAAGGAGGTTTTTATGCGGATAATTTTAGTCACAAGACTAGACTAACGAGAGGCATGAGATGCTCCAGCTAAGTGGACAGACGACGGCTCTCAAGTGACTATTAGTGGTTACGCTACTAAAGCTTAAACTTCATTTAAACGAGGAAGAGAGACGTGATGTTTAACTATGGACAGAGTATCCAGCCACATCTGCGCATAGAGTTCGGGTTTCCCAAAACAAGTCACAAAAAACTGAACACTTCAACAGTTTAAGCACCGAGATGACGTCTTCCCTGGGAAAAGACGCAGTGACCAAACTGGCCATGCTATGAGACGAGGACCTGTGTGTTTAAAACTGCGTGAACTGCTAGGACGAGTCCTCGTGGGCGTCCGGAGCAGTGCCGTTACTGGCCAGCAGGGGCGCTTGAGGAGAAATGGCATGAATCTTGAACGGCATGGCGTCTTTGGCGAGCATCTTCTTGGTGGCGCTGACGAGACGGGAGTAGCTGTCCCGGTTGTACTCGGAGCTCTCCGGCTGCGTGCGCAGCAGGGGCGGGTTGTCCCGGGTCACGCGCGAGAGGAAGAGGGGTGGACGCCGCTGCCGCTCCCCATCCTTCAGTGAGTCCGGCAGCGGTTTGTGTTTGCTCTCGGGCAGCAGCATGATGCACAGGACGGAGAGAACCGCGAAGGAGGCGAAGACCACGTGATGCAGGAAATAACCTCCGTTATTCTGCAGCTCCATCAGAGACGACGCAGCCATTCCCACGCAGCCGGCGGCCATGATCAGACCCAGAGTCGCACCGCTGAGGGAGACACAGATCACAACACTCAGACAACAGTCACAAATTCGAAATTGCGAGTTTATATGTCACAGTTTTGACTTTTGTCTCAAAATTGCGAGATATAAAGTCAGAAAAGTTCGAAATGGGAGGAGCCACTTTTACTAAAATAGCTATAACTCTTGAACGAAATGAGACATTTTCACTAAAATTGGTGCAAATGTGTATGGGCTCGATCTTTGGTCACAGTAAAAAAATTGCGTTGATTGTACACTTGGTGGCGCTGTAACGTGAAAAAAACACAAAAATGGCTATAGCTACGCTAACGTTAGTCCGATTGACTTGAGATTTGGCATGCAGTGTCTTGGTCCAAGGAGCCATGATCATCTATGAGGACATTGGAGTATCTCAAAAAACATGGCCGCCATCAGCCAATAAATTTTGAGTACCTATTAGACAAGGTTAACGGAGAAAAAAACACAAAAACGGCTATAGCTACGCTAACGTTAGTCCGATTGACTTGAGATTTGGCAAGCAATGTCTTGGTCCAAAGAGCCATGATCATCTATGAGGACATTCGAGTATTTCAAAAAACATGGCCGCCATCAGCCAATGAATTTTGAGCACCTATTAGACAAGGTTAACAGAGAAAAAAAACCACAAAAACGGCTATAGCTACGCTAACGTTAGTCCGATTGACTTGAGATTTGGCATGCAGTGTCTTGGTCCAAGGAGCCATGATCATCTATGAGGACATTGGAGTATCTCAAAAAACATGGCCGCCATCAGCCAATGAAATTTGAGCACCTATTAGACAAGGTTAACGGAGAAAAAACACAAAAACGGCTATAGCTATGCTAACGTTAGTCCGATTGACTTGAGATTTGACATGCAGTGTCTTGGTCCAAGGAGCCATGATCATCTATGAGGACATTGGCTGATGGCGGCCATGTTTTTTGAGATACTCCAATGAAGTTTGAGCACCTATTAGACAAGGTTAACGTAGAAAAAACACAAAAACGGCTATAGCTACGCTAACGTTAGTCCGATTGACTTGAGATTTGGCATGCAGTGTCTTGGTCCAAGGAGCCATGATCATCTATGAGGACATTTGAGTATCTCAAAAAACATGGCCGCCATCAGCCAATGAATTTTGAGCACCTATTAGACAAGGTTAACGGAGAAAAAAACCCCACAAAAACGGCTATAGCTACGCTAACGTTAGTCCGATTGACTTGAGATTTGGCATGCAGTGTCTTGGTCCAAGGAGCCATGATCATCTATGAGGACATTGGAGTATCTCAAAAAACATGGCCGCCATCAGCCAATGAAGTTTGAGCACCTATTAGACGAGGTTAACGGAGGCCAATCGAAATGAAACTCATTATGGGTCATAGGAACAATGCCCTGAAGGAGTCGAGAGGTTTCGAGCCAGCGCCATCTAGTGGTAAAATTTAATTTTTAAATGCTTATAACTTTGGGTGTGGTTGACTTATTTTCACTGGAGTTACATTCTTAGACTCCTTGCCGAGTCCAACGATACCAAACATGCTAGGTTTCAGCTTATGGTTTGTGCATGTTGTGATTTAGCTCTTAAACGTTTACGCATATCTTTGAAACCGTTAATCCGATCGAGATGAAACCACCGTAGGGAATACGGAACCATAGTTCGTTAACTATATGCCAATGCCCAAATGTCAATTTTGATAGGAAGTGGCAAAAAAAAGCCAATCAAAGTCACTCATGGGTTATTTTTATGACCTCATATGCATGTGCCTATAACTTCAAAACTAAACGAGATATTTTCAGCAAATCTGACGCACATATGTATGGACAAACTCAGAGGACACACAAAAAAAAAAAAAAACTGGTGAAGATCAGGCAATAGGTGGCGCTATAACTGTCAAAAAACCTTTAAAAAACATTTTTCCTTTGTAAATTGCCTTTATTGGCTGTAAATGGTCTAAGTGCTTACATGCTTGCTAAATAAAACATAAAACGTTTTTATGTGCTTATAAACCATCCATACAGAAGTGAAATGAAAGCATGTGGAAAATTGCTCAGGTGGGTCAAAAACACACGACGAGAAGCTGAAATGTTAGTATTTTGGAACTGACAACATCATGTAAATGTATGTATGAGCTGGAGCTTACCGCACAACAGTGGGCATGACTTCACTGCCGAAGAACACGCTGAGCATGGCTAACGCCTGAGAGGAGAGGAGACCCACTACAGACAGAACCAGAACCAGCCCTCCGTGCAGGTCTGAGAGAGAGAGAGAGAGAAGCTGCAGCATCTTCCAGCAGAAAACAAAATCTCCAGGACAGATTGAAATGAAACCTACATAAGATTCAAAAGTTTGCAAAACATCCTGGGACTGCCTTCTCCATGAAGGACACGTCATAGTGCCTTTGATTTGTGCTCAAATGAGATACAAGTAGGGGTGTGAAGGTTTCGATTCGATTCAGGAACAATTTGATTCGAGACGGGAATCATTTTGATTCTGCTTTTTTTTTTTAAGTGCGTTCATAGAAACCAGAGAGGATTTTCTTTTCCCTAAAAATCCTAGTTAACGTTATCACACCGGACTAAAACTTTACTCACCCAGGGTTGAACTACTTCCAACACTTTTTTCCCCCCACCTTGTTACACTCGTAGTTTTACTGGCCAACAAAATAGCTTATGAATCTCTCATCACTCTATATTCACCATCTTTTTGTCAACTTTTGTCAAAAATGACCATCCGTTTAAAATTGAATGAGGGAGATGGAAAATAAGAGCCGCGTGTTCATCATGTTCACGTGCACAAACAAACTATTTTGAGTATTACAGGCTCGCTTTTCCACAGAGATGACCTTCATCCTCAGATCAATGAGGCCTTCGATCAACCAGTTTCAAAGAAAACAAGTTGACAAAAAGATTGAATCAATATCTGGTGATAATAGAGAGCAGTGAGAGATTTGAGAGCAAACTTGTAAAGACTGGAAGGTGGATTTTCTTGTTTTAAATTCTTCCCCTGATGAGTCTACGTCTGGTTGTGAATCACAGCGAGCGTCAGGCGGTCAGAGACGGCAAAAACCCTTTAGTTCACTGTTAGATCATGTGCAATCCTTAATGGTGCAACATCACTTTATTATGAGAGCCTATAAAAATTGTTATATGTAGAAATTTACATTAGCCCAAATTTAAAAAGGTTTTAAAAGCATTGTTAATTCATGTATAGGCAGTAACAAACTCACTTTCACACGCTTGTGATTGACAGATTCATGCACTTCTTTGTGGTTATTTCAGCAAACGGTTTGCTTTGTACATTCAGTTTAATGGGATTATGTTAAATAATGCTGAACGATGAAGTTTGGACACTTACATCATGTTTTTGCAGTAAATATGTCGGTTTTGAATAAGCAGGGTTTTATTTCAACGGCTCAGGTCATTTCAATGCTGTGACAAACACCTGAAAATCAAACTTTTCCTTATTTTTCAGTAAAATCAATGTAATATATTTTTATTTTTTGAAAATATCAGATTTTTTGAAGGCTGCCTGTAAATTCTGCAGTAGTTTTTAGACATAAACTTCCTTTTATTAGGTTGTGGATTTTTATATTTATTATCAAGGTTTGTTTTTTGAAATGTTTATTTGAAATATCAGTTTTTGCATACATTTTTACGATCATTTAGCTTTTTCGAATCAAGTCCACAACGAATGCCATAAAAGTCACGGTCAAAAGTGACCGAACACCTGAAAATGAAACTTATTTATTTTCAGTAAAATCAATGTAATATATTTTTGTTCAATAATATTTTTCCTTCTTTATTTTGTATTTTCAGATAATTTTGTGCTACTAATTAATATTTATGTAATAATTCTGATCACTTTTCCCATTAAAAATAAACTTTTTATTTTATTATTTTTTCAATTAAAGCTGTTTTTCATGTATAAAACAATTTCTGAAGGCTGATTAGTGCCATCTGGTGGGAGTAAAAAAAGAAAAACTTATGCAATGCCGTGACGTAACCACTAGATGCCTATAAAGCTCTATATAGAGTTCTGTAGTTGTTTTTAGACATAAAAAAACTTACTTTTATTAGACTGTGGATTTGTATATATATTCAGGCATTCTCAAAGACTACTTTTTGTCATTTTTTGATTGAAATGTTGATTTATTTTATGCAAAAACTTATTTTTACGACCATTTAGCTTTCTCAAATCAAGTCCACAATTGTTTCTGTGGTCTCACAGCGCCATTAAAGTCACCAAGTTTCGTACCATTCCAATAAAACATCGATTTTTAAAAATTCTATATTTTTTTTTCCAGTCTAAAATGACTGAACACCACCAGAGGGAGAGCACTGAATCACTATCGAATCACGATTCATATTGACAAAATCGATTCATAGATTGACGCATCATCAGGATTTATAATCGCTGCATGGAGAAACCGAGCGAATCCCCAGTTATACGGCTGAACTTACACTGAGTGAGAGCGAGCAGCAGCAGTGACGACAGACCCGTGACGATGGCCGCCAGCAGCAGCATCCCCCTGCGGCCGAAGCGGTCCACGGACACACAGAGGAAGACGCAGGCCAGCGCTCCGGTCAACACGCGCAGGAAATAGCTGAAGTAGAAGTGAGGCGAGTAGAGGTGGAGGTTACGCGTGAAGCAGTACTGGATTCCTGTGCCGATGAAGCTGAGGGGTGACAGGAGAGCATTTTCAGTGCATTTGATACAGTATTCGTTCATCTTTGTAGGAACTCAGTGTTTCAGACAGACTGCGAATAGAGGTGCTGCAACAATCAGTTCAAAGAAACAAAAAAATAAACTTTTAAACTAACATCATTTAAAGAAAATAAATGTCATTTGTCAAAATGAAAGTTCATGCTTTATTGGCTAATATTACCCACAACCCCTTTCTCAACGGAAGAGGAGTTTGTGTAGCGAGAAAGGCGGGGTTTGGATTTCCACAGCACTTTTTAATACTACACACAACAGAAGTGTGAGATCGAGCCACAGTTTCTGGAGTAACTCACAGAGTGAAGCCCAGAATCAGGCAGTTCTTCCAGATGACTCTGGTGTGACGCAGCTCCACCACATGATGATACTCCGGCTGGACGTCTTCAGGGAATGCCTCATCTATCTCTACAGAGAGAAGTGGAGAGTTGGAGAGAGACTTCTGAGCAGCACATTCCTCTTCCTCCTTGATTCCTCAAATTAAACGCCCTAAATGGGTCTATTCACCATCCATGATGGGACTTGATTTGTTGTAATGCGATTCAGCTGGGATATCATTATTGCGTGAAAACAAAAAAACAAAAAGCAGTCTCCTCAGGAGACCAACAACACCCTCAAGAGCTAGACGCTGTGAGAAATATAACCATCCCCAGCGCTGGGTCGGTTACTTTTAAAATGTATTTCACTACAGATTACAAAATACATGCTTTAAAAAGTCATTTGTAACGTATTTCGTTACATTACTCAAGTTTAGTAACTTAATCTAAATACTTTAGAATACTTTGGAATACTAACAAGTGTGGAACAAACACAAAAAAGGTCATTGTGAGTTTTTATCTCACAATTCTGACTATTTCCCTCGAGAATTGTGTGATATAAAGTTGCAATTGTGAGTTATAAAGTCAGAATTATGAGATATAAACTCGCAATATTGAGAAAAGTCAGAATTATGAGATATAAACTCACAATATTGAGAAAAGTCAGAATTATGAGATATAAACTCACAATATTGAGAAAAGTCAGAATTATGAGATATAAACTCACATATTAAATTCACAATTGCAAGAAAAGAAGTCAGTATTGCAATTTTTAATCTCACAATTCTGACTTTTTCCCTCAGAATTGTGTGATATAAAGTTGCTGTCACTTTAAGACCTCATTCGTGGATCTAATACACATATCCGGTTTCCTCCCAGCTGTTTATGCTCACTTAAGACATAACCAACAGTGAAATAAGACACGAAAGATAACTTAGTTTAGTGCTCGCACGCTGTTTCACAGGCTTTTAGTGAGTGAGCTTCGGGCTTTTAAAATGCATGTGCAAATAATAAACTTACTGTGATGTGAATGACAACTGATATAGAACGCATTGTAGCGAGAAACTATGATATTTTATCAGAACCATGGAGATATTTTAATCGATACACACCCCTAGGCATTACACCAGTGGTCAAGTGTGGGTCTCGGGCTTCAGATATACAGCATACTAGAGAATGGGGCGTATTTAAAACCCACGACACGAGACTATCATTTTGTTTTTTGATGTTTGAGAGGTTTGTACCTGACAGCAGCGTTTCCGCAGGGAAGAGCTCTTCACTGACACACATCCCATTCCGTACAGAAAAAGACTGGAGACACTTCTTTGCTTGAGGAATCTGAGACGTGGCCAGGAGCCAGCGAGGAGATTCCGGGAACACTGAAGCACAGCTGATGTGTGCAAAAGAAGATCATTTGAAGAATGTGAATAAATGAAACATTAGTCATTAAATATTGAAGAACAGATTAAGTAACAATAGGCAAAATAGTGCATATGTTTAACAAAATGCTCTTCTCTAGGTTCATTTCTCAGTGTATTCATGTGACTCACCACCAATAGGACAGCAGCAGCAGCAGAGGCAGTGTGGTGACCGCCTGAAGCACTGGCCAATCACGGCAAAGCACTGCAAGCCCTGGCAACAAAAGCTCCGCAAACACCGTAAAGAAGCCGCTGACCATAGACACCATGAGTCTGTGCGGCGGGTCACACCATTCCAGTCCTGGACAATGTAGGGAAAGAAAGGAATAAAGTGAGAGAGAGACAGTCGTGACACTGTGTCCTGACCAGACACGAACAAATCAATCACAGAGCAGAGCCAATCAGAGGAGAGTGGGCGGAGTCTCTTCAAGCGCACTACGCTCTCAACCAAATACGATTCAAAATCACAGCCAATCAGAAGCATGTGTGGGCGGAGCCTCTCTGCAAGCTCACTGCTCTTGCAACGGAATGGATCAGTACATCAAATTCGTAAACATTACGCCATTTTAACGTTATTAGAAATACGTGCTGAATGACGGAAACGGTGTGTTTCCTATAAAAAGATCCCACAACATTTGATTCAAACGCAAATTAGTGGCGTTTAAGTCTTTCACGCAATGGACGGATTGTTCTCACTGTAGGGGGCGCTATTACACAAATCCTAAAAGAGTGCCAGGCAAAAAAAAAGAAGCAGAAACAAGCGATAAAAGCATTGTTTTAGTGTTCGAAATGTTATTTTCGTGGCATTTTGTTCATAATGTTGCCTTTTCTTTTAATGAAACTTTGATGTGTTGACAAGACAGAATAAAAACATAGATTTTCATAAAACAAAACATTCTGAAAGTTTTGTGAAAATGATCAAAAATGCTGGAAGGGGCTGGAAACTTGGTGGGGAAAGAGTTAACACTCATAAAGCACAGAATCATTATCATACTTCCAAACCATTCCATCCAAAAACTTCCCCCAGAAAATACATCAAATGAAAGAGTCGTCATGGTTGGACAGAACAAACAGGGACTTTTTTTTTGAGACTTGACCCAAAACCAGCAGAGACGCTGGAGTGAAGCCGGATTACATGAACATCTTCCTCCCGAAATTATATTATGAACTCCATTATGATCGGTAAGAGCGACCTTAACTCGGAAAAAAGTGAGTGGTCTCTTCCTACAATCCTCGACACAACAGGAAGTCGTCTTGTCCTCCATCCGATTATTGTTCCTGAAGTCTTACAGCACGGATCACTGAACCTTTCATTCTGTTCCCATCTGGCTTCAATTTCCATAAAATACAAGAACAAATACGTCAAAAGTACACGCACACAAACTACTGACGATTTGACTCAATTTATGCTTCTTATGATCATGACATTTTGAAACGACAAACATAAATTATGTACGCACAATCAAAACTCATATTAATAAAATAAGTTTTTGAAGGACGTCTCTTCTGTTAACCAAAGCTGTTTATTAGTTCAAAACTACAATAAAATATTATGATTTAAAATAAGTGTTTTCTACATGAATATATGTTAAAAAGTAATTTATATCCAGTGATGAAAGCTGAATTTTCAGCACCATTACTCCAGTCTTCAGCATCACATGATCATTAATATAAATTGTTATTGGTTTTCAATAATAAGTTCTTAATGTTATCAATATTTTTGCGGAAACCATGATTTCATGCTTATTTGATGAACAAAGAATTTATTTGAAATCTTTAATAGTAAAAATATAGATATAAATATCTGTACTGTCACTTTTGATCAATTTAATGTGTCCTAGCTGAAAACAAATATTTAATTCTTTCTTAGCTCAAACTTTTCAATGGTTTTGAATCACAATTTTCACAAAAACATGAAGCAGCACAACATGTTTCTTGAGCATCAAATCAGAATGATTTCTGAAGGATCATGTGACGCTGAAGATTACAAGAATAAATTACACTTTACAGTATATTCAAATAGAAAACAGCTATTTTAAATTTAAAAAAAATTCACAATATTTCTGTATTTTTGTATTTTAAATCGTGGTGAGCAGAAGAGATTTGACATATTTCTCTATTAAACTAAATAAACGGTGAACATCTTGACATCTGGATCGAGTGCGCTCGTGTTTACGTCCAGCTTTCTCCAGATCCTCGTCACACCCACACTTTTCCGCGAGAGCTCGCTGAAGTGGTTTGCGCGTTGGGAAGGCCGTCAGCACGCACACGCGCTCTCGACTAACAATCACAGGAAGTGTGGGACGAGAACACGGACCTCTGGAAAGAAGAGAGCGCAGATCTGGTCCGTTCCCGGTGAACTCTCGTCGGACAGTGATCCGAGGGAACAGCGTGTTCGTGAGATGTAACTGGAATGCTGTGCACCGCTGTTCCCTGTCCATCGCCTGACCCTCCTCTGCGAACGGAGAAACCCCACGGAACATTCCAGACGGCCTCCTGCTGCTGCTCCAAACCAACATCCAGCCTCGAGCACGACTCTTTATCAGAAGCGTTCTGTTGATCGAACCTGTCGAGAACATTCGCTCCTACACATCCGTCGACTCACTCTTTATCTTTCCTGACGTCCATATTTTAGAATAACAGTGTGACGGACACTTTTCTTTCACTTTATTTAGTTTGATAAAGATGTATCAGGGTTATTATCATTAAAAACTCAGTCATCGTGTCGTTCTTCACCCGTAAGATCTTCGTTCATCTTCAGAACACAAATGAAGATATTTTTGATGAAATCTGTCGGTTCAGTGAGTCTCTATTGACACTTTCAGATACTAAAACATATTTAAAACAGGTCACGTGACTACAGTGGTTCAACCTTAATATTATAAAGTGACGAGAATACTTTTTGTGCGCCAAAAAAACTAAATAACGACTTTATTCAACAATATCTAGTGATGGACGATTTCAAAACACTGAAGCTTTACGAATCTTTTGATTCGAATCAGTGATTCGGATCGTGAATCAAACTGACAAAATCACGTGAACTATTGAAAAGACAAAACGCTTATGACGTAACGAAGACTCGTTTACTGAAATCACGTGACTTTGGCGCTCCGAACCATTCGAAACAAAAGATTCGTAAAGCTTTGAAGCAGTGGACGAGAAGTTTTTGTGCGGCAAAAAAACGAAATAGCGACTTTATTCAACAATATCTAGTGATGGACGATTTCAAAACACTGAAGCTTTACGAATCTTTAGTTTCAAATGGTGTCAAAGTCACATGATTTCAGTAAACGAGGCTTCGTCACGTCATAAGTGATTCGAAATTTCAATAGTTCACGTGACTTTGTCAGTTTGATTCACGCTCCGAATCACTGATTCGAAACAAAAGATTTGTAAAGCTTCAGTGTTTTGAAATTGTGTAGATATTGTTGAAAAGTTGTTTTTTTTGGCGCACAAAAAGTATTCTCGTCGCTTTATAATATTAAGGTTGAACCACTGTAGTCACATGACCTGTTTTAAATATGTTTTAGTATCTGAAAGTGTCAATTGTGTTGCTGGTGAAACTGACTCAACGGTCCGGGCTGATCATGCGGAAAATCGGCCAATTCTGATCCCTGGAGCCGCTCTATTTTATACTAAAAAGACCCTAAAAGTAGTTACTTAAAATATTTGTACTTCTATTTTATGGACGGACAATTTTAAAAACATGAGAGTAGTTTCAGTGATCTATTGCGCTTCAGGAACAATAATCGGATGGAGGACAAGAGGATTGTAGCAAGACTTTTTTCCACAAAATATTGACCCGGAGTGTCTTACAAAACCACTTGTGTCCAGAAAACATTCTAGTCCTTTTGAGTCTCAGAGTTAAGAAGAGGTCACATGATACTTGCGTGCAATGTAAGATGACAAAAACACTCCGGCTAACGTTGAGCCTTGGAAGAGCCGGAGAAACGGGAAAGCTGAAGGACTGTTGGAAAGACAAGCCATGACTCCCAGCAGACCCGAGAGAAGCACCGACAGCAGCAGCGCACACCGACGACCCAACCTGAGACCGCAAACACAGCGTTAGCGTGACGGACACGAGCTCTGACATCACTCACAACACGACTCTTAAAGGGACAGTTCACATAAAAACTAGAGCTCTGTCATCAGTCGCTCACACTCACGGCTCGGGTTGATAAACCACGTCTCTTTAACGTCTCCGTTCATTTGGATTACTTTTACGATGGCTATATGAACTTTACAGGAGCTCAAATTATAGTTTTGATCAGAAATCTCTCTGGTTGCAATAAAAATATGCGTTTCGAAGCCAGAGTTTATTTCATCAGATCTCAAAATATCAAACCAAGCAGACTCAAAACTTTCAGAGGTTTATCAGGTTGTAAATGATACAACGGCACACGTTTTACTGAAAATAAATCATTCTGATCGTGGTTATCGCTAATAGCCGCTCAGAAAAATCAGTGCGAAAACCTTCGAAAAGTGCGTTTACTTGGTTCGACATTTCGCTTGAACATTTTAACTTTGATCACAACGAATAATATTCCAGGAAGACTCACCAGTCGCAGATGGTGCCGAGCAGGATGTATCCCAGCGTCCAGCCCGTCATGAAACAAATGTGCTGGAGCGGGATCTTCCAGTAGTCGGCGCACACCAAGTTCCACTGTGGGCGAGCGGAGGAAACAGAGACACGGTCAACTTCTTCAAAACATCCTGCTGGAAAAATCTGATGGCTGACGGGGGTCAAGATGTTTTTGGAAAATGGAAGCTGGTTGTTTTCCAGCCCTGTCAAAGTCAGCTGATCAACCAGACTATATAAACGCATTTAAAACTAGAAACAACCACCAGAGGGCGCCGGAGTCGGAGGAGAGGAATTAATGGAGACGCACCGATACTAAATTTCTCCACCGATTATTCGGAGCGATATCTGCCGATATACCGATAATTTGCATAATAATACCTTCTTTTAAATAATGATAAATTCTTTATACTTAATAATTAGTCTTTACATTTTTAATTATTATATTTTGAAATGCAAATAAACTTATTCTCTCCATTTCATGAACTTGTTTCAAGGTTACTGGAACAAACACATTACTCACATTAATATTAATACACATTAACTCAATTATTAACTTTCTGAATGTTATTCATTCATATAATTACTATTAGTATTGAACATCTTAACATTTTCTCTCACACAAAACCCTCTTTTGATTGACAGCATATATCGGCCGATAGAGTGAAAATGTGCTTTTATCGGCCGATACCGATTATTGGCTGAGATATCGGTGCATCTCTAGTAATTAAATGTAATTTAAAAAAAATAAAGTACGGATGCACGATATATTAGCCATCGGCCGATGTATGTTCATTTTTGATGTTATCGTTATCGGCCTGATAAGAATTTGGCCGATGTGTTAAAGCCGATAAATCAAGTATCATTTCCTTCATGATGGTTTTGAATTGCTTGAAATATGACTGGAGTCTCTTCAAAAAGGAAAATAGAGCATCATGTCATATCAGCTGCATAATATTAGAGATGTACTTATATATCAGCCAATAAAAGACGAAAAATTCACACTATCGGCTGATATATGCTGTCAATCAAGAGGGCAGGAAATGCACTGTATTGATGGGTCGAGGAAAGAAAATTGATGTTCTATATTAATAGTATTTATATGAATAATATTCAGAAAGTTAAAAAAATATGAATTTAGTCTTCAGAATTGAGTGTGTTTGTTCATGACGGATTCCAGTCACTCTGAAACAAGTTGATGAAATGGAGAGAAAACTTTTTTTATTTGCATTTCTTTCAAAATATAATGATTAAATATTAATTCAAATAAAAGTAGCCAATCGTTCATTTAAAAGAAGGTATAAAAGGCAGAACCACCAAACTATCTGTGAATCTCTACGTAAAATCATCTTGAGAACATGAGAATTGTGTGTTTGGGACGTGGCTTTCAAAAACTATATAAAAACGTGGATTTAGATTTATCGGCCAATTTATCGGTTAGCGACTTTCAAATATAACGAATTATCGGTTATCGGCCATAATTTTCATATCGGTGCATCACTAAAAAAAACCCAAAGCTTTGAAGCAGTGGACGAGAATACTTTTTGTGCGGCAAAAAAACCAAATAACGACTTTATTCAACAATATCTAGTGATGGACAATTTCAAAACACTGAAGCTTTACGAATCTTTAGTTTCGAATCAGTGATTCGGATCGTGAATCAAACTGACAAAATCACGTGAACTATTGAAAAGACAAAACGCTTATGACGTGACGAAGCCTCGTTTACTGAAATCATGTGACTTTGACACCATTCGAAACAAAAGATTCGTAAAGCTTTGAAGCAGTGGACGAGAATACTTTTTGTGCGCCAAAAAAACTAAAAAATGACTTTATTCAACAATATCTAGTGATGGACAATTTCAAAACACTGAAGCTTTACGAATCTTTAGTTTCAAATGGTGTCAAAGTCACATGATTTCAGTAAACGAGGCTTCGTTACATCATAAGCGTTTTGTCTTTTCAATAGTTCACGTGATTTTGTCAGTTTGATTCACGCTCCGAATCACTGATTCGAATCAAAAGATTCGTAAAGCTTCAGTGTTTTGAAATCGTCCATCACTAGATATTGTCGTTATTTTGGCGCACAAAAAGTATTCTCGTCACTTTATAATATTAAGGTTGAACCACTGTAGTCACATGACCTGTTTTAAATATGTTTTAGTATCGGCCATAATTTTCATATCAGTGCATCCCTAAAAAAAACCCCAAAACTAACAATTATTAAAGAGAAATACATTTCTAAGTATATAAAACAGTCTGTCACTGACACTACGCAGATGTCAATCGAACGTTATCTTTTCAATTATCTGAAAATTGAAATCAATGAAACACTCCAACTTTATTGCGAACACAGAAACAGGCAGTAAATCTCATGACGATGTGGAGCAGACGCCACTCTTCTATGATTACATTACAGCTAATGTGAAGCCGCGCCGCTCCCGCTGCCTTCTTCTGCTTCCAGAAGGATCTTCCTGCAAACAAATCCATACACACGGAAAACGCTCCTTTTTTCCATCATGGAAAAGGAAACATATTGCTAGTCGAGGCCACATGAAACAGGAACTCACACTGTGATTCCAGTGATTCCAGTGATTCCAGTGAGGAGTTCAGGGTCTCACAGATTATATATGCAGTTTTATGACGTCATGATCTTAATCACAATAAGACGCCTTTAGTTACTGTTGCTATGTCCCAGTTTCATATTTAAAATATTGTCATTTTTTAAAGAAGTTTAATCAATAAATAGCGTCTAGTGTGTGTTTAATGTGTCGCTGTAGCTCCTCGTGAAGCGATCATCTCTTCAGTTCATTTATAGCATCAAATAAACATGAATGAACATCAGAAGGAATGTTGTTTCAAGATGTGATTCAAGTTCACCAACGTTAATCTACTAACTCCCCTGACCGCTTTGACGAACAAAATGGCGAATTCGGGGTTATGATTGGTCAGATTGCCTGTCAATCAAACTGTTTGCGAAGGGTTAATTATGCGTAGCGGCATATTTTACATGGTTTATGATGGTCATGTGTGGTTAATACTAATCTAGATGGGTCAGCCTGACCAGTGCATATATAACATATTATTACTATTATTTAAATTTAGGAGAGTTTTGGAATCACACCACATTTATTTAATCATCTAAATGGGTTTTGTTTTATACACAGAAAACTTTCTACACTTTTATAAAACAAACTTTTTTTTTACATACTGTTCAAGGCATTAATAAAATAGGTAATATGGTATGATGAAATATCGGTTTTTTTTTTTTTTTTAATAAAAATCCATATTTAATCAAAACAATTAAAGGGACAGATCACTCAAAAAAATGAGAATTCCGTCGTCGTCATCATCAAATCAAACTCAAGTTGTTCCAAACTTGAATTTCTGTCTTCTGTCGAACACAAAGAGGGATATTTTGAAGAACAGCTGATGAACCCCGTTGACTTCCATTGTATTTTTCGCGGCCGTTTATGATCAGAACTCACACAGGTTTGAAACAACTTGACTAAATGACAGATTTTGTGTGTGAACTGTCCCTTTAAAACATTAACCTTATTGACGGAGGTTTAAAGAAGAGGTACTAACCTCGGTCACCAAATTGTTCTGGAGTCCAGCGGGTTTGGCGTACTCCCATCCTCCGGTGCACGGCACCACGTCCCGCCCGGTGTAGTTGCTCTCATTCCCCGGGTACCGGTAAAGCTCGCAGTGACTGAAGCCGGACTCCTTCAGCCACGGGATGGTGAGGTTGAGGAACGCTTGTCTGGAGAGGTTTCCGGGAAGAGAAGACGGAGGCAGTAACGCCAGATCGGGTTTGCAGTGGTAAGACTCGGGCACGAGCGTGAAGAAAACATCGCTGAAAAGATTCAGCGACACTGCAAAGTTCGGAAACCAGCTGAAAAACGTGATGATCCTGTTGTATCGGCCAAATCCACCAATCTGAGGGTATATTTTAGCTTCAAACTCCATAACTTGAGTCCTTATCGACGGAAGCAGCTGTTTTCCACAGACATTTCCCCCTGGAGCGCTGGGAAGTGAACTGCTGTGCACGCGAGCTGAGAGTGAACTACGTCCGATTCTTTTTGGGAAGAGTCATGCCAACGAAGCAGTTCATAGATCCGACTCAGTGATTCTTTTTTGAGTTTTCACTAAAAAAAACCCTTGCGCAATATACTTTCATTTTAGTTGGAAAAGTCAACTAAAGTTTAAAGTTGCGGCAAATGTTAAGTTGATTACAACATTGTTATCGAAATATACGTTGATACTATTAGCAAAGTCCCTTTAAGACAAGTTGCCGCCATCTTTGAAACGTGCAGCTCTCTTTGAATGAGGAAAATGTCCAAAGCTGATGTAGTTTTCGATTCAATTTCATATTTGAAATAATCAGCTGTCTCGTTAATTTTGACTAGTTTTTTTCCACAAGCTACTGCGCATGCGCGCGACTGTTTCTACAGGAACCGGAGCTTCTAACAGCGACGCGATGACTGACTGGCTCTTATTTTAGCTAATTATTCTTAGTTTTCGCACATTCACACCAAGAATGATAACTATAAATATAAGGAGCTAAGTTTTTTTTGTCATTTACCCTTAATGTCTGGTTGGCTGTCATTTGTTTTTATCGTTCATAGCTGGAAAAAAGTCGCCTTGAACATTATCGTTTTTCGTTATAATTGTGGCGTGACTCTGCTATGCTTTTATATTTAGAACGATATGTATCTTTATCATTATAGTAAATATTATTATATAAATTATATAGGATTTTTAGTGTGTCAACCCTATATTGAGTGGTTGACAGAATCAAGAATCGACTCAAAAGAATCACTTGTCCGCGAATCATGTCGTTACACAAAGCAGATGAGATAATCACTATCTATTCAAAGCTGAGTCATTTAGTTACAGGCGTTGAAGTAAAGTCATAACACGTTACGTTAGAATATTTTGCATGCATGTCTGAATCATAAACTAAAAGGTTATGTTCATGAATCCTGTCCTCCAAACTAAAATTAGAAGTATCATATTTTATGGCTGCTGAGCATGAACATGCTGTCTTGTACAGTTAATTATATACTCAACAGTATTAACTCATTCATAAATTTGTTGATCACAAGGGATTTTTATTGCAGCGATTCATTTCAGCCAATCGGTTCATTGGAAAGAGTCGCGTCAACGAATCGGTTCATAGATCCGACTCACTGTTTTGAGAAACACTTGCGCAATATTGTTTCATGTTAATTGAGGTCAAAATGTTACACTGTTTACAACATTCATTGTTTTTAATCAAAATATAAATTCTATATTGTTTTAATAGTAAAGATTAAGAGATGAAGGTGATATATTAGTCTCTCTGAAGTTTATTAAAGATTGTAATGTGTTTTAAAGCTAGTGTGCTGAGTAAAATATGACACGTGTTAAAATTTGCATGGCAAATATAACCTCAAATGACTGACATGATATTCATCATCATCTTCACAGAACTTCTTCATCACACTTGCTCCCTCTTGTGGCAGAGGTGTCGTACTGCAGCTCACAAAAACAAATCACAGAAGCCAAGTCATTTCAAAAATTTATTTACGAACATAATCTCTGAGGAACAACAGCAGTTCTCGCGCTCTCTGTACATGCAAGTGTAGAAAATAACAATTTTGAATTTTTCCTCTCCGTTAAGTTTTTGTTTTTTTGTTTTTTTTGTTTATTTTTTTAGTTTCTCGCTTTGAATTGCAGGATATCAACACAGCTAAAGGTGAAAGTACTGGATCTTTGACAGCACTGACATAGCATCAACAAACCCCGCCCTCCCATAGCTGCTCCAACAATATGTACACAATTGAACTACATTGTACAAATAAAAAAAGATACATTGTTACATCACCGGCAGCGAGTGCGACACGTCTCGTTGCTGTTAGAATCTCACATTCTACGCAAGTTTAGACTAGTACAAAGAGGAGGGTGCAAAACGTCCTGGAATATTATTTACATCTATGTACAACGTCTCGTTTACGCATTACAAGAGGAAAATTTACACAGCGGAGACCTTCAAACTCAAACATACCACAGGTGTCAGAAAGATAATAAATAGGTTATTTCTCACTATTTATATAGAGTTCAACATGTGTTCGAGGAGTTCAGTTCCATTTCAAGGAGGATCTGTTGGGTTTGAGGAAAACAAACGTTTAAAAACAAGGCTTGAAATTGTGGCTATCCTATCTATTAATGGAATAATCAGTAATGCGTGTTATTAGTAGAGGTAATGTGTTGCAGACAGAGGTCAGTGAGTCGACAGGCAAGCATGTACACGGTTTCTGTTGTCCAATCGATGGAAGCTTGTTTTCGCTACTGAATAAAAATATATATTTTTTAAAAACGGTACAATTGGGACTTTTCTTCTTCTCAGAATTGCTGGATATAAACTCGCAATTGCTAGTTCTAAAGTCAGAATTGCGAGAGTCAAAATTCTGAATTTCTATCAGAATTCTGAATGAACTCAACTGCGAATAGAAAAGTCAGTCTTTTTGCCTCAGAATTGGACTTTATAACTCGCCATTGTGACTCTACAACGCAATTCTGACTCTCGCAATTGAGTAAAAAGTCAGAATTGCGACCACTAAACTTTTTTCTTTCAGAATTGTTTATATATATATTGTAATTTTAACTTCATAACACGCAATTGCTATTTATAAAGTCAGAATTGCAAGAGTCAAAATTCTGAATTAACTCAATTGCGAATAGAAAAAGTCTTTTTTGCCTCAGAATTGGACTTTATAACTCGCCATTGTGACTCTACAACACAATTCTGACTCTCGCAATTGAGTAAAAATTCAGAATTGCGAGTTAAAGTCAGAAATGCGAGAACTAAACTTTTTTCTTTCAGAATTGTTTATATATATATAGCAATTTTAACTTCATAACACGCAATTGCTAGTTATAAAGTCAGAATTGCGAGAGTCAAAATTCTGAATTTCTATCAGAATTCTGAATTAACTCAATTGCGAATCGTCTTTTTTGCCTCAGAATTGGACTTTATAACTCGCCATTGTGACTCTACAATGCAATTCTGACTCTCGCAATTGAGTAAAAATTCAGAATTGCGAGTTAAAGTCAGAATCGTGACTTTTTCTCTCAGAATTGTTCATCGCACACGTCACACGTAATTGCAAGTCGGTGTTTTTTGGCGTAGAATTGGATTTTAACTCACCGTTGCGAGTTTATATCTCACAATTGAGAGTTTGTAACACGCAATTCTAATATTATAACTCGGAATTGAGTGTTTATATCTCACAATTCTGAGAAAAAAAAAGAATTGTGAGATGAAAAGTTTAAAAAAAATTTTGTTTAGTGGCGGAAACAAGCTTCGCACACCATAGCGAGATTTCAATAAAAATTTAACGTAACGTATGGCTTATGAGCACTGAAGAGTGTGAATAGTTTCTATCACATCACAATTTCAAGCCTTTTAAAATGGAATCAAGTTTGTGTGGGAACCCGAAATGCCTTCACCAGGTCAGAGGACAGTGGAAATTCACATATCTTGTAAACAGTAAGTATACAAGGGCTTTAGTGATGACACTTAAACAAGTCACTCGTTCAATTTCACGTGGGGCCAACAAAAAAAAATAAAAAATGCACCTAATAACATCAAAAGATCAAGGGTTTTTGTTAGAAGAAGCAACACAAAAGAAAGCACTGAAATTCGAATGGGAAGCGGTTCATATTACGCACTGCACATTACCCACAACGCACCAGGACACGAGCCATCCCAAACCTGCAGAACTAGAGACACCTGTTGCACCCAGACTCAATGCACACATACACAACTGCGTCATGTGGGATTTTCACAGACTCACAACCACACATGGAAACAAAAGAAAGAAAGAAAGAAAAAAACACTAGCCTGGATGGTTAAGCAAACATCACACAACCTCACGCTGAAGTACAGGCGGGTAATGAAGATCAAAACGCATTTCACGTTCCCCTCCCCCCGAACAGAACCTAGAAATTAAAACTCTTCCAAAAACACTTCATCTTGCACTAGTTCCCTCGAGGATGATTGATGAACTGTACTGTAAAGATGACTCAGATGGTAAAGGACCAAAAAAAACATGGTGCATTTGAAAAAATACTGAGTGAGAACAGTCAGCGAGCCCGTGTGTACAAAGAGTGTTTGTGATCCGTAAAAGCGTCCGGGAATAAAAGTCTCCTTCAAAGAGTCGCACATTAAAAACACAATCGCTTTGGGACTGAGAAGAACTGCATTTCCTTCTATTTGCAGATCAGATTACAATATTAAAACGGAAGAAAAGCTGGAATGGAGCTAATGAGAGCCGATTTCTTATTTCCCGAACTTGCTGAGAACGGTTATATAGTGCAGAAGAGACGCGGGAGATTAAAAGAAACGTGCCGTTTTGCGTCTTAATAAAGACCGTGAGGTGAGGAGAGGGACACGGAGACTCCCGACGCGTTCATGGGGTGGTTGTGTATTTGGACAGACCCAAATAAATCCTATCCTACCTATGACTTGTGCAGCTTTAGGAAAAAAAAAATAAAAATCAGAGACGTTAACTGTATAAAGGCATTTTCTTGGTTTATACTTTTTAAAGATATACTTGTGTAATAAAACGATGAGTAATATACCTCTACTATTCTTTAAATAAATCCATAATCGCTCTGCTACATCTGGAAACGATGACCGTGGCCCTGACGGAGTCATCAGGAGAGAAATGACGATCTAATCTAGCCTGGGACAGGATCCTTAAAGGGACAGTTCACCCAAAAATGAACATCGTCATCAAGTTTTTTGCTCGGTTGGACACAAAGGAAGATGTTTTGAAGAATATGGGTAACCGTAATTCCATAGTACGGAAATAAAAAGATGCTGTGGACGTCAACGGTTAAACACATTCTTCAAAACATCTTCCTTTGTGTTCAGCAGAACAAAAACACACACAGGTTTGGAACTCGAGGGTTTTAAAGCTCGTTTCCACCACTAAATAAAAATTAAAAAAAAAAGGTAAGTGCAACTTTTTCATCTCACAATTCTGTTTTTCCTCAAAACTGTGGGATTTAAACTCACAAATGCGAGTTATAAAGTCAGAATCGTGTGTTGTATCATAAAAAAAATTGTCGCAATTGACTTTTTTCCCTCAGAATTGCGAGATATAAACTCAAAATTGTTATTGCATGACATGAGTTGAGTTATAACCGCGTGATAGACTCACAAATTGCGAGTTTAGATCATGAAACTCAGACTTAATGTCAATTGTGAGTTTATATCTCGCAATTCTGAGTTTCATGATCTAAACTCGCAATTTGTGAGTCTATCACGCGGTTATAACTCAACTCATGTCATGCAATAACAATTTTGAGTTTATATCTCGTAATTATGAGAGAGAAAAAAAAAGAATTGTGAGGTAAAAAGTCACAATTGCCTTTTTTATTTTTCATTTCATGGCAGAAACGAGCCGAGTTAATGACAGCTTTCATTTTTGGGTGAACTGTCCCTTTAAGGACTATTGAATGGAAGTCTTGAAAATACTGACATGTGTTCAACTTTTGGCCCATGGGGGATATTGAGAGGGGAGGGGGGATGATGGGGGGGGGGGAGTGCTGCCCGAAAGTGAACTGTACATACAATGATAACTTTTATTCATTTATTTTTTTTTGTTGTTTTTTTACACTTGACTGAGTGATGTTACAGTACATAAGTTATTTACAACTGTGCAGTAATGTGTGGCAAAATAAATTATCTAGAAGGCAGCGAGAATACATTGGTTAATGATTATAAAAACTGTACATCATTTACGGAATACTTTTTTTTTTTTTTTTTTTTTTTTTTCAGTTTTCTGGTTTTTTCCATTAAACTAATGTTGGCTCTGTAGTGTTTCAAGTCACTTCCTCAGAAAGGGAACAATGAAATGCCCGAGTAAAGAAAGACATAAACCAAAAACAAACGTAAAAAAAAAAAAAAAAAAAAAGAAAAACTATAACCTTGTAAGTCCTTGTCTCGTGATTTGTGACAGCAACATTTGCTCTTACATTATTAGTCTTTTTCCTTATGCGGTTGTTTGAAACCAGGCGTGGCTTAGGGACCATCCGTCCATGTGTTTAATCCAGCATTCGGGACCAAACGCACGGCTGTCAGCCGGTCTCATGCCCCTAAAACTGAACGCAGTGTTTCCTCCCCGCTCTGTACGCAGCTCCCCGCCCTGAATGTGGGGCCGCATGGGGTGCTGAACAGCAGGAAAGCCACTCTCTCCACTGCTGTAGGCATCGTGGACTCAGGTCCAAACAAGGAGAAGGTATCCCGTCGCACTCTTTTGTGTCTTTATTTTGTGCCTGCACATCAAGGTGTTGGCCCTGTTCGGAGTTCTGTGTCCACCACTGTGCCGTCTGTCCCCTTGTTCTGGAGCACATAGGTGGACGAACCTGTCTCAAACTTTTTGTTTGTTGTAACTGGGGTGGGACAGAGAAAAATGCTGTCCCGTATGTTCACCCAAATAACCCAAAAACAGTAGGGACAAGGTTCAAAGCAGTTTTGCTTTTTCAAATCCCAAACAAAACCATAAAAACTTGAGGACAAAAGTGCAAGTTGTGTTTTCTCCCGTAAAAAGACGGTTGGTTCCTCCTCGGGCAGAAAAGGATGAGTTTTATGCCATTTACCTTTTTTTTTTTTTCTATATAATATATATTTCTCTCTCCTCAAAGAAATCTCCTCAAACCGGCTAGCCCTTACCGAACTTTGTTTGATGTCTCTTTGATAGATGGTTAATATTAGACCGAACTCTCAGAGTCTGAATGTGTGTCGTTGTCACGCAGGCAACAGTACAAAGTCGTCGTTGACGTCGACCATTGGCACATAGAAGGAGGGGACCTCGTTCACACACAGAGATTTGTGTCCGGCAGGGTCCAGCTCCTGTACCTTGAGTTGCCACTCCATCCTCTGCACTGCATTCAGAGCGGCGGCCTCATGCTGCTGCCGCATCAGCAAACACGTCTGTGGGAGGAAGACGCTTATCATTAGGCTTTTGATAATGTGTGCAATACTTAAGGCTTAAAATGACATTCAAATTGAAACATGCATGCATGGAAGCGCTGCAGATTTACACATTCATGCATTCTGATTTCATAATGCTGAATATAAAGTTCTATCAATGAGAGTAAGTCCATTTAACACCTCAAATTTGTCTCATGTCCATTTAAAACATGAAAGTAGGGATGTCCCCGTCAAGTTTTTTGTGCCCTCGATCAGAGTCACAGAATATTGAGCATCTGACGATTAGTGCTGCAACGACGTCATCGATTACGTCACTCTGTTTACATTCATCTGGCGTAATGGCGGCTTCTGCTCCTGGGAACGGAGAAAGTTCAATTCTATCACAAAAACCCGGACCATGATTATCAAAAGTATGGGAATACTTTAAACAGAGGCTGAATAAAACGCTCCTTTGTTCCCTTTGCAGAACCGAAATGGTGTACCACCTGTGGAATTGGATCTCTGCCAAATTTTTGTGCGCGCAAGATCATATTTTGAGCGTGCAAAAGGGCATTTCACACGTGAACTGAGTTGAGGAGAAAATCTTCGTCTCGCAAATAAGAAAATATTTCGAGCGAACGAAAATCAGTTTTGCATTTCAAAGAAGTTTATTTGGATGTGCGCGGACGTTCTCTTTCGCACGTTCAAGGTTTGAGTCGCTCGCGCTCCTGATTCCCGCCCCGCGCGCTCGCTAAGACTCGCTGCATCACAGACAGCGCAAGAGGAAAAACACACGGTTCTGGAGACGTTTGTTCAATGGCTTGAACACTATCAAAGTTCCTTTAAGACTGTAGAGAAAGTCTTTGACACTCTTCATGTTAAAGTTCAAATGTCTTCCACTGGACGAACACACATAATGACTTATTTTTAATCAAAATCAAATCGTATTATTAAATAATGGCGTGTCCCAGTGTTTCTACACCTCAATGAACTGCTGAATTAGTTCTAACTTCTTATGTAAAAAAAGATAAAAAAAAAAACCTTAATAAAAATAATCGTTATATTAGTCGACTAATCGAAAAAATAATGGTTAGTTGCAGCTCTACTGCCGATATGGAGTTTCTATTGATATTGTATTATCCTAGTGCTTGGTACACACTTCAAGTGCATTAAAGTTAAAGGTAAAGTTATGACATTGGTAATCACCTTGTAATTTAATAAAAAGTTTTGCTGATTTTTTGCCTTTATTGTGGTATAGAGCGGACTGGAAGCGTGGTGGGAGATCAGGAAAGATCCACTTAAACTCGGGTCGCCCGAAGCACATCAGCTGCTCACGAGGCTATCGGCGCTGCAGTGTTGTCACAATTATGAATATGGTCAGAATAATTGCAACAAAAAAAATGGATTTAAGGTTAGAATGCATGAATTCCGAATGCCGATCTGTCAGTCAAGTCCGAAACTACATGCAACCCACGTATTATGGCAATGATGTCTCAGATAGCCTGACAGAAGATACAAATAAACTACTTTCGAGTGATTCATTACAAAAGTGCACATCGAATATGCAAAACACGAAAGCTCATTGGCTCTCGCACGTCACGGACACATTTGAGCTTCTTTTCCTTCTAATGATAGTTGTCAGATGCACTTAAAAGGTGGATAACGCCACCTACTGTACGACACCTGTGACAGCCGACATAAAATAAAGGATCGGGCTTAAGATTGGCTCGGGACATCCCTACGTAAAAGTGTACAGAATCGATACAACTCCTCACCTTCATGCGGTCGTACTTATCATCCACATCTTGAATCCAGGAGATAAACTGCCGAGCATTGAAGCGATCTCTCACAGACTTGTTTTCATCCCCCTGGAAATCAATATTTGTTAGAAATGTAATGAAATCTATATTCGTAGGCTTTGCAACATCTTTGAGGAGTTAATAACAGTTCAAACGAAGACTCACCTGGCTTTCCGATGGCATGTTGTACACTTCTGAATCCAGCAGCATTGTGCAAGCGCTAAAAGGAACGGCCTGATTTGCGATTGTTCTTGCTGCTCTGCAATGAACACGCAGCACTTCCTGCTCACAAGACACAATAAGCTTCTCCTGTAAGGGAGCATAAAATCAGAATGAGACGAGACATCCAACTGATCCAGTGATACCCTATGAGCATTCATCTAATCAAGGGAAAAAGCTGGTAAACAGTCTTTTGAAATGATCAAGGTCTGCAAGTTACAGTAAGAACATCAGAAGAAAAGAGATGAAATGGAGAGCATGATCACACTGCAATATGCTTAGCTCAAATGTATATTGCAGATAACTTGTTGTTCTATTATACAAAGCCTTTGATGAATCAAAGGATTTGCGCCGTGTGATCATTGCATACTAACAGGGTGACTTCTGAAATGAGCTCAGTGATGCGTAGAGAGGGGAAAACAAAGAAAATTGAAGAAGACTAAAGGCAAAGAGGAAGAGTTTACCCTCTCGATGCTGTGTTGCAGTCTTAGTTTTCCTCTCACTGCCTCTTGCTGTCTGAAAAGCTCCTTCAAGGGCTCCGACAAAGATGGGGGTGGCGCAATCTAAGATAGTAGGGAAAATAGTCTTGTCATTCTGGATGTTTAGCAAGATATCTCAACACTGGAAATGCATTAATGGAGATCTACTTTGTCTTAACCAAGCATGATGTCCAAAATCTTGCTCATGTAACATCAAGTATGTTTTGGTTTTGGGTGTGACCTGTTCTCTTGTCAGTATAATTTATCATGCTTCTGGCTAGATGTTAAGAGTCTTCATGCAGTGAACACAAAAATAAAATTCTTACCACTGGAATATGAAGCTTGCTCAGAGGCTTGCCATCTAGTAGATAGGAGCCCGTGTACGTCACGTACTCTGCGTAACACTGGGGAGCTTGAGGTGTTATGTAACACAAAATCTTCCGCTTTTCCTCAATTTTCTTGCGGATCTGAAGGTACTCAAAATAGGGGTTGGATCGGTCACTGTGGTATGGCTCTATCTCGTCCAATTTGATGGCATTCACAATGACCGCCAGAGTCTGCTGGATCATCTCCCGAGTCTGCTTCATCGCGGTGTTCACCAGCTGAACCTGCAACGGTTGCTGGCCTGATTTTGGAAACTTCCTCTTGCGTGGATGTTGGGACTGGTTGTCATCGTCCTCAACAGGCCTGCCTTTTGATTTGGTGATTAGTGCAGGTACAGAAGGAGTAGATGTCTGAGCTGTGGTTGAGCTGATGGTCTCTTTCTCCTTTTCTACAGTGACACAAGAAGTGGTCACACTTGTGGTGATTGGTAAGGAAGATACTGAAGAGGTGACGCTTGATGAGCTTAGCGCGGCACTCTGCTTGCTCTGATTGGCGAGCATCTGAGCCTTTTTCCGGGTCATCCTCTGGGGTATTTCCTCAATTTTCTTGGGTGCCTCGGACACTGGTATAGTCACAGACAACTTGGCCGTTGTCTCAAGGGCCTCTGATACTTGGGTACTGCTAGGCATGGAGACAGCTGGAACCTGAACAGAAGGATGAGGGCTGCATGAGGGGCCCAAAGCTACCACAGGATTTTGTCCTAACGAATGTGGTTTTGTGGTGACTGGTAGTTCCAAATATTGTACCATGACAGATGGCATCATTGTATCTGGAGTTGTTTCTTTTTGCCTGTATTCATTGTCCTTTTCACTGTCTGTAGAAAACAAATTCCCATTGTTTTCATCCACTTCTTCAAATGCTCCCCTCTCCTCTGGGATTGTTTCTTTCATGGGAGGAATGTCTGGGATGTCCTGAGGGTCTGGCTCCAACTCGCACTGCGGTCTATATCCATCCTCGCTTATGGAAGGAACCAAATCCTGACCAGATTCTGTAGGAGGCACAATTGCAGGAGAGCAAGACGTTTTGGACAAACTTGGCAAGTCAACATCCATTATTTCAGCATTTTCGCTCGTCTCGATGACTGGAGGTCTTGTCTGAGAAGGTGGAAGCTTACTCTCGGCAATCTCTGGGGCCGTTATATCAGGTTCCTGAATCTCCTTTTCTTGAAAAGGAAGCTCAGGTATAGAGAAGGGACCCATGTCATCCATTTCATCAGCTGCACCGGGGAATGGATCTGCCCATGAAACAACAGGTTCTTGTATGACTGGTGGGGCTACTACAGACATGCAGTTCTCTGCCGTATAGGTGGGAGACTCTTGTCTATTGTCTTTCATCATACATGGGGGCTCTAGGTCCATTTGTGCTTCCTCAGGATTTGGTTTGCAATCAGTGAAGAAAGTTTCTAGTCGAGGCGATTCTGATTCCAATGCCTCTGTTACCGGTCTTTCTGGTGATGAAATGTCTTCCACTGTGTCTTTGTGGACCTCATAATGAGATTCAGATATTTGTGATGGACAGTATGCTCTGGAATAAGAGTGAGGTGGAGTTACGGGCATTACACTTGGGATATGCTGCATTTCACAGTCGGAGTGTGAATATGGACTGCTAATCTTTGACACAGCTGCCTCAACCTCTCTGTAACTCTCATTGGGCGATTTCATGAGCACTTCTGAATTCCAGCCTAAGGACTGATCACATGAGTTTTCCATGTAGTTGTCTTGCGGATGGGTCGGTGTTGTGGGAATTTCATCAGGATCTCTTCTATCTGGACATTCAAGCCAAGCCTTTTTGTCAGACTCCTCAATCCCAAGTGCGTATGTGGGATCGTTTCTGGACTGGATGGACTCGTCTGCAGTGTGGTGACCTTCTGTGCCATCCTCAACAAAATCATCTTCCTCCTCTTCCTCTTCTTGCTCTTCAACAACAGGAGGCAAGTAGTCACTCACACTGACCGGGTGAGCTGGCATTAGAACAGGTCCACTCTGCTGTGGCTCTGAGAGATCATCAATATCCATGGGAGGCAGGGCAGCAGGGGCTGGAGTTGGGGGAGCAGCAATATCCAGACAAGGCTCCTGGGGTTCAGGTCTATGGATTGGAGTTGAAGGCTTCATGAGATAGTTGTTATAGACACTCCCCAAGTGTTCACTGCCATCGTTGATGGAATTTACAATAGGCGCTTCATCTGGCGCTCTATCATGTTGTGATAGATCAGGCCTAGGAGACATCATGTCAAGAGGGGGTGAAAAGTATGCCGGGGAAAGGCAATTAAGTCTGTCAGCTGCAATCTTGTCCTCGGTAAGATGCGAGGCTGAAGACTCGAATGCTGTGCCTTCGGGTATATGTTGTTGTCGTAAAAACTTTTCTGCCTCCACTTTGAACTCACTCTCAAGTGGTCTTCTGACATCAGAGGTGACCGAGCGACTCACAAGGGGTAACTGCATGTTCTTCGCTGGTGTTATGCATGTTCCCTCCTGGAAGTTATTTGACGAGTTGGAATACCGATCAAAGAAAGAAGGGGAGCAGGCATTCATGGACATAGTGGTGGCCGAGGAATTCTGGCAGTCAAGACCGTCAAATATGATATCAGTATAGTCCTCCGCACTGCAGGATGGAGTGCGTGGAGTTTGCATGACTTCCTCATAGCTTGGACACGAGATCACAGATGTTGGGGTGGGGACACCTGTTGGTCTGTTCTGGTCAGGTCTTGGAGATGCAGGAAGACTTTCCTTCATTTGGTGGCCCGCAAGCCAGTCTTTTGAGTTCTGACTGTCCATAGGTATTGGCTTTCTATCAGGAGACATCATTTGGGTTGGAAGGCCAATATCTTTCTTTTTTTCTTTCAAAGCACTTTCCACCGAACCAGGTTTTTTGGAAATTTCACTGCGGTTCTTCTTCAGTTCTTCATTTGATTTAGGTTTATCTTTGAGTTTTGGGTCACCTGACCGATGCCTCAGTTTTTCCATCTGTTTCATTCTTTCTTTGTGTCTCTTATGGCGCTCTTCAATCTCTTGATCTTTTAAACTAAGCATTTTGCCAAAACTTGTAAGTCTGAGATCCCCATCCACCAAAAGCTTTTCACGAGGGCGGTTGTCCTTTCGCGTCGTCTCTTTTGACTGGCTGAATTTGTCATTCTCATCTTTGACTTTTGCTTTGAGGTCTTTGTCCATGATATCTTTGTTCCTCTCCTTATTTTTCCCATCAAATTTAGAACCGTCTTCTTTAGATTTCTCTTTAAGACTTGTGACTTGAGTGTTCTCCTTCATTCCAGATTTTTGTTCTTCTTTTGAGTGTCTGAAGGAGCCAAATCCATCTGAATATTTATGCTTCTCCTCTTTCACTTTTTCCTTGTGTTTCTCTTTCTTCTTTTTGTCTTTTATTTTCTCACTGTTGATGACACTATTTGTCTTGTCTTTTTTGGACATCTCCTTCTCGAACTCCAGAGTCTTTTCCAAGTCATCCTCGCCATCAACTTTGGAACCATACGGAAAAGTGTAAGGGTCAGCCTCCAAAGGCATGGGCTCTTTGTCAAAGGGCAAGCTTTCCCTGCGGCCATAGGATTCTCTGATCTCCTCAGACTTATCTTTTTTATCCCCCTTTTCTTTCTTGACTTTCTCCTTTTCTTTGTCGTGACTCTTTTTGGATGACGAAGATGAGGAATGTCTATGCCTCTCTTTCTCTCTGAACTTATCCTGTGGATTAGTGATGGATAGGGACTCTCTTCTCTCCTCGGACATGTCAGGTATACTGATGTTGGAGGAATCATAGAAGCTGCTTAGAACAGGCTCATGACCTCTGTCTGTGAAACTGTCTGATGAAATCTCACTATTTCTATCGTTGGAATCATCTTTATAATCATTCATCGCCTCTTCCTCAAGTTTCTCCAACAAGGATTTCTCATTTTCCCCACTGCCCTTTGAGAGTTTTCGGTCTTTTAAGTGCTCTACCTTGTCTTTGTATTTGTTTTTGCCCTTTTCTTCACCGATGTCTTTCTTGTCAAGAAGTTTCTGCTTGCTTTTCTTGTCTTGATTTGAATCCACAGATGCTCTGTCCTTACGTTCCTTGTGTTTTGTGTCTGTTGAATCTTTGTCCTTTTTATCTTTGTGTTTTTCCATGGAGGCTTTCCTCTCTTTTCCAGCATCAAATGCCGCCTTCTCCTTTTTCTTATCTTTATGTTCCTTTTCCTTTTGTTTTTCTGTGGAATGTGTTTTCCCCTCAGAGTATTTCTTATGTTTATCTGTTTGGAAATTATCCATTTCATCTCTGTCTGGTGTGGAATCTTTCCTGTGAGAATCTGATAGTCCGAGAGAGTCACTTAATTTTGCAACACCCCCATTATAGTTGTCATCTTCATCTTCACTCTCATCTGTAAAAATATCTGCAATTGTATACCATGTCTTCTCTCTCACCTTTTCAGGTTTTCTCTCCTCTTTCTTGAACTCCAGGAAATCTTTTTCCCTGTCAGCATGTTTGTCCAGGGAGGTCTTCTCTTTCTTATCTTTATTCTGTTCAGATGACATCTTCCTTTCTTTGTCCTTGATGTGGGAATCTTTATGCTTTTCTTTAGCCCCATCCCGCTTGTCTTTGGGGGCCCGTTCTAGATCCTTCTCTTTCATTGATCTATCAATTGAGTTTTTCTCAGGCTTCTCTTTTTCCTGGTCCAAACTTCTGTCCTTAGGCTTGTCCTTGTGTTTTTCTCCTTTGGACTTCTCTTTCTTTTCCACACCATCCATTTTCTTCTCCCTTTCCTTTCCAGAGTGGTTCCTCTCTCTGGGGTCAGACTTGCAAGTCGTTTCATTCTCTGGTTTGTCTTTAAAGAAGGCCTCACTCCCATAGTCATCCCTCAAAGATTCTTGTTTTATTTTTGAGTCTTTCCTTTCTTTAGTAAACTCATAGGAATCTTTTCGGTCTCTGCTGCCATCTACAGAATCCTTCTCTTTCTTCTCTTTGACACCCTCTGTTGATTCTTTGCGTTTCTTCTCCTTGTCCATTGACTGACCAGAATTGAACTTTTGTTTGTCGGTCCAGTCTTTTTTCTTTTCAGTAATCTTTTCAGAGGATTCCTTGTCTTTCTTCTTTGATGCAGGTTCCTTTTCAGGACGCTTATCTCCATGATCTAGCTTTTTATCTTTGACTTTATTTTCCTTTCTTCGGTCCCTGCTTTCCTCCTTCACCGTTTCTACAATTAACTTGACGGCATTATTTGATTTATATTCTTTTACAGGGGCGTCCCAGCTGTCATCTCCATAAAGCGAACTGTCAGAAGACATGTCCGACTGCCACCGATCATGGGGATCATCAGATGCACTCATTTTGGTTTCCTCTAGTAAGTGATTTTTCAAGTCATAGTCTTCATAATCAGGTTCCTCCTTGATGTTTTTATCTCTCTTAGACTTTTCCTTCTCTTCCTTTAAGCTTTTGTCAGATTTAAAATGTTTGTCTTCTTTTTGTTCGTTCTTTTTGTCAATTTTAAGGGATTTGTCCTTAGACTTTTTCTTTTTATCATCTTTATGGGCTTTCTGCTTCTCCTCCTTTGCCTTGTCTTTGTCTTTTATACTTCTCTCCTTCTCAATCTTCAAAGGTTTGTCCCTCTCTTCTTTGTTCACCTTTTCCTTGTTTGACTCCTTTGTCTTCTTTGACCTCTCCTCTTTGATGACCCTTTGAGTTTCTTTACCTGGCCAGTCCTTGTCTTCAGATTTACCTTTAGACAGTCGGTCTTCCTTCTTAAAATGGTCTTTCTCATGTTTTGAAAGTTTGACCCTATTTTCAGAAGGTGACTCCGTCTCAACAATAAGTGATTTCTGCCGTGTATCATCAAAGTCAAAAGAGAAACTCTTGACAAACTTTTCGTTCATGTCTTGACTCAACACCACACTTGGAGCCTTTTCTTTTTCCTTACTTTTGTGTTTGTGTTTCACTTTGTGCTTCTTCAACACCTTTCCATCTTTGTCGGTTTTAGAAGTGGCTCCATCTGTGTTGGAGTTCTTGTAAAACTCAGAGTTCTTTTTGTCTACTGCACTGGCATGCGTGTTGTTTTTCTTCCGGTTATCTTGCACTTTCTTTTTCACCTGTTTCACAGACTCAACGCTGGAGTCGGCAGACGAGTAGTCCGACTCGCTGGAGAGCCTCGTTCTGACCGAGTCCGAGAGGGAGCTGACATCGTCTGACCATGTTGGAGAGGACACAGTCTTCCAGCCGTCTGTCCTCCACTGCTTTGGGTGCTGCTCTGCCAGAGACTGTGTGTGTTTCTGTGAGCTCAGACTCCCATGTGAGGAGGACGAAGAGACTGACAGAGAGCTAAAGACGGAGGGGTCTTTAAGGCTCAAAGTAGAAGAGTCCTTCACACAATTTGCACTCTGCATGGATCCTTTATCGTCCTCACTCTCCAGGTCTCCAATCTCAGAGTCTGAGGTGCAGAACTTGTCGTTCACTTTAACAAAGCGCACCTCCTTACTGACGTTATTTTTTGTCTCCTTCTTCCTCTTCTTTTTGACTTTACTCTTCTCTTTTTGCTGCTTGGAGCTCAGCGACGTCGATTCCCGGCTCTTTGCGTTAGTCTGAGGTGCAGGTTGCCTTGGTGTGGCCGTGGGCGTGAAACACAACGTCCTGTCGTCTTCATCCGAGCTGTTGCTGTCCGATAGGATCCTGCGCACAGCCTTCTTTGGTGTTAGCGAGTTGCTTTTGGAATAGGTTTTAACCTCCATCTTGGGTATGGAGATAAAGTTGTTTGTCTTGCTGACTGGATCCTTACGGAACTCTTTCTTGAGCAGATGCTTGTCGTCCACAGGTGGGACACGCTCTTCCTCATCATCCTCGTCAAACTCGTACTCATCCTTGACCGGAGTGGTGATCGATTTGGGTGGGTCCATGCCTTTCCCTTTTAATTTTAAGCCCTTCTCAAACTCTGAGTCTGTATTATTGCCATCAACAGAGCTGGATGGGGCAAATGACGGGGCATCTTCCTCTTCAGAAGAATCTGTTGAGATGCACAAAAATTCTTAATATTATGTTACACATTTCCTACACTTTCTAGAAATATATATACATACACACACCTGAGGAACTTTCCTCACTGGAGGTGTAAGTGCCTTTTCCCAGCAACAGATTAAGCATCGTTTGTGAATTTGCCACTTTTAACGGCGTCTCTCCTCTTCTGTTGCTTTGACAAGGATCTCCTCCATACCGTAACAGCAGCTTCACAACCTACAAAACCAGAATATGGGTGTCAATGTCTATCAAGATGCCCCCGCCCCCCAAAAAGTGGAATGCCTGTGTTGTGAGGTCCTCACTTTGAGATGGCCATTGTTAGACGCATCATGAAGAGGCGTGTCGTCATCCAGGCCCTTGGTGTTAACCTCGGCCCCGGCTGCCAGCAGCTGCTTGGCCACATCGTAATACCCTCTGTTACACGCCTCATGTAGTGCGGTCCAGCCTAAAACAAAAAACGTTCTATTATTAATAAAAAGCAACCCATTACTAAGTGTTATGGAAAGCATTTTAACAAGATCAAAATAGTAATCACCTAATATCCTATTCAATTTCCACAGCATGTTACTGGATCAAAGTGGAAGTTAGGTGATCTCTAATGGCTGCCCTTACCTGCAAAGTCTTTTACATTCACGTCAGCGCCCTCGTTGATGAGTTCCTTTATGCGGCGTGCCTCCCCACGTATCGCTGCCCGGTGCAGCCGCGTCTCACCCCTCTCATTCCGCTTGTTAACTTTGTCTTTGGTTTTTGAGGCAGAGTTTGGTGTTCCCTTCTGACCCAGACTTGACTGTGACTGATGCTTTGGTGTTGTGTCTGAATGAAAATGTAAGCATTAACAGCAAAATTACTTAGAGAAGTGGTTCTCAATTGGCTGGGGCCCACTAGAGGGCCCCAGGAAAGCTAAAGTGGGCCAACAAGATGATTCAAACTTAGTTTTATACATTGGACAGGAGCGTATAGACAACACAGGAAACACCAGAGGAGAGAAAATGGGAACAGAATCGGCAAAGGACCTCAAGTTTTCTAAATTTCCTAGGTTATTTTTTAGTGTTTGAGTTGTTTTTGTGTTACCCAGATCCTGGGTCAGGCATAACGCAGGGTTGAGTTATTTATCGCGGGCTTTTTGCAACCTCTTCAGGAGAGATTGGTGCAGCTCTTCGGTAAAACGAGGGTTTGTGTACATTTCATTTTATCTGTGAATTTGTTAATGTGTTGTGTGTCATTTAATTTTATGCAAAGCAACATGCAGGGGCACGATGTTTGTCGCCTAAAGTCACAGGATATTTTGGCTGCGAGTGAAACGCAGGGCAGCGGTCTGAAGTTAAAAGTTTCCCCACTTAACATGATACGAACTCCGGCACGAGATCCGGCGCCGTTACGGTGGAAATGGGACAACAGAGACTGGTCGATTACACTTGAATTACTTCTAAATGTTTGAATATTTGTTAAATGAGGGCAATATGTATTAAAAACACTACGTAAAATATGCCATTCTGTAAAATATAATCGAAAATAAAGAAATTTTCATGCAAATCAGTAGTTGTGTGGAGTGTTTTAAAAAGAAAAGTTGAGGATTTAAGTTAATCTGTAAACAATTCATGTATAAAGTGAAAAAAAAAATAACACAAGCTAGTATTTTAGTAAAAATGAATCATCTCATTATGCTGGGTAAAATTAACCAAACGTGTTCGCTCCTAAATTTACCCAGCCCTTGGGTTGAAAACAACTAAGTGTCTTTAACAAAAAGACTGAAAACCACTGACCAGTGTTTTTGTTCTGACCTCTAGGTGGCACTCTTGCACAACAAATATGGGAATGACAACTTCTGCATGTGCCAATTTGCGCCTTCTGGCTGTCACACATCTTTCACTAAATTACACAATTTTAATTGAATTTCACCCCTTGGATTTGGATGATATTGTCATCAACAGAATTAAAGCACACTCAATCAACAAACTACTATTTAAACAAGGAAAAGCATTGTCGATCACAGGGAAGACATACAATAAACCACTATTTTCAGACTCTTGCATTCGAAACAAACCCAAGAGTGTGCGCAACAATAGCTGGCATGCAAAAGTGCTCTGTATGGGTGGGGTTAAGGGCATTTCCTGTAGTCTTTTGTTTTGGAAAAATAAACCTGGTGAGCTACTTGAAGAGGAGCTAAATTTGAGCAAATCTAATAGAGACATGCATACAAGAGATCAGCATGAAATACCATTGGTTTAGCTTAGAAAACGAACGGTCAATGGACCTTTGAAATAAATGCAAAGCGCTTCAACGTTAGACTGCATGAGTCAATTCAATCAAATCTGAACAATTCATATTGGAACAGCACAAGCGAGTCCCTCGATGCTCTATCAACAGTCCTGGAGGGCTGATGAACAACAGTGGATTAAGATTGCAGAGGTTCATTTCGCTGAAGTAATGGAAATTGATGAGGGTTATCTTGTTTAATTGAATTCTAATTAAGTGCTGTGGTGTGTGTTTAAATGAAGCATAGCGTTAAGAGTCCAGCAGGGACAGTGGAAGCTACTGAAGCCGCCGGCCCCCCCTCCTGTTCGCGGCCCCCCGAGACGTGGCGCCCATGATAAACACGCACCTGGACTGTTTACGGACTCCTCCGCCGTCATCTGCATGAGAAGAGCCACCTGCTGCCGCTCTGAGAGGGGGTACCCGGCCCGGATCCCTGGCATGCCCATCCCAAACGGCAGGCCTGACTTCCTGGTGTTAGTGGGCTCTTTTTTAATGCGCTTCCGCTCTGGACCTTGTTTTTCTGTTGAGGAGAAAACAGGGGCATGTTAACATGTGTGAACGGACACAATTTGGTTTTGTGACCTCCATGGTCTAAGTAAGCTAGCACAAGTTGATAGTGCATCCTTAGTAGCCTGAAGGTCAAGTGAAACCTTGGGTGAATTCCCAGCTGCTCAGCCCATGTGAAAGCCTGGTGGTGGCAGCAGCCATAGTGTTAGATTACCCAAAAGCCTCATGGGGAGGGAGGGGCCCTCAGTTGCCAGTGTGTGTGTGTGTGTACGTGTGTGTGTGTGTTTCTTTAAGGCTATGACTTGGCAGCCTGTCACCGATTACAAAATGGCCGGTGTTCACGTTTCAATGTGGCTGAGACAAGGTCACCGCTGCGTTTGGACAAAAGCAGCTGCTCTTCACAGAAATGCCCATCAATTATTCTCAGTATGTCAGTGTCAACATATCTGCCTCACAATGCAGCCGTCCGGTTCATTACACGAGTCTCACCCATGCTATCGACTTACAGTAGGAGAGCCATCTTCGTGTTTGCCAGTTTCCACTGTATGACCCCCCCCTCCAAGCCTCAAACAGTGCAAACATGCCCAAATGTCACATAAGCATTCCTGTGCCATTAACACCAATAAAAGCCCGATGAGGTACAACAATCCTGTCATCTAGATTTCTGCCGTATGGAAGATCTACAAGCCAGCTTGTTGTTCTGAACGTAGTGATTTGCTCAAGGCCACAAGCATAATTTATAGGCAGAGGAAGCCAGACACCACCGCTTCCAGTAACGGAGATCTTTCCAGAAATTATTCTTCACGTCTGGGGCTGATGGATATTTTCTAACACCTGTAAACACTTACATGTAATGTACCCCCAACCTCTTGAACACACACAAGCTTGCCGTTCAGTCGCATTCCTGTGATTCAAACCTTGAAGAGCATGAAGAGCAGAAACAGTCTAAACATGTTTATGACGGGGTGGATGAAGGGAACAGAAAAAAAAAAAACAACAGCGCTCGCACTTTTAGTCTTCTAAAATAGACCCGACTGAGGTAACGACACTGGTACAGTATTACAAAAGCTTTCTACTACTATCAAGCTTTCTGTTCCCATTTTTCACATATAAAGTGAATTTGTTGCTGCAGAATGTTTTACATAATCTACTAACAGTTCAAAAATGAAAAAAAGTTTACAAAAATGTGAGATTCATAAATGAGTAAGACTTACATCAGTGCTTAAATAGCTTCACATTACGTAACTTTGTATTAAGCAACTCGTTATGTCTAAAGGAGCACATTGAACGCTATTGTAAAACAGTATTTGTACAGTTGAATGCAGCAACATAGCTGCCAACAACCGACATCTACAATAACTGCACTGCAGACTAAGGTTTGCTTGGTATTGTTTTTCCAATTGCACTGCAGATATATAGTGGTATAAAGAGCATCACAGAATCTCTACAATAAATGTATACTCTCACACAGTGCACACCCTCACATCTCCTACACAAAACAAAAATGCTGGCATTTAGGGATATTTACGGACTGTTTAATGAGGCTCAGAAGTGCATTTAAATTCATGATAATGGTATTCAAATGATTCGAGTAAACAGCCGATTCATTCAGGAACAAAGCAAGCCTCTGTCTTTATGAATGAGTCATTGAATCATTGACTCACTAGACTCGTTTGAAAACGGACTAATTCATAAACGAACACTGCTGCGTTTGCTTGGAGATGTGCAAAAAACCTATTGAATTGTATAAAATCAATACCACATTTGCAAAAGAGCTGTCACTCGTCTCAATTCACTGCGATCTCTTCCGTTATATATAATCAATGAAGTTGTCGACACCGCACAATGGATCTCTTAGTATCGATAAGCTCTCACGTTGACTGTAATGGCGAAATTAAGAGATTCTCTGTTTAATATTGCTATATAAATGTTACCTCGCAAATTTTATCTTACCAACTGTTTCTAATTTGCGATAATATTATGCAATTCGTATATGATTAATATTTGCAAATATTAATATTAATATATTTTGCTTCATTTCTACAAAACTAACAGATATTAAAACATATAGATCTTTAGAGTAATTTTTTTTTGGCGGTATATAAATCTTAAACACCTTCAACACTAGTGTATTTACAAACAGATGTATAATATTAAATTATGATTATTTAGAAATTATAAGATAGAGCTTACCCCAAAATTAATGTTTTTGTTCCAAAACTGTATTATATTATATCACTGTTCTTTTGCAGGAAAACATTTCATTTGTTACATTCAATTGTTTGATATAATAGTGATCCATTTGTATAGCTATCGATAATTATTTATTTTACATTTCAGAAGTTTTTTTGTTTTTCGCCAATTCGCTGTTTGCGAAATTGCAGAGATTATTGAGATTAAGTTTATTTGTTCGATCCATTATCTGTGGATTAATTTACTAATTTAACATTTGTGGTAATTTCTCGGCATAATAATGGCGGAACTTACAGGAAAGAGCAAAATTGTGAAATTCAGGCCCTGTAAAACACAGCAAAGTTTAACAGAGCAGTTTTTAGAGAGGGGGAAGTTATACTAGGAGTTGAAATCACCAACATAACTTTAATTTAATGATGCTAATAGGTTTAACCTATTTATATCACTGCTGAAAAACACCTAATAGTTATGGAGGTGGTCTAACTAGTTTTTCATAAACAACCTAAACCAGAAGAGCTGGTTTGGGTGAAGAGCTAAAGACGGTACAGGCCGGTGTCAGCAGCGATGATCAGTCCTCAGTTTGACTGACTCGAATTAAGCAAACGTAATATTGCTCCAAGCATTTCTTGGTCTGACGTCAGAGTGAGCCGTTTCAGGGATGACAGCACAACAGCCGAGGGAAGTTTTCAATGGTAAATGTTTAAATATGAAGCAAACACATTAAGCATTGCGTCATAGGGTTTTCTGGGTGGATTATTCCTAATAAGCACCTCTAAAACGAATCCAAAGTCGCACATGGCTCCACAGTCAGTCAACAAAACCGTAAGGCAGAACTCTCAGTGAGCTGCCCAGTGAAAACAGGAAATGAAGGCAGAAGAGACAGGAAGTGCCCGCAGGATGTTGTCTCGATACACGGCAGATGAAAGGACAGTATGGGGGAGGGGGTTAAAAAGAGTAGGGGGGGACTGGTTTCATCAGCCACAATGATGAACGAAGTCATCTAAGGAGCACTTGAGGGTTTTGCTCAGAAAATATAGGTTGTTAATGTACATCTGAGCTTTTCAGTGTGAACGCGGGCCAGAAAGCTGGGGCGGCAGCACCGCTGGGAGACGTGGTAATAAAACCCAGGCAAAACAGACGCTGACAATACAGGCACCGGCAGATCTGATATATACGGCGAAATCACAATAGTGAATAATTCATAAGAGCGCTGCATGACAGAAAATGAAATACTACTACAAAAAAAAACATTCCTCCCTCTAGGAATACGAGTAACGCTTCCATGGCTTGGCCGTCCGAAGGCCAAAAAACATCACCGGCCCGATCTGTTGGACAGCAGTGAATCTCTTCTGTCTGCCCACAGGAAGCAGACACGTTCTAAATGCGAGAGAGTGCGCATTTTAGCCAGAGACCGATAGCGTGTGCGAGTGTACCAGCGCACATGCCTGCCAGCGTTAGCAAGGCGTGGGCAGCAGTGGAGCAGCAAATATTACTGTCTCTTATCAGCCAACCCACTCCCTTCACCCTTATCCACAACATTCTCCCTCCACAGCTCACGTCCACCGTCTGCTGTAGCCCGCATGCCCAAAGATATCAAATCATCCCAAAAAAAGCACCTCATAAGCTATTCGGTCTCTGTAACATCCTCTGGAAAAGCATTGTTATTTGCGAGCTAAATGCATCGCCACGAGCTCTTCAGAGCAGTGCCACTGCATTCTATTTCCATGCCAAGTTCTGCTGCCTCTAATACATAATGCAGCAAAGATGTCTGCGGCCTGAGAAAGCGCAGCAGAGGTAATGAGCAAACACAGAAGATGGAGGCAGGAGGACGTTGAGATGGAGAGAAAGGACGGAGGAAGTATCCTGAGTGCTCTCGGGCCTCGTGGGTCGCTCCTGCACTACAGCTAAGTGGCACAGACGATCGCACGATCGCCTCCCCGAACGCAGAACGCACCCGAGAGCCTGTGAGAGAGACGCAGAGAGGGAGATGTAAAAATACCAGCTGGATAAATTATGTATTTCAAAACGGAATCTTCCAGAAAATGGAGGCCAGAAAACACCCTTGGTGACGGGCTCCATTTTACCTTGACTTCGATACACAATTACGGATGATAGTCGGACCAGAAAGGTTTACATGGTGTATCTTTTCTCCATTTCAGGTTTTTAAATTAACCCTTGCGCGACCTTATTTTTTAATCATTTTGCCCGTGTTACTGTCAACTGTATAAATTTTGGAACAGGTGTGTATTTTTATTGAGATTTACCATTTCACCCCCACTTGCGTTAATAAATCTATTTTGCACTAGTAACGCAAACTAGTTCCTCTCAGGACCTTAAGGACAAACATGTCCGCATTGAAACCCATTTTTAATCCCAAAACCATTTAACTATAAAATGATGCAATCTTTGTTAATATGCTTTTGTTGGCAAGGCTTCAAAATTGTTTTTTTTTTTGTACCAGATGGTGCCATTTTCTCAGGTTTGGCCTATAAAGCAAATTCTTGCTTTATTCTTGTTTTCTACTTATGCATATTATAGAGCCAAATGGATTGTGTGCAAAATTGGTGAGTGTGTGTGTGCAATATTTCAGAGAGAAAAACTACTGCAAACAGGGTTGCCAGGTTTTTACAACAATCTCCGGCCAACTGCTACTAAAACTATCCCAAAAACAGCCCGTTCGCATTTAAGGTGGTAACCCCCGGAAAAACACACATTCTGGGGTGTAAAATCCACTTTTTGGCAGGGTTCCCCTGGTAAAATTCACATTCCAGTGGATGTTATTTGTTATTATTATGGTATGCGTCAACCAGCGGACATGAAAAACAACCCGCGGCAACAGTAGTAAAGCATCATGGACTTGACAACACTGACTGCAAATCACAAATCCAAACACTGTATGTACCAGTGTAGTTTTGTTGGCATCTAATGGGGAAAATTTGGCATTGCGCCCAAACAAATCCTTACTAAACGCTAATTTTTTGAGATATCAACCTCAAATTTGGAACACAGCTTGTTTAGATTTATTAGCAGTTTTAGAGTTCAACATGTTTCATAAAATATATATTTTATATAAAATAATGTTCATAAATCAATTTCAACTTTTTTTGGTCTCACTTTTTAAACTTTTTCAACAATAATCTGCCATGGGTCATCTTTAAAATGAGACAAAACTTTGGTTTGTGCTCCCAAGATTCAAATTTTTACTAGATTTTTTTGACACACTATGGACCTGTGCGTAACTTTTTTTAATTGACGCACAAGAGTTAAAACAGCAGTTAGTTTTCACTTAGTGCACAAATTAAATTAAGTTTGGTTACTTTATAAACTACCAAAACAGTACAGATTTATAATCATCAATTAGTGGGTTTAAGTATTGGTCATTTTGAATCCATGCATCAAATTTCCTTCCCATCTCGGCTTTTTTCATGCTATTCTTAGGTTTGCTTTCTTTGGAGAAGCAACTCTAGCCTATTAAACAATACTCCGTCTTCATCTGCAACATCTTCCTTTCCATTTCATTCAGGCCGGGACTGAGTTGATAATGGCTTTCGTAGTAACTGCTAACGCTTCATAATTAAAAAGAGCTCCCATTGCAGTAAAACGTTAAATGCACATCCAAATTTCAGAAGCAGGGCGCTAGTGTGAGCTCATTGCGGTAACAGAACAAAGATCTAACTAGTCCTGTACTGGAAACCTTCCAACTGGGGGAGGAGACCATGGAGAGAACAGCTCAACTACATCAAAACGTCCCAGTAAGGGTGCATGAGCCGGAACACAGCCAAGAGCTGGACAGAGTCCATTAGGAACAGACAATGATGCAGCAGAAAAACATGCAACAAAATCCCAGCTACCTTCACAGAGGTTGTAGCCGCTATTGCACGGCCCAAAAAGGAATATTCAATGTGTATTATTAGATAAAACAAATGCAAAAGCCACACTGTGTTTAAAGCAAAATAAATGTTGGAAATGGACAGAGAAAGAGAGAGCGACATCGATTCAGGCCAATCAAAGAATGGACGTGACCACACCCCCTATTAGCATTACAATGAGCACTTCAGGCATTGTCTGATGAGAGAGAAAATGGGCAAGATTTCACGCCTTACAGCCACGTCTCAAAAGAGGAGGAGGGGGTGTTCTGCCAACGGCTTGCTAAAAGGTTACAGCCTCGACTGCAGAAAAAGCAGTCATAAAATAACAACCCAAAATGCATTCAAACTCCTGTTTTTCTAAACAAGTTAAACAACATGCGACGAAACAAATGGAAAAGTAAAACTAACAAAAATCATTTACTTTTAAAAAAAAAAATAGCCACTTTTCAGTATAAATGTGCAGCTTGCTAAAAACTTCCACATTCAGTTAGGATCAGATTAAATACTTGAACTGCATCAACAGATTCCCGTAAACAACTCACCCTTCGCAGCATGTCATTTCCAACAAATTACTGGACTAACAACTTCTCCATCAGTCATTCAAGCACACAGTACTGGAAAAAAAACAACAACTTCCTGTTACCCATAGCTGGCCCAGCCCCCTTACCAGAGTCAGAATCTTTCTGATCTCCATTGGCTCCGACGGTGAAGGGCAGCTTCCTCTTAGGAGCTTTCTCTTTCATCTCTTTGACACCATCGCTGCGGTCCAATTTAGGAGTCTTGTTTGACGAGCCTTTGTCTTTATCCTAGGGGAACATGGGAAACAGTGTAAGTTCAGCACATGATTCAGCTCAGAGTAAGGGTTGGTAACAGTGCTCTAGGACAAATATTGCTGTCACAAATAATAAATGTAGAAGATACAACTATGTACGTTTTTTTATACATTATTGTGTTCACCTTAATTTGATATATATGGGTATGGACCTTTCCCTCCCAATATCAGGATTTAAGGATTAAAAATAGTATATATACTTACATTATGGAAAAAGTACACTAAAAAAAATGCTGGGTTAAAAGCAACCTAAGCTTGGTTGAAAAACCAAAAAATTGGGTTATTTTACTTAACATTAACATTCATTAAAATGACCATTGCTTGCTTAAAATTAACCCAAAGTATGTTGGAAATAAACATTTAGTAAGTAGCTTATTAATAAACGTTCACCTTTTGATTGTTATTGTTGCCTCTAATAATTATGTCTGATTTTGGGTTCATTTTAAGCCAGTCATATAGTAATTTTTTAAAGAATATTTAACTACTCCCATCTGCTGGGTTTGCCCATTTTCAACCCAACTTGGGTTGTTTTTAACTCAGCATTTTTTTGTTTTAGAGTGTATTTTTTAGATACTGTAGGACACATTTCTGTATTTCAAACAAATTATTATAAATTTCTGGTGAAAACCAATATTCTATGCTGGCCAGTGAAACTATTTAAGGGTTAATTCACCCAAAAATGAAAGTTCTGTCATTAATAATTCACCCTCATGTCTTTCCAAACTCGTAAGACTCGTTCATAACTCATCTTCGGAACTCAAATGAAGGTATTTTTAATGAAATGAGAGGTTTCTATCCCTCCATTGACAGTCTACGCAACTACCGCTTTCAAGCCCCAGAAAGGCAGTAAAGAGATCATTAAAGTGACTCCAGTGGTGTAACCTCAATGTTATGAAGTGAAGCATAATTAATCACTTTATTTGCATAATATTAATCTCTGACGAGCAACCTCTGCTCTCACGTCAACAAAACAGGCGTGCATTATGGTGAACGCGCATTGGAGAATAATATTTTGTAAAAGTGGTAAATTAAAAGTGTTAAGTTTTTTTTGCGCAAACAAAACACTCGTGTCGCTTCATAACATTGAGGATAAACCACTGGAGTCACGTGGACTACTTTAATGATGTCTTTACTAGCTTTCAGGGGTTTAAAAGAGGTAGCTGCGTTGGACAGATTTCATTAAAAGATAATTTGTGTTCCAAAGATGAACGAAAATCTTACAAGTTTGAAACAACAGTGAGGATGCATAGACAATTTTAATTTTTGTGTGAACTAATCCTTTAAAATAAGACATTAAAGTGCTGAGACAAGGGAACATTGCATGTATTTCCACAAAAGATTGCCTAAAGTGACTTGAAGCAAGAGATATTCTGTGTGATAAATACTTTGAAGATGGTGGGGGTTTCTGATGGGTTCCAGTTGTTGATGTAAAAGGTCTGGAACTGTTTCAGACCCCTCCTCAAATTTCAAAGCTGCACACACCCATTCCTGCCAAAAGCCCACCATTAAAAGGCATTCAATATTCAGATCTCAAAAACAGCCCATTTTGCAAAACCTAGACTAACACACACACACACACACACACAAGCCATACTTAAGACACATATCACATACAGGTTAATTTCATACCGCCAGTGGTTTCCAACTACTTTACAACGAGGTCCATTTTCCAAACTGATTGGGGGGTAACAACCATGAAAAGGATTCAATATGGTAAAACGTATAAATGGAATTGAGAATATCTGAACTTTGCAACTGAAAGAATTCTGAAAAAAAAAAGCCTGCAATGGAAAAGAAATTAAGATTTTAAAAGGATTAGTTCACACCCTCAAGCCATCCCAGGTGTATATGAATTCCTTCTTTCCTGATGAACAATCAGAGTTATATTAATAAATATCCTGATGCATCCAAGCTTTATAACAGCAGTGAACGTGACCAATGAGTCTGAAACTCAAGAAAATGCATCCATCCATCATAAATGTACTCCGCACTGCTCCGGGGGGTTAATAAAGGCCTTCTGAAGTGAAGCGATGCGTTTGTGTAAGAAAAATATCCATATTTAACAAGTTATAAAGTAAAATATCTAGCTTCCGCCAGACCGCCTTCCATATTCAACTTATAAAAAAAGCTTTTTCCGTAAGTTGCATTCGGAAGGCATAGGATATTAATGTAAGCATTTTAAACTGCAAAAGGCGTTACGCTTTCTTCCTAAATTGAATACGGAAGGCGGTCTGGCGGAAGCTAGATATTATCATACTTTATAACTTGTTAAATATGGATATTTTTCATCTACAAAAGGCATCACTTCACTTCAGAAGGCGTTTATTAACCCCTCGGAGCTGTGTGGAGTACGTTTTGCTTTCGATGGATGCAGCGTAACATTCATTGATCCCGCTCACTACATATTTCTCCGATTGTGTTCATCAGAAAGAAGAAAGTCATATACAGCTAGAATGGCTTGAGGGCGAGTAAAACTTTCAATTTTCAATTCAAAGCGAACTAACCAGATCTCTTCATAAGAACACATGTGGTTGTAACAAAAATTAACTCCATAAATGCACGTGAGCAGTCGGCTGATTGTTGAGAGAGGAAGTGAGACTGGAGCAGCTGGGGCTGTGTCTGCTACTGGCAGTGCTAATGAAGGCTAATTAAAGAGCTCTTAGAGCAGTGATAAAGCTAAAGCTGAATGCAGCGTGGAGCCGTTTCTGCTGCGAGAGCCTCTCCGCCCAGCCCACTTCCCCCTCTGTCATGGGACTATGATGTCATCCACGTGCAAACACACACACACACACACACACACACACGGCCACTATCTGCCCCTAACTATCTGCTCAAAGACTAACTCTCCCAATGAGAGAGCTGAGAGCAGGATTTCTTGCAGCACGTAGAGAAACCCAGGCTAAATGAAGTAAAAAAACGGTTTCACTGCTTTTCTCTAAAACCATCTGTGTGAGCAGCCCTGTTTACTTTCTGGTCTCCTAGCAATGCTTTCACTCTTCCTCGCTCACGCGCTCGCTCCCTCCCCCTCGCAGAGTCTGATGCAATACTACACAGAATGATGTACACACACCATCTGGGCCATAAACTCACTAACTCTGGCTTGTCTTGCACCAAAACACTGACCCTCAGATTCAAATGCCCTCATGAAAAGAAAAACGCCTCTTGTTTTTATACAACGCCATGCTGAAATTCTACAGTGCTTTCATTCAAATTGCATTCGAATACTTCTACCACACTTCTTAAGTCTGTTTTTTTTCTATACCGAGTGTATATTGAGCGCTGCTGGTCTTGTTTTGTCTGCATTCATGAATCCTGGGATGGACGCCAATGAATCTCATTAATCTCCATGTTGAACAACCTCAAGATGGTTAAACCTCTTAACTTAAGGATTGGCATATTCGCACAGTTTTGCTTATGTGAGAGTAAAGGGCGGGGAGTTTATATTATAGCTGTTATGAAACAGACCAAAACCAGGCATACTTTGCTCCCAAAAGCATGCAGAGAAACAGCATTGCCAATCAGAATTTATGAAGATCAAAGTCAAATAACTAAGAGTAAAAATTATATGGCTTGCGGGTTTAATTTACATGTATGTGTGCTTTAATTATTTACATGCGTGTAGGATACGTGCATCTCAGAGCAGCTCCGTTCACAGTAAACGCTGCTCCAGATGAGCTGTTATATATGCGTGGAGCATCTCCAGCTCTTCATATGCTGAGAATTATATTTGGGTTGCTTATAATGTTCATCTGGGAACGCAATGTGCACCATTTCACCAGATTGGGCGAGAGCCGTGAGGGAACAGTGTGAGGCCGGAGACGCGAGTCATAATGAGCGTCACCTGCGCACTGCACCGGTCTCGTATCTCTCACGGAGGAGCTCCGGAAGCATAAAAGAGCAGCGATAGTAAGGACGAGAGAGGACCAGGCCTGGATTTTGTGTTGTATTTTTATTATGATTGTGTGGGCGGCAGTTGCTGTGAGGAACTGCCGCCCTTTTACTTTCGTTTTGTTGTTTGTTTATTTATTTTGGATATTAAAAATTATGTTTAACGTTCGCCAGTTCCCACCTCCTCCTTCCCGTTCATGCAAACTGTGTTACATTTACTTACGCCAACACAGGAGAATACATCTGTTTCTAAATATGCAAACTGTTCAATAAAACAAAAGTTTAAACCCTCGCTATGAGTTAGCATGTTTTGATGTCCACGCCTTCCTTTTGAAGAAATTATAGTGACTGTAGTATCTCTATCAAAAACAAGTGGCCAAATATTAAAGATTAAGTTAACATTTTAATAAAAATGTTGTTTGGCTAAAATTAAACAAGAATTACAGAAAAGCTTTTGTTATAATACCTAATGTACAGAAGATGATTGTTTATATTATGTATACGTATGCTTTATTTGAAACAATTATTGCCTCGTTGTTACTTATATATGCATGTTAAGTCATTTTAAAGGCTTAGGTCAAAATCCGACTACCAAAATGATTGTTAGTACACTATTATTACACCTTTATACAACGGTACACACTGTATAAAAGGTCCTAGACCACATCATTCTCACAACTCGCAACAAAGCTGATTAATGGAATTTGTTTTCTGAAGGTTTTTCTGTTTTTAAATAACAGTACGATCAATTGAACACACTGTTTTCTATCCCTCGTCACAGCCTTGTTTTCATTCCTGTTAAAAATTAAATCTGGCGCTACCCTAAAGGCCCGTTCACACCAACAACGATAACTATAAAGATATAGTTATAAAAATCGCTCTAAATATAAAAGAATAGCAGTGTTCACATCACAACGATAACGATATAGAACTATTTTTTTCCAACAGCCAATCAATCCACTCTAATTTAAGGGCTTATGCGTTTAAAATGGCAGACGACATTGCAGAGAAGTTACTAGCCGAGGTCCAGAAAAATCCACCACTGTTTGACAAGTCAAATCCCCTTTTCAAGGATACTTTAAAGAAAATGGATATATGGAAAACAATTGGCCATATCCTCCGAAAAAAAAAGTAGTATTAACACAAAATTACGTCAGATATTCAACGCTAGTTTCGACAACATCGTCTTGCTTCCTTTGTAGTGGCAGTGAAAAAGACTAGCTGTTGTTTTTTTATCATTATTTTGACTTTGTCAGCTAAATTCACAGTTAGATTAGATCGATTAGCTATTCACTCGAAACACAGCATGCTGAGGACATCTGCTGGTCATGCCGTGTAAATGCAACAGCAAAAACACGTACACACTTTGAAATCACGGCACATGAGATTAGAATAAACAGACCGTCATTGTTCGTTGGTGTGAATGCAAATATGGCGTGAATGGTCCTTAAGGTCAACAAATGTAGAGTAATTAGTTAGTATGATCACTTATTGATGGTAAATATAACTAAGATGTTTAGAAAAAAGATGACCATTCTTAGTTTGTTGGAATGCTGAAGTGAGCACACCAACACAGCAAATGTGCATGTAGCTCTTACGACAAGACTTGGGATAAACCTTATTCAATGGTACTTAACAGCTTAGAAAGGTTATATCAGCACAGAGAGACAGAGAGAGAGTTAGTGTGTGGATATAAAAGCAATTTTCCTCACCTTCTTCCCACCCTGCTTTTCCACCATGTCGGTGTTGAGTGGGAAGTCCTCCAGCTGGGGGGTTTTAGAACCCCCACCCTTGGGCATCGTTCAGCTATTGCCACGCCAAACCTCATTCACGCTTCCATCGCATCGTCATCGACCGTCTGTGAGACAGAGCGAAGAGAAGGACACATTAGCACTTTGCTATCAAGCTCCTCAACACACAATGTTTTTTTATCCTCATTTTTAGCCCATTTGTCCATTTTCAAAGCACTTTAATGCAAGGGATCGAAAACAAACAGCATTTTTAGATACAGATTTTGGAAGAACTGAGAAATTACATCTGTTAATGTTCCATATACAACCAGTCAATCTATTAGATGGATAGTAAAAACTTAACAGTCGTCAGAAAATGTCAACTAGAGTTGTCATGATTACAAAATCGCCTGACCAGAGCATACTACAAATTACAATCATAATGGCATCTGGTTGCATTGTGTTTTCACTTCTCATGTGTAATAAACATTTCCAGCTTTTATAAATGACCATATAAATCTAATGACATGCTTTGGCGGAGGAGATGACAGCATTTCGCAGATTTTGAATGAGCGGCATACTAAAATAACCATTGTTAATCACACACAGAAACTCAAAAAGGTCTTCAAGGTTTAAACGTCACATGAAAATGAATAACTAAATATTACTACGTCATACATCATTTTCAAAAAAGTTAAATTATATTACTATGTGCTCAAAAACCCTTGATTCTAAACAAAAACGGGATTTGAATTAATACAACCGCTTTCCAAGTTCATAACAAATTACTTTTTTGTAACTGACATGAACACATTTCTTAATTTGTATAAAATCAGTCACAAGCACAATTTATTACCAGTCCAAATGTTGTACACAGCTTCATTGCCAACAAATTGCATCATTCAAGCCTTCCACTATGAAGAAAAAGGTAGACCTGTTCATCTGATAACCCTGATCTGCAATCTGTTGTGGATAACCATTAATCAACCTAAAAGACTGAATCTCATAACACATTCAATAAAGCTTTTGAACGCAACACCAACACGGTTCCCCAAAATGCATTTGATCGAGTTAAAGAAGAAAACAATTATAAACACCAGCCAACACTGTCGTCTGGCTTTGACTGCATTTCCATTTGCAAATTTAAGCAAAACCTTAAATTACCAATGTAATTTAGTACATTTATGGTTTGCAATCACAAAAAAACAAAGCAAACAAAACAGCAGCCCGGGTCAGTCACGTACACACCGATCAGAGCTACCGGCAAAACGATAAGATAAAGATATAAAACACTGAAGCGTCCGAGTGCACTGCAATTCATTAGTACTGCAGGGTGGAGACGGCTGCTGCAAGAGATTAGAAGGGAAAAAAAAAAATCAATTCGTTATATTATTGCAAACTTAGGCAACCGATATCGATACAATTAAAGTTTTTGCATCAAGGCTTCGACAATATGGCATTTATGCATCGGTTTAATGTCTGCAAGACAGCGGAGTCATCTTTTTCTTCTCATTTGGGAGCAATTTTGAAGCTGAACATTGAAGATGCTCCGTCACAAGCATGTGGGTTCACTTTAAAGACAAGTAATCTTTATAAAACGCCTTCAATTTTCAAGAGACGTCACATAAAAGCTTGTTTCATACAGGGAACTATCACAATGAACTGCGATGTGCATTGCATCATACCCAAATGTTGTGAAAGTGCACGACTTAATCACGCTCAACAGAGATTGAACCAAGATGTGTATGGGTAATGATACTTGGATCATTGCATTGGAACATCAAGGCTTAACGTGAGGGCAGTTGTACACTATAATCCTCTCTCCATAATGTATGGTTTAGTTTTTAGCTAATTGCCTGCTCCTTTTCCTTCTATTGCCCAGGAAAACTGGCACTCACCACTACTCTGGCGCCACAGCCATCTCTCTACAGCCCTCCTATTCAAAGACGGCTATTTATATCTCCAGCTAACGTACCGAACGCGCATGAGGCGGAGAGAAATACTGCTCCTGTTATTCAGGCATGTCTCCCACACCCCATCCTCACCCCACAAAAGCAGTTCCACACCTCAAAGTGGTCGAAAGGTCAGGCTCTAATGGGGATAAACAAATGTGGGGTGGACGAGACACACAAGCTTGTGTCCTAAAGTGGTTTGATGCATGTTCTAGAACAATACATGCCCAAACAAGTCTGTTTTAAGATCAAAACAAACAGGCCATTGATCTATTTCTATCCGTTCATTGATCTGTTAGCTGCGAGATCCCCGAAACTCAACTGGCTGAAGGGAATCTTCAGAGCCCAGTCTGTACATGCATGAACACAGAGCTTAATACGGTGTGATGCATCTGCTTGTGAACGAGTTTCTGAAGGAAAAGAAACACACAGAGAAGAAACAGTAACATCCATTCCAGAAACACGGCTCATTTCCTCTGCTTTCCACCCCAATCAAAAGCTGCTGCGCATCTGCCATCAGTGTGGGTGCTTGTGTCAGACAAAGCGTTTTTTTTTGCCTGCAGCCAGCTGTAATTCATCACATATGAGGTCTACTTATAGCACTGTACTCTACTGTAGCTGGAGCAGACAGCACAAGGACCAGGCTTAATACTGACATCTTCCTGCATCCGTTTCCTGCTGCACAACCACACAACAGCAGCGAGAATATTTGTACATATTCCCGGCAGGGGTCTTGCATACGTCTGGATTCTGGCAGATTTTAAGAACTTTCACCAAAGTTGACATGTCCTAGCCAGATGCAATCTGACTCCGCATTCATTTAAGACATCAAAAGTAGTCAAGTCAGTTTTACTTGTAGAACGCCGTTCACAATACACTGTTAGGGGTGTGATGAGACAGTTGAGGCGAGACATGAGATGAAATACGTGACTAAAATAGTCTGCAGGTGCATTTGAAATGTTTCAACTAATCTTGTTATGAATGTCATTTCAGTGCTGAGTGTGCATTCTGTAAGATCAGACGTTTGTCAGACTCTTAGGCGCTGTTGCTCAACGAATCCTCTGCCATGGTCTTGTCAGTCATCTCACCACGTGATCGGTGAACTCGTGTTGGATGAGAATTAAATGGTTTTTATTTCTTTAAAAAGTAAAACGACAGTGGAAGGTAGTGGTGGCACATTCTATCCTAATTTCATGGCAATATTACGAGAACGCTTTTCACATCGACGACAACTCTCGTCACATTTTAATCTCATGAGATCTTGTGGCACAAGATCTCGTCACACAGTTTCGAAGAAGCTTTACAGAAAGTCATGATGTTAATGTTTTTAATATCTTCACAATGAGGATGACAACTATAATTATAAAGATATAGTTCTAAGAAAATGAATAAAAAGAATAGAGTCCACAATGCAATTGTAACGATAGTGGCATAGAAAAACAATATCACTGAAAACACTTGGTGATGAACGACAAAAACACAGACAGCAAAACAGAATCCACCTCGCTTTAAAGAGCGTGAGCATTCAAAGCAGACAATGACATTGTGTATAACTGCGTTATAGTTTTTCTGCAGTATCAGAGACGTGTGGCATATTTCAAAAGAACACTACGAAACGTGGCATCAAAACTTTTGCACGACAACAACTCTAGTCTTTATTCGAGTGATGATGGGCTTCACATACAGGCTCAACTGGCTGCATTTTTCTAGATAGATGATGGGCAGATAGACATGCCTTGTTAGTGCATGACTGGCTTTGGGTCATGGGATTAATCTGGGAGGAATGTAGGCCCTCTCAGTTTGCTGAGGCTGACCCTGGGTCAGCCGACCAGTGCTTAGACAGCTTCCTCCTGCCTGCTGACGGTGCAGTCCTGCCTTTGCTCAGCCGGGAACACAAAGCTCCCTCTAATCTCCTGCTTCCACCAGCCCCGGTCACAAGCACATGTGCATACTACACAGATTTGGATAGGAAACCAGCACAACATGGCTGTTCTCTGAGAGAAAAATAAGACTGTTAAAAACAATTTGTTTGCAGCATGACACATGCTCACAAATGCAGTATCGCTAGATCTACAGGAGCTGCCAGAAAAGAGCAAATGCAAAGCAGATATGCTGTATGTTCAAACAAGTCAGTATTGTCACGTTTGAGATGGAGCAACTGTTTCACGTAGGGCTGGGCGATGCATAGAATATTAACAACATTAAATGGGGCTTTTGCAGCAGGTAGTTCTAGGAACTAGCCACCAGGGTGGTTCCCCCAGAACTAATAGCTCCCCCAGGGCCGTTTTCATGTTTGCATTCACACCACAAGTAGGAAATCTGAAGTGACATAAGCTGCGCTTGTTGTGACTTATCTTGATGGTGCTGAGAACTGAAGAGCCTGAGCACAGTGCTCCTACTCTCTATTAGTTTATGATTAAGGTCCATCGATCACCATTTTCCATATTCAGAGAGTCAGTTTGTGGAGTAAATATATAGGGCATAATCTGTGTGTGAACACGGCTTTTAAAAAAACTGGCGGGTGCTGGCGTTTCAGAGTACACTTAGTAGTTTTTATTGAGCCGATTTAGACCCTACTCTAAAGTAGGAGCTAATTTAGTTTCCCCAAAAGGAGTTCCTAGAACTAAAATCATTCCCGGTTCCTGCGGTGCGAACATTCCAAAAAAAGCGGGTATTTACGCCAATAGTTCGAGGAACTATGAAAAAGTTTCCTCTGTGCGAAAGCCCCTATACAGGGATAATTTTGCTGATTATATAAACTTAGAGAATAGTAAATATCAGAATAATATTAAGATTATAAAGTCAGTAAGCCAATTTCTAAAGCAAAAACTGAAAATGTAGATAATTTTTCAGCTAGCCCAGCCCTAGAGTCACATCAGGCCTGCAGGGTATGTGAACCTGCTCTGATACGCCACATTACAGTTATTTTGTCAGCACATATGGTCATTACAGCATGTCCAGACATTTCCTGTTGTCAAAACCTATAAACACTGTCAGCATGGCTTGTGAGCCACTAAGAATAAATGACTCTGCATCTGAACTCTCAGCTCAAACAAATATTTCTCCATCCATCGATCAATAGGACCTCTCCCCTCCTTTTTACTGTAGCGATCCTCTCTGCGGTCAAACAGGGGCCATCGCAGTGTGTTGCCACAGGAAGTTCTTCCTCATACAATCGCTGCTGCACAGTATGACTATTATGGGCTGCTTTGGTAACGATGCCTCCTGCTGAGATAAAAGGGCCCACAACCCCCTAGCTCCGCACCATGGTAACGTAGGGCGCTGTCATCACATCCATTGGTATTTAGTGCAGCTGTCTGTCAGCGGAAAAGAAGTGCACTGCATTGAGTGAGTGTGGAAATGAGTGTGTGTCACATGAGCTCAGGGCTCCTCTACAGCGTCTATCCACAATGAACGCATCCTCATCTCAGAAAAACCAATCAGCTGTAAAGGTGCAGCCACAGTGAAATTCTGCTTAATAGTGTAGAGATGCATCACTGCTAACAGAAGCACAGCTATTACCAATATCATCTAACTAAAAGAATTCATATCGGAATGACTGGATTTTGACCGCACCTTAAGCTCGAATTTGATGAGCACGTGCATCTTTGCACCACTGTAGTCGCATCAGGAACATGGAGATGTGTGGGGTATAACGAGGGTTGTGATGGAGGCTTGATGGTTCCCAGGTGTTGCAGAGAGCAGCTTAATGAACGGAGCTCCGAGGCGTGGCGCGCTGGTACTGTAACAGCCTATTTACATTTCATATAAGAGCGGCCGCCGCGGCGAGCCCTGTTTGGTGTGCAAATAGAACACTGCTGAGGCCAGCCGGGCCCACTGCCGTTTCCAGGCAACGGCAGGATGGGGTTGGCTGAGCAGCCCCTGACCCACACCAATTCATTTGATTAGAGGCTTTTGTGCCGAGAGGAAAGAAGACAAACAAGTGGAGGAGAGAGGTTGCAGGCCACGCTTTTCTTCCTGCAGTTACCCTTTATTATTCCACAGTGACGTGAGGAGGCTGTATGTATGCGTTTGTCCTGATGTTTTTCCTTAAAAAAAGATGGGAGGAGTGGTGAAGGAATAGAGGTGATATTCTGGGAATGTGTGGTAGCTAATGAGGAGGCCCAAATGGAAGCAGCGCCTGCAGAATTACAAAGAAAGACTCGGATTTCCACAGAATGGAAAAATACACTGCATTTTTTTGCATTGTGAATCCATTTTTAACTCTTTCCGCACCATTAACAGAATCTTATGTCATTACTTGACGGAAAGTTCTGGCGTTTTCACTGTTATAAGGTAGGGGGAGCTATAACGCATCTGAAAGAGTAGTGAATCTCCTGATCAAAACAGGTGAAGCAGCAGCAGAAACAAGCCATAGCATAAGTAAGCAGATGCATACGTAAAAACACGATCCACCATCATCATTATACGACATATAAACCAAAACTGCCTGATGTTACACAATGAAATGTCGACCCAGGGCGAGCTTTAGGGTTGTGAAGCTCTTGATGGACTCGATCTACTCAGTTTTTGTTGTGAAGCCGATCCAGAAGTAGACAAGACATTCTCATCTTTTTGATCAAAATGTTGCTTTTTATGAACGAAAATTACCCTCATGCAAAAGTTGTTAAAAAAAAAGAATGCTTGAAGCTAAATAAAATGTTTTCTTTTGTTTAAAGGCTTTTGATATTTCCTAGTTTTCCTCCTTTTGATATAAACCGTGTTTAAATATTCTGGGGGATATGACACTTGCGGAAATGATCAAAAACGCTGGCGGGGAAGAGTTGAATAAAAGGTTGAGTTTACACAAGCTAATTTGTTTACCAACTTCAGCACTGATTAACCCTCTGAGGTCGGCCGTCACGCCGGCGTGATTTACTCACTTTTTTCTTGTCAGTGTGAAAGAGACTCAAAGTGCTCCGTCAATTTTGAACATACAATCAAGAGATATATACCATTGCAATCTGTGAAATGTCTACTTTGACTTGTGCACACTCATAGTAAAAACAAAATGTTGTGCTTTTTGCAAAATAAGCAAAACTAACATGATGCGTGAGCTGCGATCTCTCTCCGAATGAAATCCATTCTGATAGTCATAAGAAAATGAACGGTAACTTCGTGAATACTATTCACACAAATATGAAACGCATGTCTAAATAAACGTTGAAATGTCAGGTTTTAAATCATGTAAGTCAAATCTAAAACAAATATTCTCTGTTTATGTAATCTGTTTGAAAACGGAGAGAAATCAGTCGTTCGCGAGCCAGCTCATTATCTGTAATGTGACCACGCCCACGGAGAGCGCGCGCTATTCAAACACAAATTCTGAGGCGATTACTGTAACAGAGTTAACGCCCACATATGCATCTCACACGCCCCCCGGTCAATGCCATAAAAAACATGAAGTTTCTTCATAAGATTCACTGAACGTTCATCGCGTTTTGAGGATGGCACGCTACTCTGGTAATGAAGCCCTTCAGATGATTCTGGACAGCGAGGAAGAATTCACCTTTTCCTCAGAGGACGATTGTAAAGAGTAAAGAAGTAAAGTAAAGACTTGTTTGGAAAGATTTTTATTCTGAATAAATGCTGTTCTTTTTAACTTATTATTGATCAATAAATCTTGCAAAAAGTACCACAACTGTTTCCAACATTGATAATAAAGCAGCACATTAGAACGATTTCTGAAGGATCATGTGACACATAAAGTAAATACAATAAAACAGATTAAATTCTGTGAATCTCCTTACATTCTTAGTTCAAGATGCTTCACAGCTTTGGTCTTTGGATGGGCCGTTAGTCACTGGGGGAGTGTCTTTTGTCTCCCTGGTGTGAATTGCTAATGTATTCATGGCCATCACCACTCCCATGCATACAGCAGTGGTGACACAAAAACTGATTTACAAAATTTAAATCATTATATTGTTGTTTGTGTTGAAGCATTCAGAATGATTTCCACATCATTGTGTAGTAAAAATTCTAGCCTACACGCTTGATAACTCAAAAGTCTTGTGAACAACTATTCAGTATGTGTTTTATGGCCTTATTGCAAGGGCATTTTTTTTGCCAAAACTTACTAACCACGCATAATCTTTATTTTTAAAATAATGCAAATATGTACATCTATTTTGCTCACATATTATTGTAGCAGAGTTTGTGCTGAATACAGCAAAATTACATGTTGGCCAATAGTATGTTATTAGTAGCTGAAATAAGCACAAATGTCAGAGCATGTAAAACTACTCCAGGACCCCAAATCAGCCTCAGACCCCAGAGGGTTAACACTACTATATTTGCTTCACAAGTCAATATAGGCGACGAACCCAACATAGCAGGACAGGACATCCTCTTTAAGCCAATGGCCTTTAGTTTACATCACAGCTGTGAACAATTATTTGTCACTTGCTATTGCTATTAAAAGATGTTGGTATTGGGGGGGGGGGGGGTGCTCTCATGGAAAATGGACTAAATCCACAAACTCATTAACTGCATTCCATAAAATTCCAGAACAATCAGAATGGAAAAAGTGGCAAAAGTGCACAAATTCAATGCGGGCCGACAATCGAGGCAACTTTTGAAGCATTTCTGACCGCGAGGTGAAAGTGTAATCCGTTCTCAAAAACAGAGTCTGACTCATCACTCTTCCTCTTTCCGGACATGTTATTCTCTAACTAGAGACAGGTTTTTATCTCTTTCTCCATCGCTCTACTCCTCCTCCGTTTCACATGCAGAAATGTATCCGGCTATCTCAGAGACAACCAGAGAAATGGGGAAGATCATAGAGCGCCAGCTGACACGCATACACACGCGATATGCACACAAGTCCTGTTGCCTAGCGACGCATGAGCAAGGGCACGTGTTTCTGAGTAAAGCGGGCGAGAAACGGGGAGGATGGTGCGGTGAGGAGGTGGACTGGATTGCTAATGAACATGGACACACATGAATGTGTGGAAAACCATTCTTAACCTTTTGCAAGGACAATTTTTCCAACAAATGTTCCATCACATCTGGTATTCACAACATCAGTCTCGTGATGCAGATTACACCTGGTATTACGCGTCTCAAATGCATCAAGTGATAACTTGCATTCAGAATATTGTCGCAATACCCAAGCCACTATTTTCCAAATGTATTATACTAAAGAAAATCAGTACTATTCTTTGCTCCACCCATAGTTTACATAAAAGTATGCAATAATACATTATAAATAAGCATCAATATTGATTTAACCTTTCAGTTTTCCTTTGCATTCTTATGAATTAGCTCAATGTGGCCTTCCTATTGTGATGCTCAATGGTTTCATAAGAAATGACTGAGGTATTGTGACAACCCTATTGGGGACATCAGTGCATTTATATGCAGGGCGGTTGTGAAGTGTTGGTAAATCAAGGAAACATCACAACACAAGAGCTGATTTTTAGAATAATAACATTCCTCCCCACTGATTTTCAAGGCAAATGCCTGTGGCGGCTTATGTAAGCATCATGAACACTCGCAAGTGATTTTTATATGCCTGGTTGTAGGTTAATCCTACAGTGAATATACAGCCGCCATGTTGTGGAAAAACTAGATAACAATCAGGGAGGCCTGCATCTCAGGGGGAAAAAAACCCTAAACACACACAGTCCACAGTTACGGTCAGCCAAACCACTTTCCCTTAGAGACTTCTTGCAAAATGTGAATGTTTTCATCACTTACGCCTGGCTGCAAAACCAAAACAACAACCAGTAAGCATGTTTACAATGGCTGTCTAAATGCTTTCAAACGAGGGTTGCGTGTGTGAGAGCCCTTTTCCAATGAGAGAAGCTCGCAAATTGATGGATGTTATATGGTGGTGGAGAGTTGCTTCAACCCTGAATTTCCTCACCTACAAAATTTAACCCAAATGTATTAAACAGTGAACAAAATCTCAATAGCAGTGTTGGAAGGCTCACAAACAGCGGTCATAAAAAGAATGAATATTCCTGCTTTCCTCCAGCGAGAGAGCAGATGGAGGGATAACGGGAAGAAGAGGGAGGCCGGATGCATAATCTGGATCCTCATATTGACAGGATGGCTGCAGCAGGATTAGTCCTGAGAGAAGATTCGCACCAGCCCTCATGTGCATATAAAGAGACTTGTAAAAGGCCGGCAGGGCAGCTACACACCGCTCAAGTTAATGAAGCCATTTGTCACTTCCTTCCAGTGCCTGCATATATTCAGGGTCTAAAATTAACTTTGCCACACCGGCCAATGTTAAGTGAATTGAGAAAATTTATTGTCCATTAAAGTTGAGAAGTTTCAGTCAATACCAATACCAGTTACGTTCACAATTCTCCAATTATAGCAAAAAATATACTTCATATTGTACGCTAAAAATGCTGGGTTAAAAAAAAACCCAAGTTGGGTTGAAAATGGACAAATATCATGAGTAGTTTTAACTCAACTATCGTAAAATATTACTGTACTGCTTGCTTAAAATGAACAAAGTCAGTTGGAAATGAACATATCCACTGGGTCAAAAAACAACCCAAACACTGGGTTTGTCCATTTTCAACCCAGATTGGGTTTTTTAACCAAACATTTTTAGAGTGTAGAGTAAAAAAGGAAAATTTTTATAGATTAAATGAAAACGAATTACACGTGCCTTAGTATTTCTCAGCCAAAAAGCATTACTTAAGTAAATGGTCAGCAATAAAGAGGATTGAGCCGTTTTCCCTTGTAGTTTGATAAATATTAATGAAAACAGAGAGCGGCAGGTCTGTTGGGATACATACTGCAAGGACATATTTACTATTGTCTTTTTTTTGTTAATATTTTAATAATTAAACTTCAATTCCAACAATGATTGAATTTGGCTGAATTCGTTTACTTTCTCTACATCAGAGCAACAATTACTCAAGCTGTCAAAGGTGACAAACTGCAGGAAATCTAAGCTGTGAATGTTTTCAGCAAATAAGAACACGTATGCATCAGAACAGTTGAGAAATCACGTGCATAACTTACTCAGTGACGGGCACTGCATGCTGTTCCAGCAGGACACTATTGTGTGTCCAAGAGCACAACACTACAGAGGCAAAAAACAAACGCAAGCCCTGCCAATGCAGCCATGCAGTGCCACAGCCCCTGCCAAGCCAAATCATGTCACAGTAACTCTTAAAAAAAACAAAAACGTGAGCGTGGGCGGGTGGGATGCAGCATGTTTCTTCACCTTTCATTCAGTGTGCTGCACTCAGGTTCTCAGAAATCAGTCTATAGATCCAAATATGTGTGTTATTTATTTAATTTCAAGACAAATAACCATGGCCTATGCATTGCGCACAAATGAACTATTGCCAATTTCCTCCAAATGAAGAAACATCAAGTGCGAAGGTCAAAGGATACGCTCATACTGCAAACCTTAGTGCTCATATTCAATTTATTTCTGTTAGGCTGTTCACATTATTTAACATAACTTGACCGCACACTATTGGATAAGAACTGAACTGGATGATGACATCACCGTTTTCTGCAGAGCTGCTTAACAGCTGAATGGAATTTCATAATTAATTTAACTTAACAGATATTGAACTGAATCAAACTGACTTCAGCTGACACTATTGTCTTTTTTGAAGCCGCTTTACAGCAGAATTGAATTCTGATTGCATCATTGATCATTATTTTCTTGTTTATCAATGGAAAGTTGCTTTGAAACAACCGGTATTGTATAAAGCACTACATAAATAAAGGTAACTTGGCATGGCCAATACATTTGATACTCAAGTTTTATTGGTATCGGGCTGTTATAAATGTGGATGTTCCTCCAATGACTGAATTTTACTTCCATATTAACCAAGGGATCAAAAAATTTGCAGCGCAGAACTGTGATGTCAATTTAGAGTGGCAAGTCACATTATTTTGGATATGGTTTAGACTGAAGTTGCATTACAAGACATCGGACCTATATCTAATTTAGGACCACAAATGCTTGCGTTCATGCTACGAACACACACACACACAAAAAAAAATCCAAACATGAGCAATTTTTGCATGGTCTAAAGGTACCAAAATTTTCAGCTCAAATGTAGCAGCCATTTAAAACCGAACCAAATGAGAAGTGAATCCAAACTCAGATCCGCTCCCCATATCTGATTGGTTGGGCCATTCAGAGCCGATGCCCTTGGTTAGCTGGCATGCTACTGCATTCATGTGACTCAAAAGCTTTAAGAACTATCAAAGTAAAATAGTTCCTAAACAAACTGCATAAAGATTCAAAAACCTTGATTTTTACATCTCCTGATAGGAAAAAGGCATGTAAGCCAAAGACGTTCAGGTGAGAGTTGTTCGAGTGAAAGCCACTGGATGTGATAACAGCAGGGCACATGAGAGGCAGCAGAGAGCCCACAGGTGTCAAGAGCGCCTGTCATCTGTACCCCGAGGCTGGGCCGCAGGCAGCACGGTCAGACTTTAACACAAAGACTCCCAAACAACCAATCACTCTAGCACTGCAGTCTAAAAACACACTTTATCTAAGACTGCAGCCCTTCTGAAACGACTGCACTGCCATGCACTTGAGCAAACGGTCACATGGCTTCACGAGGAACAGACTGGCTAAGATAACTATTTAGAGACTAAGTGTGCTAACGGTAATGTTAAAAGCCTCTGAGAACATTAGAAACCTGCTTAAGTACGTGTGTAGTAGACGAAACTGCACCATTCGTTCACACAGAGACATGAAGACTTCATATTTGAAGTGTTTTTGTGTGGTTTAATATTCACAAATATTACTCCATATCACAATTTGATGTAGTGTGCCCTTTCATTTTACCTGCTCTTTAAGGACCTAAAGAGTAAACGATATATTTGCATTGACTTTGCACCTAAACATTATCATTATATCTGGTTTTATATTTGTTGTCTGGTAAGCATCGCCCCTTTACCTTAAGAGCTTATGTTTCCTTAACATCGACTAGTCAAGTGATGGCTTAGGCAACATCAACTAGCATATCGACCTAAAGCAGAACAACCGGAACAAAATTCCAGATTAATTTTGGGGTTAGCAGTGGCGGTGTAAAGGCCCCGGTGTCCGCATTTCGCTCCTTTCGAAGTATCTAGTGTTTTCACGCGCTGTCGTGCGTCGTCTCAAAACTTGGGCTGCACGCAGATGGGGTGTGCGGACGTCCGCGGACCCTCTTGATCAGAGTTCGCGGCCCTTGGCTAAAAGAGAGCAGTTGCCGGAGATGCCAAAAAAAGTGGGTATAAACAGTGGGGATGGGTGGGTGAAACCTGATCCCCGAATGGGGGAAAAATGCACACGCAAACAAAACAGCAGCGCAAACACCACCCTTTATTCCAAAGCACTCTCGATGGAGTCTCTGTGGCGGGGGAACAGAATGGCACATGCACACAGGGTGTTACTGGGTACGGTGCAGACAGGCTATGGAGTGGAAACTGGACCCGAGCAGTGGCATGAATTAAATATCAGGGAGGGGGATGAAAGCGGCCAGGCTCACAGTTAGTGGGGTGGTGCCCCTTCTAGCATACTCACTCTGCTTGATCATACTTGGCTACAGAGATATGTGTGTGAGCTAAAGAACGACATGAATGCTACAAGCCTCTATCACTTCAAAACAGGCATACTATATAAATTGCTGCGCTATTTTTGCAGTGCTCAGTATGGATAGTGTACACATTTTTCTGACTGTATTGCTACATTTGTCAAAATGTGCAGCACATTTACTTTAGTCAATCAATTATTCAAGAAAAATCAATAATTTAGAGATTGTTTCTTGTTTTATAAATCGATACTGTTCGACTGATATCAATGAACTAAGCCTTGAATGCTCATGACAATGTCAGTTATTTTTATACTATTAGACTTCTTGGTTCTTTTGACATGTTTGGTTGAAAGACATCACAAGATTATATATAATATTAGTGGATACGAATGGTTGAATTAAAATAACTAATATAGCACTGTTCTACAAAGTATTAATGAGTGAGTGCTATTCTTAGAAATGTTTATACCATTCAACATGCTAGTTTTACACAACACTATAAAAAGGCACTGTGCAATATACGGTAATCCAGTATTGCATTCAGAAAAACAAAATACTGATCGCATTGATATGGTGCTGAGAAAGGAGCACTGTGTGTATCTGCAGCACACTGTGTCAACAGATGGCCAGCTGCTCATCGTGATAATCAATATTCTCATTAGGAAAAGTAGAACTGCACCAATTAGCGGTTTTGGACCCATGCCTTCCAGTAACAGGGATGCTGAATTCGTAACACCAGCGTATTTAATCAATGCATACCCGGCTGGAGATCTGGAGCGGTAAAAAAAAAAAAAAGAGAAAAAAATTCCTAAAAGGTAAGAAAGTGAGAGGCTCAGGTTAGTGGATACAGTCACTAGGATTAAAAGGTTTCTAAAATATAACAACATATTAGCATATTGAATTGAGATGTTTATTACTGGCCACTATTATTGTCAGTTGTTCTGCCCTCAATAAAGGCGAAAATGAAAATATTTGATCTTTAATATACATGTCGAGGTATTTTGGACTAGTCAGATTCCACTGAGGGAATCTGAGAGTGATTGATAGTTAGGGCAATTAATCTGCTCCTTGTTCATGTTAAAGGATTAGTTCCGTGGACTTCGACGACTACCAACGGGTTGAAGGTCCAATTCGCAGTTTCCAGGCTCTACACGATCCCAGCTGAGGAATAAGGGTCTTATCTACAGAAAAGATCAATCATTTTCTAAAAATAAAAATGTATATTCTTTAACCACAAATGCTCTGCGACACGCATTACGTAATCATGTTGGACAGGTCACGCGTGGTAGAGCGAAAAACCTTTACCTTTTTTGACTTAGTCTTTACACACTTGCTCGGTACTTCCGCCTATGTCACGCGTGACCTTTCCAACGTGATTATGTAATGCATCGCAGAGCAAGACGAGCACTTATGGTTAAAGTGTTTTTTATATATATATATATATATATATATATATATAATCTTAAAGACCAATCAATATTCTAGACAAGACTCTTATTCCTCATCTGGGACTGTGTAGATCCTTTGAAGCTGCATTGGAACTGACATTTGGACCTTCAACCCATTGGTAACTGTTATGAAGTCCACTATATGGAGAAAAATCCTCAAAAACCTTCAGTTCTTTTCAACTGAAGAAAGACAAACATCTTGGATGACATGGGGGCGAGTAAATTATCAGGAAATTTAATTCTGAAGCGAACTAAGCTACACCTTTGCAACTAGTTTATGAATTCCACTACACACACTCTGAGAAACCCACGGGGCACAAATGAACACTGGGGGCAGTTCAGATGAATTATGGTAAAGGCTGAAGTGACCTGTTGAAATCATGCAGCTTGGGTATTTGTTTTTATCAGCTGGAGCACATTTCCCAGGCAGCCAGAGTGCAGTGTGGCGCAGAGCTGAGCGTGGCGTACTGTGGAGTAAACATCACTAAATGGGGACAAGTGATGGCTGCTATAAAAGCCCTTTACTGGGCCTCGCTCTCTCCCTCGCTGCAAATGGCGACAGGCCTGAGTGCTTCCAAGAGGCTCCACTAAGACTTCGACACCCTCTTTAATTTACAGCATGAGTTTACACAATGTCCTGCTGTCCTCGTTCAACCCAATCAACCTCTGATGTGGCGGCAGGACCTGGAAACTAGATGTTGCTCTGCTGTTTAGATTTGACTAAGCTCTTGTGAAGCCAAGAACTTCTGTGTTTGTGTGTTGTGGCATTAAGCTGTTGATGCATGTCCAGAAGAAACGTTTATTCAGGTTATGCACGAGTAATGCTAAAACAATCTGCTTATTATGTGAACATTGTTTCGCAATTCAGTGTGTTTCCCAAGCATCAATGTAATGACCTTTGGGCCAACAGATGAAATGCAATCTGCATTTTCCACAAATAAAAAATAACTGAAAAACTACATTACCCATGATTCCGCATAGAAATCTTTACCAGAAAATCGCAAGAAAAGAACACCCCCATGATGCCATTTATATACTAGTAAATGGATATTCTGTATACAATCAACATCTTTAAAATCAATAGTATTCCTCTATTGTTATTAATGTGATTGTAGTTCTTTCCTTCGTTAAAGCTGATTTTTGCCTCACCTGATTCACGGAGTTGGTTGTTTTTTAAATCCCTACGGGAAACATTGATGGGAAAACTACTTCCGGAACAAAAGCTTAAGCAAGATTTTTTGTTTCATTGTTATTACGGATGATTTTATAAATGCATATGGTTTTGAATTTATCCATCAGTTCAACATATTAAATTGTAGAGATTTGTACAATGATACTTCAGAAACCTGCCAAAGACAATAGGGATACAAAACAAGTCTGATTTTGAGACTGATACTGATAATACTGATAATGTTAAAAAAAAAAATGACACGGATAGCTGATATCAATAAGGTTACGAATATACTGGGCATCCAGGGAAACTAGACCGAGTCAGTGTCTTTTAAGAATGCCAAGCTCAATCTTTCTTGTTTTATCAGGTTTCTCACTGATGGATGGAGTGGCATTTTCTTGTTACAATGACCACTTTGTCTTTAACCTGGCTATGTAGAGGCAAACTAAGGCCTCCTGGGTGGAAGGGGTGACTGTTTGAAAAAGGCCAGGAGATGACCTCTGAGGTCAGCGATCTAAACTCAAAGTGAAATGCAACAGGTTAATATTTATTTAACGAACATGAATAGTCTGGACTAGAGAACCAGTGGCAGAGCAACCTCATCCAGTTTCTTAATTGATATTAAGCATATCTTCAAAACAAGACATTGCAGTATAATTTCATATATTTGTGCAGCATTGGTTTTAATTTCATGTTTGTGAAAATTTCAGGCAATTTCACTTTTAAGACTAAATTCGGTGATGTTTTCTGTCGAAATCACGGCGCCCTACTAAAGTAAATCAAACGCAGCAGGTTTGCATAATTTCACCTGAACACAAACTATGACATTTAACAGAATGGGGACAAGATTTGACATGTTAGCCGAGCCTTTGAATCCCTGCAACAATGCGCCTTTCAAAAACAACAGACGCAGAGCAAACAACAAGCATCAGTTGTTAAGACTAGTGTGCGTTTTAACACCAAACCTAGTAAAAAGAGCTCACTAAATTGTTCTATAATGTTGTCCCAGGGAGCTTCAAAGCCCTTTGACGCCTTCAGACATCAGAACCAAGCAGATGCATGCAATTTAAGTCCGTCCGATCCCTCTCAGCAGTCAAGCCGAATCACAACCGAGGCCAGCAGAGCTGCAGCTCAAATAAGCCTCTGTTCAGGGCTCACTGACCAGCTCTCTAATCCATACGCATTTCCCCTGTTGGCTGCGAGACCACACTTTATGCCAGGCAGAAAGCCTTACGCAGCAGTGCTTCGATAGTCCACGGCGCTCCAAAATTCTCCCTCTCGGTTTGGAATTTCCTTTAGACAGCCCATTGCAAACAGCCCACACTTTGTGGAAAAACTTACAGCTATAAAACATTTCTAGACGAAGTGGGAGCGCAATAGCAAAACGAGAGGGAGGGGAAGAGTTGTTTCAGTACCATGTGTACAAGGTACTGGTTTCCAGAGTTTCTGCCCGCTTCAGTGAGCGATAGGAGAGACTGGTATCAAATGCACGCTATATGATATCATTTAGATGGGCAGCTCGGCATCACCATCAGGTAGGCCTGACAATGGAGGAGCCAGAAGGACAGCCAAGCAGTTTCTTTACCAGGCCAGATTGCACGCGTTGGTGTACTTGCAAAAGGCTGTGTGGTGTAAAGAGAACCCTTGGACTTACAGAAGGAACAGCAGGGACACGGTAGTCCGAATACATGGAGCACATTGAGCACGATGACCGCCGTATGTGTGCTAACTCCAGTCGCATGTCGTTCACAAACTTTGCTATTTATGATGTTGGTTCAGTTTCATAACCTTACGCCCAAATGGATCCTTTCCATTCTGGAGAGAGGTGGTAATCTTGGGATATTTGTGGTGAAAGGGTAGCTGGGATATAACCGTCTGTATTCTAATTGCCCCGTGGCTGTGCGCTGAAGTGACTCATCAGAATCCCTCACACTGACAAACAAGCAGACTCTTTCTGTTGCACTCACACGTACTGACATGCTTGTAAACATTCTCCAAAGTAGGTCACAGTTTGCCGTTTCTTTAACCGTCTCCCTAATTCCTGCCTCTGACAGCAGACACCCACTCCTCTTTTCCCAAACCCGGCCCCTTTGACCAGGGCCCCATCTCTTGAACACAAGCACACGCATGCATTCCCGCTACAGAGCACAGGATTGCATAACAGAGAAAGGGCAGTGAGGGGCCCAGCGAGTTTTAGGGGACAATAGCGGAGTCAGGGCGCCTCTCTTCATGAGCAGAAGGTCTCTTTCATATGTAGATCCTCAGTCATGTGTGTGGAGAAAGAACGAGCCGGCTTCCCACACTAGGACCAATCGGCGCTCTACATTCCTGCCACAAATAAGAGTTTGGAATTAAAAAAACGTACAATTACAAAGCATTTTAAAGAGTCTCGTAGACAAAGCCATCTGAATTTTTAACACTCTTACTGAAATTAGATGATTTCAGACAGCTTCATTTTAATGGTCACTATTAGTGGTTGATCAATATTGATTTTTTTTTAAGTCTGATGCATATATTTTATATGATATTTTTATAATTTATATCTATTTGACAACTTGAAAATGAATAAAAAAAACAAATCTGTAAAATAAACAGATATAGATGACAACGTTTTGATTCAGAAATCCTAGTATTTTCAGAAATAAGGAAATTATATACATGTGTAATTAACAGTTGGCAACTGGATATAGATAAATCAAGGGTTTATAGTTTGTCTATCGTGAGTTTATGCAGTTTACAAACGCATAATTCAAAAGTTCTCAAAACTGAACTAGATGAAGTCCGCAAGGTTTGTGAAAGGAAATGTTTCAGACATTCAAAGATTTGGCGCGCTGTCAAAATAAAAGTCTCGCTTCAAACACAAAAACTTATCGGCCGATGCAGAAATTGTATCTTGTAAAAAAAAAAGATATTGATGAATATATAAAAAAAAAATAAAACATCCAATAATCGCCAATGGTAGTTTTTATTTTAATATCCAATATTGGCCAAAATGGACATGGTACTGATATATTGTGCATCACTAAAATAATCATTAGCTATCAGTCGCTTTCCACAAAACCTCATTATGAACATTTTATGCGCAGTTCAGAAACTGCCAAAGCTTTCCTGCAGCCACTGATATGCTAAGCTATTGTTAAACTATTTCCAGAGGGAAATGTACTTGGAAAACAGGATTTAGTCATAGCTTTGGGGCATCTAAGACCAACAGAAAGTCCTAGGAACATTCCTCATCAAGAACATCATGCTGTTCGTTCGTTAACGGAGTAAGATTTTGGTATTTAAATTGATCGGCACAGCATTTAATTGCAAACATCTGAGCACCACCATAGTGCAAAAGATGTGGTAAAAGACCCACTTCCAGGAAGTCCAAGACATTAATGTTCTCTGTCAGGAACACGGTTTTGCTCAAAGATGCAAGTGACACCAAAACCCAAATCCACTGCAAACCATTTACAACAGTATTGGTCCAAACTCAAAAACAAATGGAAAGAGTCTCAAAATACCAGCATGGGACTGGAATTGGCCGGATTTCAAGAGATCTGGTGAAGTGTATCTTGAGGCACATGGCGATTCCCAACCAGTCCAGAAGAAATTACTCTTATCAGACCAATTCAAAACTAATATATTCCATACAACTGCCAACGAAAGGCACTGGAAGGGTGACGTCATGTTTTCAAGAATGTGGTTTGGTTTTGATAGGGATGTGATTATGATTACATTAAGGATCCTCGGCATGAAATGCAAGCTTTAGGTTCACTTGCTTCTAAACTTCATTCATATGTGTGCTATATCTTAAAAAGGCACTAAGAATCGCACCATATTAAATATGGCAATGTCTCAAGCAATTTATAAAAACATCTCTGGGAGGCCACAGACTGTGGAACATCATATGAGCACGCTCTTTTTTCTCCCTTAAATTTGAGGAGCCGCTGAGTGCAGAAATCCGTGGGTATGTGAAGCGTAAAAAAAATGAGTCATGGTGACCTACATAGACAGTGTATGGAAGAGAGGCTGAGGCTTCTGCATATTTAATTATTTACCAAGTCAGATTCTGCACCTTTCGGAGCAAGGAGAAAACACAAGCAAGAAGAGAGTGAGAGAGAACTCGTAAACAACATTGCAAGCTGTGAGGCAAAGGAAGTGTTTGCAGAGGTGGCCATTACAGAGTCTTCTTAAATGACGGGGTCCTGTACTTACTCCAGCACAGCAAATCAAATCAGAGAATATCTGCTGCTTGAAAACTGAACGCTCTAATCTCTTCCCCATCACCGCTTCACCACTCGCACAAACTCCACAGAAAGCTCCGACTGGTAAACTCGCATCCGCAAAGAGCGAGCACGGAATAGCGAGGCAGCCTACGACTCGAACGGTTTTCGCAGTAGACCTGTGTGTGCATTATGCATGGGATACCCGGATGACCTACCGCATAAGCCAAAATGTGCAGTATACAACTCAAACACGCTGCATGAGATGTGGTGTACCAGAAGCAGCTCTTTTTTAACACAAGATTGACATTTTGGATTTGATATTCAGATATTTATCCTTGTGTAACAGATTTGGAAAGATGTCAAAGACTTTTCTAACCAATTCTTCAATATTGTATTTACTAGCGCTGCCCTCGACTAAAGATTTTTCTAGCCAATTAGTCGTTCATTTAAGTCGACCAATTGTATTTATATTCATAAACCACATGAATCGTAATAATGAGCCTTTAAATCGCCTAATATATATATATATATATATATATACACACAAAAATAAATCGCACACACATATATACACACACACACACACACACATATATATATATATATATATATATATATATATATATATATATATATATATACACAAGCTTTGTGTGCGTTTGAACACTAACATATATATATATATATATATATGTGTGTGTGTGTGTGTGTGTGTGTGTGTGTGTGTGTGTGTGTGTGTGTGTGTGTGTGTGTGTGTGTGTGTGTGTGTGTGTGTGTGTGTGTGTGTGTGTGTGTGTGTGTGTATATATAGCTCTGGAAAAAATTGAGACCACTGCAAAATTATCAGTTTCTCTGGGTTTACTATTTATAGGTATGTGTTTGGGTAAAATTAACATTTTTGTTTTATTCTATAAACTACTGACATTTTTCCCAAATTCCAAATAAAAATATTGTAATTTAGAGCATTTATTTGCCAAAAGCCACAACTGGTCAAAATAACAAAAAATACCAGAGCTGTATATATATGTGTGTGTGTGTGTGTGTGCGCGTGTGATATATATATATATATATATATATATATATATATATATATATATATATATATATATATATATATATATATATATATATATATATATATATATATATATATATACACACACACACACACACACATCATATATACACACACATCATATATAAATAAAATCAGTGTTCAAATGCACACAAAGCTTGTCACTGCGCACTGGCAAATGTAATGACTATGAATGTGGCGTGAATAAAAACAGAAGGATAATGTCTGAATAATTTATTGATAAACTAATGTTTTCGGCTGCAGAGGTGAAGTTTACGCTGCCGACTCGTCATCTCCACAGTAGTTTCGCCTATATGTTTGTTTTATACGGATTCCATAATCGGAGAAAAATTGTTTTAGATTTGAATCGGTTCATTTAAAAGTAGACATTAAGCTTCCCACAAATATATCATTTCGGTTCATTTTTGAAGCCGAGACGACAGAAAGCACATTTCAATATTTTAAAGTTTTGTTTTTGTGCATTCCCACCTCACTTGGAAAGTTGCAACTACTTACATGTTTCAAGTGAGGACAATGAATGATGGGCGAAAGTTTGGATTTCCTCCCCGTTAATGATCTGTCCAGCACAGACGGCGTGACTTCGCCACTTCCTGTGGAGATTTTTTTTCCCTGCGACTAACGGACTAATACCAATTTTGGTCGACTAAGCCTCGTCTCGTCGACTATTACGTGCAGCCCTAGTATTTACAGATAACGTCCAAATTTGTTGGGTCTTTACAAAGCTAATTAACTTTAACAGTTATCTATACAAAGCATCTTTGTGTAAATGTAATGACAAAAATTACCACTTACTACTACAACACACATTTTTAATATTTCGTTGTGTTTATCAAATATAGCGGCATTCAAGTATAGAAGATTTGTCTAAATTGTATAAGATAAAAGTCTTTACAACATAGATGCTATTCAAACATAACATGCAAGGTTAAAATGCGTAAAACGTTTACGTTGGTTTCTGAATGCAGATGCCATTCAGATCACAGTGTTCATTAACATGAGGCTAGCTTGCAGTCTAATGTACCTTCAAGGCTGGCCGTACTGAAGTGTTTCTCATGCAGCGCGAGGGCAACTACATTCCATCTTTAATCAATAGGCTCTGCAGAGGTCTTCAGCTCCCTTTGAAGCAGAGGCCTGGATCTGGTTTCCTAATCACCCCCACCCTTTTTCCTTTCCAATACAATGAAGCCGTTTTCACACACTACATATAAGACGAGAGCAGAGAATGCAGTTCCAGGCAGAAATCAAGATTCAAAATTGCTCTTAATTACATTAAAAGACAAAAACACGTCTACAGACCCTCAGCCAATGGCACATGGGCTTACTGTCAAAATGTCTCCAATCACAGAGCCTGAGGAGCGTTAGTGAGACCAAAAGGCACTGTGTGAAAAGGAGAGGGCAAGCTAAGTGTTCTTAATTGTTCAAGCTTGTTTTCGTGGGAGCAGAAAGAATGGAAAACAGAAAAGCAGAACATTGATCAGGCGAGAGGTGAGCACTAAACAAACCCAGCATGAGCAACAACTCACCACAGCGCAGCATCGACGGGCTGACTTCAGACAAACCTCCTCACAACCCGCTCGGCCTCAGGTGTGTTATAGACCAGAGTAATTAGGTCTACGCACATCTGTCTCCCTTCTGTCTGGACGTGATTGTTTTTTGTTCATCTTCATACGCTTTCTTTCTACTAAAATTAGGGGTAATTTCCTTTAAACAAGGAAGAAGCATTTTTACTTTTCTGTAAAACTACCATTACAAACCACACACAAAAGGTTTTATATATATATTAGTGATTATTTTAACAAACCTCAAAACTAGACCTGTATCTGTACATTAAAATCGTCCAATACCCATAAGTCACGTGGGCAATGTTAACAATTTGTCCAATTAAATAAAAAACAAACATGATGAGAACACTACGCTAGATCTCGCGAGATTAAAATGTGGCGGTGAGGTGAAAATCCGTCTCTTGATATTGCCGTGATGGAATCTGAGGGTGAAATTAGGATAGAATGTCACCACTATGTTTACATTACGCCTACACTGTCATTTTTCTTTTTATAGAAATAAAAAACATTTAATTTAATTGGAAAACGATCACTTCAGTCACATCCAGCTCATCCAACACGAGCAGGAGAGTCGCACGTAGTGCAGCAGGAATCAGTTCACTGATCGTGTGATGAGATGACTGACAAGACCATGGCGGAGGATTCGTTACGCAACAGAGCCTAAGAGTCTACAAATGACTTGTAGAATACTCTCTTCATAGAGTATGCACGGTTGCAAAAATAAAAAGTGGTTTCAATACCCCGCATTTCGAGAGCAGCTTCCTGATGCATGCAAATATCTCCCAATATGAAAGCGGTCTTTAGACGGGGCTGTGTAGTTGTAATCATCTCTCAGCTCTGTATCATGCTTGAAGAAAAAGTGTATATTTTTGCTCTATGTACTTTGATTATAGTTGCACTTAAAACTAAAGTTTTTTCATAGTGAACTCAATCTCGTCTCTAGTCTCGTGAGTCAACTGCCTCATCACACCCCAATTCTACACTATGAAAAAAAAATATTTAGAGATTTGCTTGAGATTTTGATCTTAAAATAGTGTTCGGAAAGATTAACTGTCCGTGCATGTTAGATGATTATGAAAAGGTAATGATAAAAGGCAATCTAAATTGTAAAAACGGGAGATGCATCCACATACAATTTTCCTAATTTTACAAGTCACAATCCAAAGTACTAAATGCAGTAAACTCTCGTACTGTGCCGTTTTTGACAGAGATATTAATAATAAATTGCACAGGTAGTTTAGAGGTGTACTGGTGTTCAATATATGAATCGGGAGTGTACTTTTGATTTGGACCAGAAAGCAACCGTGTAGCAACCAAACAGCAATGAACTCAAAACCACTAAATACACTTAAAATCAATGAGTCCACACATTTGACTATGAAGAGCAAAAATCTGGATAGAGGGTCAAGGGCCAAAAGTAAACACTGCATTATATCCAACTTTATATTAAAATTACATTTTGTGACACGGCATGACCCTAGTTTGGGCATCTCTGACCTAAATAAACCAGACAGAATGGTTGTCAGGTGTATTCTGAGGGGTTTATTTAGTGGGAAAGTTATTTAATATTTTATTTAGAAAGCACCACTAACATTTTCTTTCTAAAAAATTATTTAATTCATTCCACACATTCATTGCCAATACTTCGGTATGGGGAGCACATTCACTATTAACTACGACTTTTGCCTGAATAAACTCTTAATTTATTGCTTAGTAAAAGTTAGTAAGGTAGTTGTAGTGGTTCAGTTTAGGGATGTAGAATATAGTCATGCAGAATAAGGCATTAATGTGCTAATAAACAGCCAATATGAAAGCTAATAGTTAAAAGTGAGAATTGTTCCACATACTAAAGTGTTACCGAAAACTTTGTAGGGATGCACCAATATGAACTTTTTGGCAGATACCAATACATTTTTTTACATTTGAAAGCAGATAACGTATTGGCCGATAAATCCAAATTTGTATATATTTTGAGAACCTGATTAAAAAAAAGTCTCACTATTAAAAGCCATGTCCCAAACACTTCAACATAAAAATCACACGAGTACAGCAGTTTGAACCTGTGCATATCAAACAAACAAACTATATATTAACTTACAAATGAATAAAATATTGCCTAAACAATGCAAATAAATAATTGAACAACATAGCCTCCGTACTGACAGAAATGAACTGATTTTAATTAAACCATATTGTTAATGAAAAAGAAATAAGATAAAAGTGCTAGTAATTATTAATAATGTGTCAATGTTTTTTTTTAAAAGAAACAACTAAAATTAATATCACCATTGCTGTTTGAGCTGACTGAACTCAAGCGCTTCGCTAACAGGTTATTTAACTCAACGAAAGCGTAGAGATTAATCAGATATTTATACAAAATAAACAATATTACAACTATATCTGCACAAAATGACGCTCACACACAAGTGAACCTGAATCAAGTTACAACGTCAAAATGTGTAACTACTGTTGCGGATGCGCTCTTCCATTAACAACGCGCTGAAACTAAAAGAACTCGCAACGTTTTATTACTAAAGTGTTCAAATATTGTCAGGACAGACCCACGATATATCCCTACTTTCTAGGAATCCATACCAATCGCACTAAAACCAAACCATCAATGCACAACTCCACTAAAGCATCAATGCACAAGCTGTACATCATCATCATCATCATCATCAGAGGTGATGCTGTTTTCGGAGCTGGTGGTAAGCAGTGTTGTGGCGATGCAGGCGGCAGACTCAGGATGTCTGCTTTCAATCAGAGCTGCTCTTAAAGCAAACAACAGCAGACCAGAGCAGGGCATCTACTTCATCTCTGTCTGCAAGGCTACCTCCCGGAGGGACTCGACAAGACTCATTACGCTCAATCAGCGCTGCCCCCACTTCATAAGGAGCTCTTACTATATGACCGCCCGAGTCCTCATTCAACCTACAAGACGAGACTCCATTCAACATGATTCGTATCGGGCTGATTCCAGCAGGGAGCAGTGGGCCATTCTGGATATGAAATTCAATATATAGTATGGATGATTGCTGAAGCGGCCCACGGCGAATGGACAGATAGAATAGAGCTTATGTGTGTGTGTTACTGTGCATTATTGATGACAAATACAGCAGGCAGGGCTATAGAGCCCTAATGCACAGAACGCGCATATAGCGTTACACATTACATCACCCAGCAACCGCCCGCCTCCGCTCAATCGCCCCATCTGCAGCGCACATCCACTGGGATGCATTTTTAATTAAGGGGATCAAATATGCCCGATGAAAAATGTCCAAATGGATCCTGATCAGAACACGGAAAACAAATTTTGATGAACGCTGATCTATAACTGGGTGATGTGACAAAAATTCACACGATTTCAATTCTTTTTTTCGTATTTGACTCGTAACATTCTCTTAATTAACCAGTTTTATTCCAAGTGCACACACCTGTGGTGATCAACACGGTGTAAATATAAAACAAATGACTTATTTGTTAAATATCTTTGCAGGGTTGGGACTGAGTTTGGCTCCCCTGGTCAAGGAGATGTAAATCTAAATCAGCATGAAATGAAAATTCTATCCATTTTTGTAAATGCATGTTATAGATCTTATTGTGAATGATTCATTCATTGATTTTTAAAACTCAATCTTCCAGGGAAAATGGCAGACTTCTCTCGGGTGATGCATGCAGGACCAGTCCAAACATTTTGTCCGTTTAACACCGGCCCTCCCAATCAACTCCAAGCTCAAAATCCTATCAACAGCCACGGGATAGAACCAAATCCTCATCCTACAGTTTTTGTTAATCCATTACACTCAGATTTGTGTCACAAAATTGGTTGTTACTTCATCGCAACTTTAATTTGGATGACGTATGTCCATCAAGGCAGTTTGAACGCAGTCTAGTTTCAAATCAGCTCTTTGTCTTTCGATGCCCAAAGCACCGGCTCTGAACCAGGAAAAAGGGTTCATAAGTAGCACCAAAACATTGATAGTCTAGGAGAACTGCTTGGGTCAGGGGCTGGGTTACTGTGAGTAACAAGATGGACAAACATGTGACCACCATTATTGAAAATGCAGCTAAAAACGATGGACGCGATTAAACCAAAACAACAGTGTCCATGGAGGGTTAGTGCTATTCTCTATTGTAATCTCCGTCTATATAAACTACGGTAAGCTTTGGCTGGATTCGTCTTATTTGGATGCCGATGTAGGTTTGCAAAGCCATTAGCATCAATAGTAACGCAATATTGGCCATTGTTGATGGTGTGTTTGGTGCTAGCGTTGCTGGAAAGATGAGACCTGGCTCTGCGGTGCCTCTCTAACCCGTGGAAAGGCAAACCGGTTCGGAACCAACTCAGAACCGGCAATAGCTCTGATCTAGCACCTGGTTCATGCTGATGGAAAAGGGTTAATAGATGAGCTGGAATATTCTGGGAAATTTGGGAAGCGCTGGACGCATTATGTACTTTAGCATAGCACTTGTTTTAGGAAAACTTTGTGCATTACCGTTTTGGATTTCTGTGCCAGTACATATTTCACTAATGAAACCGTGCAGCACAGCAAGAACAAGCACAATAAAGATGCAGGTGTGCTACCAATAAAAAATGATCCTTACAAACAATATAGTGTTCCACTGCAGATAAATAAGAGCCAACATAGGGGTGAGAAAGATAAAAGGCCCGTCTACAGTGGGTAATATTTACTTGCATGCAGGGGCATGATTTCACAACTTCAAGCAATCGCAGCACATGGAAACAAACAAAGTGCATCGGAGTATTTATTAAAATGCATACTTCATGTCCAAAGTATTGTTACAAACAAACTGCGCAGAGAAACAAAAATGTCAGGCTCCTGTGTGCAGAAAAGACAGGAAGTTCATTTAAGAAGAGAGAAACGGAGAGACTCATTTTAAATTTATAGCGTCCAGAGCAAGGAATTGAAAGAAATGTGACCGAACGATAGGAAAGGAGTGGGATGTCTTCTGTGCACATCAGCGTTGAAGGCCACTGATTTCTATGAGCTTTTCAGCCGTGTGATAAAAGAGCCTCTCTATAGCAAACACACACAAAAGCAACAGCAGCGTTGCATAGATGAGCGTGCACTCAAAGATGCGTTTGTGAGGCCTAGCGTATTTCTCACACACGGTAAAGCAAGTACATTCATACTTTAAAGTATTAAATCATGACCTTCACATGGACCTCAAATCTGTATGGCAAGAAAATATGAAAGGGAGACTTGAAACAACATATTGCACAGCATAGACTGAGAATCTAAAGCAGAGCGTTTGACTGTCGAATAATCAATTAAGAGTTATCTACCAAAAGCACATCCTTTAACTCCTGACTCAAGCGGATTAATCGAAATTACACGCTATTTGGCTGCGATTATTTCGTGCGTAGCTTGTCATCGGTAGTAAATGTTACTCCATCTGAAAGCCAGAGGGCGCTCTCTCGCAGGAACTCCAAATATTCAGAAGATAGATAACGCACAGTTCCAGGAAATCCCCATGGGCATCATACTATCGCTGTAGCTGAATAAACCGAAGATCGAAGCGCGTCAATTGATTAAACATGACTAAAACAATGTTTTATCCGAGTTCAAGCCTTCTCAGGTATTTATGATAATATTTATTTGCCACTGTATAGAGTGCTATGAAATAATGTTGTATGTCTTAGGGTGCGTCCACACTTTTGTTCGTTTGGTTCGGACCAAAAAACAAAACATATAGTTCTGATCCGCTTAAGCGTTCACACTGGCATTTTTAAAAGCGAACCTAAAGTTACCGAACCAAAGGCATAGGGTCACGACCTGATTGGTCGGCTTTTATGACGTATATTTTGTGACAGATCTCGCTTACCAAACATTCAGAACAACGCTGTGTTCTGGATTAAACGCCATCATTTTATGCGTGAACATGTGCTTTATTTTTACCAGCTGAGAACTCACGAAGAGCTCATAAAATGTTCAAAACATTCAAAACAGCTCCAGGATTTCCTCCGTTGTACACAGAAACAGAAACTTCACCTCCTCGTTGCTCCACGTTTGTCCTCGACTCATTTTGGATACACCGATCTTTCCACGTCGTCAAATCAGCTGACTCGTAGCGTCGCGTCTTGTGACATCACGTCCTGTTTTTGGTTCGTTTACATGTCTTTGGTCCGTGTTGCGTTCATATATCAATCGAACCGCACCAGAGTTCGTTTGGAAGCGGACCGAGACCCATCTTTTTAGCGGTCTCGGTCCGCGTGTTTGGTTCGGATGGCAGCGTTCACATGTGTTCAAACGAACCGCACTAACTGAGCAATCGAACCAAACATGACAAGTGTGAACGCACACTTATTCTGTGTAAGAAGCCACATCATCTCACAGAAGGATGCTCAACTGTCGTAATGAACTGAGTTTGTAGCATGTCATTACATGTTGTCTTTTGGGGGACAAGAGGATCATAAATGCGTCTCATGTTCAGAAAGAAGTTTTTACTTTATAATCGACTCAGTGATTTCAGATTGCAGCATTTACTACAGATCACAGAGCCATGCTTCGACAAGCTGCGCATTTAAAAAATAAATAGCAGCCTTTGTGATTTATGAAATCACAAATCCAAGCGGTTTAAACGAAATTAATTGCAATTTATAGTGCAGTGATAAGATGCAGTGAGCCCGTGTGTCCACCAAAGCGGCAGCTAGAGTGCTTTTCCAGTTGTTTTCAATGGGAGCGCTGCGTTTCTATAAACGCCAGGAGCGTAACGAGACGTAGCCAGCCGTCCAATCGCGGTGGAGGAGGGGGTGGGACAAATACAACACAGACCCGATGCCACATTCAGTTTGTAGAACGTCAACAAGCATAACGGAACAAAATAAGTTGAAACAAGAGCCAGAGCAAAATGCTTCATTTATACAGAAACGGCAGTGACTGATCGGACACACGATCTTAGGATTTTAAAGTATTGCGAGTGTCAGTACCGTCACTGCCGCTGCCTGTAGAGCCTGTGCCACCAGTCCTCCCTCTCTCTCCTCCTCTCTCCATCCATCCCTCCCTCCCCCAGCCAGCCTGCCGCTTCCCCTCCCCCTCACTGCGGCAGCGCAGATGGTAGCTCAGTGACCTCGTCATTCCTGCCTCCTTGTTTTGATCCTGCAGTCCTGATTGTTCAGGCTAATCCCACACTCCCCGAGTCCTTGGCTGAGTGCCAGCGCTGTTATTAAGCACACAAAGGCTTTTCATTCCTGCTACCGTCACCACCGCCGCTGCCGCTTCTTTCTCTCCTTTTAGCCATTTCTCTTTCAGCCTCTCCCGTTTGGTCTCCATGGCCAGGCCAGTTTCCACCTCTACAGCTGTGCTCCGATCCAGAGCCGGGGAGTGGCCTCCGTCTCTATTCTGTGCTGTTAATTACTAGATTTCAGTGAAAGGTTATTCCCTTATGTTGACAGAAAATAAATCTCAGATTAGTGTCGCTGAGCAGATAAAAACTATAAACCAGTGGTTCTCAACTGGTTTCGTGTCCCAATGCAGTGTGAGAAGTGTTTACCTGCTACAAATAAACAAAATACTACCTGAAGTTTATTAATATTATGGCCTAAAAAAAAAAGGAAAAATAGCTGAGCATGTTTTATATGTTTGTAAGGTAAACTCACAGCTATAGTGGGACATAGTAAATTATTAAACCAAATACAGATTATATGTTACTATGCTACAGTATGGCAATAATAGCTGAAAATTGAGTATCAGTTCAGGTGGGATAGAGAAAAAAAAGTGAGAAAAAAGAAAGAAAGTAATGCAATTCCTGGGGAAAGGGCTCAGAACAAATAAATGTATTAGTCATATTGCCAATTTACAGTAGATTTCGTTTCGACTCAAACCTCGGACATCGAAATGTTTAAATGCATTTGCATCTAATTTGCACTAAATAAAATCAAAACGTCAAAATATTACAACACAAAAACATCCTTTGACAAAATAAAACTGGCAAAACAGGTCCTACTTTTAAATTACAGTGTGATTACAGACACGATCCCTGATATATCGTACATGTATCTATTCTGTAGCGCATCCTCACTCACGTTCATCCTTCATTTTCAGACAATTTGAAGATCTCTAAACCTGCGGACATTCAGGCATGTTGCTAGGCAACCTACTCACGCTACACTGCAGGGGAACATGTGAGGGACGTAACAGCAGATCTGGTGCAGGTTCATTTCAGGGAACCTTGATCTACTATTTACATGCTTTTCTTCTCACAGTTAAAGCTGTAAGTCGAATAAAGGGAATGGACTAATGCAGAATTTTTATTTATTTTGCAGCTGGCCATCTACTTCCTGAGGTACAGGAAGGGCAAAGGACGATTAGCTGGTGAAGAATGACGTCAATTACCATGGAGATTTTTCTCTGGTCCAAAACAGTCAGAAAATAGAATTGTTTCCACCCTCTGAACCCAATATCCTTGAAGTCAGCATGGCATGAAAATTCACCCTCTCTATTTTCTAAATGCGTGTTATAGGCCTAGATCTCGAGGCCAATTCATCCATGCATGTTTTAAACTTTTTTGATCTTATAATGATCGAATCAAAATGTCATAACTGGAGAAAATTACAAACGTAACTCTCGTCTTCAATCATTTTAAGGGTTTGTTCACACAAGTCATGTTTGGTTGGATTAAAACGAACCCTGGTGCGATTGCTCAGTGAGTGCGGTCCGTTTGAACACATGTGAACGCTGCCATCCGAACCAAACAAGCGGACCGAGGCCGCTAAAACGATGGGTCTCGGTCCGCTTCCAAACGAACTCTGGTGCGGTTCCATTGATATATGAACGCCACATGGACCAAAGACATGTAAACGAACCAAAAACAGGACGTGATGTCACAAGATGCGACGCTACGAGTCAGCTGATTTGATGACGCGGGAAGATCGGTGTATCCAAAATGAGTCGAGGGCAAACGTGGAGCAACGAGGAGGTGAAGTTTCTGTTTCTGTGTACAACGGAGGAAATCCTGGAGCTGTTTTGAATGTTTTGAACATTTTATGAGCTCTTCGTGAGTTCTCAGCTGGTAAAAATAAAGCATATGTACACGCATAAAATGATGGCGTTTAATCCAGAACACAGCGTTGTTTTGAATGTTCGGTAAGCGAGATCCGTCACGGAATATACGTCATAAAAGCCGACCAATCAGGCTGTGACCGTATCCCTGTGCATTTGGTTCAGTAACTTTAAGTTCGCTGTTAAAAATGCCAGTGTGAACGCTAAGCGGACCAGGACTATATGTTTTGTGTTTGTTTTTTGGTCCGGACCAAACGAACTGAACTACAAGTGTGAACTTAGTCTGCTTAAACGCACGTCTGCAAGCTCTCGTCCATCTACCTCTACTTTTGAGTGCAATGTCCACATCTCAAAATACAAACCCATCAACAACCGATGCACAGAACCAAGCGCACACGCTTTTGGATAATCCACTACTAATTCACAACATGGAAGAAAACATCTGATGCTACTTTGGTTTTATTGTGACTTTAAAAACAACTGGATGACTAAGTTCCAAAATGTTGATTTCTGAGAGTCAAACCAACCAGAAAAATGTGCCAAAATCAAACGGAAGTGTGTTCTGGTGCTGAATTGGAAGACGAAAGAGACTGAGAGAGGGATGTAGTTGAGACATCAGAGGACTGACAGGAGATGAGGGGCAATGTGTTCTAGAGTCATCATGTGCCATAAAACAACACGACCTCACACCTTTACAAAACCAACTCTCACTCAATCAACACAGCCTTTGAAAATATCTTTAACACTTAAACCGGACGAACAAATACCACCATATCTAATCTACTAACCTCTGAACAGCTTTAAAACCTTGAATCATATGATTATAAAAAGCACAATCTCTTTAAAATAAACAGAAACATGACCAATGTCAACCTATTTTAGTCAAACAGGAAAATGGGTGTGACTTCATTTTATTGACCAGGATTGCATTAGCTTGTGAAAGGTGGCCATTTCACACAAGAATGTAACCAGACCTTTATGCAAGTTTGAGACGGTTCTTTCTTTTAAATAGTGCCCTGATGACATTAATAAAAGTCCTATAAGCAAAGCTTCATACATTCACTGCAATGTTACCCTTTCTCATTTTCTCTCCCTCACAAACAACAATAAGGGAAAAAAAATACTTTAAAACACCAAACACTTTAAATAAGCTTGTGGTTGGGGAAACATTGCATCAACTTTTTTAAACTCTGGATTGAACTGTCCAGAGCTCAACGCCCAGCCTGGCTTCTCGTCAACATATCTTCAGGAATGCCAAACACACAACATTAAACTCACAAAAGGTCTGTGTGGCCTTAAAGTAGAGGATGGTGGAGTCGTAGGGGAAAACTCTCCAACGATTGCTCATGGGCGCGTGAAAGCTGAACCAGATAGGGCAGGACAGACCTCACACCTGCTCCAGCAACAGCTGCTCTCCATGTCTCTGACACTCCCTGTCCTTTGCTCTCGGCTACAATCCCCTTAGCACTGCCCGACACCTGCAACCACCCACTACCTTGGTGCCTACCTGCTGTTTCCTTCCACATAGGTGCCAAGGCACGGTACACACACTCATAAAACCAGCAAACCACATGGCAAGTCAAATACCTGAGCAGATCACTGAATGAAAGAAACTCCCCTTTGCACTAGAGCCACAAAACTGAGTCGAGAGAACGACTCGAGAGTAGCTAGAATGTTCAGTGGTGAACTTTGTGAATGACAGGTGTTCAAACTTTCAGATTCTGTGCATGCCCTGTAATCTGTCTAGGCAAGAGCAGTCAGGTCAAAGTAATCCAAAAGGACGTATAGGTGTGAGCGTAGTGAGCTTTAGACTAGATTACAGCACAGTGTGCTCCAGTCCTTGACCTTAAGGAAGCCTTGGGGCCTGTTATTGCATCAGTCTGGAGTAAACAACATTTTTGCCAGCTCTTCTTAGTCCTCACATATTGTTCAGAAAAGACATTATATATGCAACATGCCTGATATTACAGTATGGAAGCAGCGTTATGTAAAATCCAGACCAAAACACACCTAGATTCTCAGCTTGTCCCAACATGCGAGGCTGCAATCCTGCGAGGGTTAGAAAACTGGTACTCCGATACCAGGTGTTGAATCATGTTGGGCATACATTATTGATGCTCTAGTTCAGGGAGGCTCTCGGATGTGAGAATTAGCATTGGAATTTTTTTGCGACTGATCACAACACATTCTACTTGCAACTTCCCATTGCATTTGGATTGATTTGGGCTGACTAGACATATTTTAACCTCTGTGGTTTCGCCTCCCGTGTCCACACACTCTACATTCCGTCCTGCAGATTCAAGCAGCTCTCTACCTCTCTGCCAGACCATGACATCACTCCTCCAAAGCCGCTCTATATTTAGCTGCTCACCCCCCGTTGAGCCGCACAACTCCAGGCCTGACTCCCTCCTCCCACTCCTTACCGTTCTTTCCCTCAGATGGCTCATCCCTCGCCGAGAGATGAAGGGGAGGGGAAAAGATTCAGTGAGTTGAAAGAAGGGAAGGGGGAAGGGGAAGTACACAGGAAGATAGAAGGGAGGTGATTGAGATGGCATGAGCTATGGCACCATAAATAAAAGGCAACCTCCATAAACTGGCTAGCCTCCGCAATGCTCCCAATCTCCCTTCTGTGCTCTCACGCAATTTCATCAGTCTGCACGGACGACGGCTCGGCTTTGCCTGGCCAACCGAGGAACAAGAAGAGGAGGGGTGGAGCAGGAGAGTATCAAAAAGAGGAGGGGAGTGGGTAGCACAAAAATACAGCTGGCATTTGAAAATCCTCCTGGCACAGAATATAATCCTGGCTCGTGCAGCAATTTATTCACAATCACCTTGCTGCTAAAGTCAAAGCGTGGTGATGCAGAGGAGGCGGTGCCAGAGACGGTCGGGCTGAAATTGCCACGCTCAGCATCTGCGCACAGACAGGCTTTTTACAGCCAGACAGAACAAGGCTCTGCAGGTCTAAGCAAAACATCTGGTGAAAGGTTTAGAAATGGCTGTTCTTCAACCTCCTGGAAAACTACAGTTACAGACACAAGCCCTGGACACGAAACCTCCAGTCGGCAGTTGTGTCCGAGCAGTGCTGGACAAACGCGACTTGCAAAGCACTGGGCAGTTGGTGATGGAAAGTCCAAAAGCCATGCCAGAGGAAAGTGTGATGAGGAAGGGTTGACTGATCCATTTTATAAATGCAACACTGTTTGGGCTACAGCCAGAGCTGTAGCTTTTGGGTTCATACAGAATTTTCACAAGTTGACGATTGCTGTTCACACCTACTATACTGGCATATTAAAATTGGTTTCATCATTCTGTGTATATTTCGTGTAGAAGACACAAAACCAACTCTGTCCAGCAGTTCTCCGGGCTGCCATGACGTGGCAATCCGCAGGGACTGAAGTGCTGTGCCTTTGCCACGGGCTTTGGCAAAGACAGAAAAAGAGGAGGTGGTCTCACTAAAGGTCACAGCACTGGAAAATCTCAACTGGATGTGTCTGTGGAGCTGGAAATGTAATATGGAGCAGACAGACGTGGCTTTTTATTTCCCCTGACCACAGCACTCCAATGTACAGCAACAAGACGTTCGTACAAGAGGAGGCTTCAAGCACACTGATCAGTGGTGTCAATAAAAGGGCAATATAGATGGGCTATGAAAGGATGCAGTGTCTACTCAAATGCATCAATCCTCTGGAACTACTCCAGACAACTAGGAAGAATCAGAATGTTTCAGTTTTAAGGTGTTTTTAAGTATTAGCACAGAGACAAAAAAAAAGTTGGCACTCAAAAACTAAAACGTAATTATTATAATAAATTATGAAAGAGCATTAATACATTGTTGGAGTTCTGCCACTCACTATAGACACATACTGTGCTGCTGGAACCAAACTGATTCTAACCAATACTTGTGCAATTCCATACTTCTCCCGCTGTATTTCCATTTAGTCAAGGAGAAGCTCGGAAGTGTTAGGTCGCTATATTAGGTGTGTTTGTTTCAGTGGGGGCAGGTGAACAGTAGATCGGGTTCATCTCATTCCAATCACGTAGTGTGCTGATGCTTACTTCTCTGCCCCCCATGCAAATTGTGCCGACCAACAGGCTGTTGTCAAGGCAACTGCAAGTGTCCAGCCCTGTCGCATGAGGATATAAAAAACCCTTCATAATTTCAAAGCGGCTACTAGGATGATTTCAAGTGTTCAACAGTAAACAAGAGTGTTGTTTCATAGCAGACTGGACATGTGAAGCTTAAAGCAGAATATCATATCACATAGTTTTCTGCATAAATATAGAATGTGATTAACATTAATCGATATGAGAATGGATATATTTTCAAACAAGACGAATGAAGAATGAGGAGATAAATGTATGCAGACATTATATTAATTTTATTAGTTTACTCCATGTTTGAATAAATCCATCAAGTTATGACAGCCACCATTTAAATATTTATATCTAAAAAAAAAAAAATGAATTGGAGTAGAAATTGTGTAACAAATATTTTAAAACAGAACAGTTAGTGATGGTGACTACCTGTATAGTTTACAGCATTAGTTATTTTTTCCTTAAAATATTGAGATAGTTTTTTTTTCCCTTCCTTGAGAATTTGCAATGTACTGTACCTGATATAAATCCAAAATAAACCTACCGAATCGCAAGCTTGTGAATCGAAATCAAATTGTTAAATTTGGGTAAATACCCAGCACTAATATATAAACAGAGAGCGCGAACTTATTTTGAAATTAATCATTTTATCTGCCCTGACAAGACAACATGGCTACTACAGTAAACGGATCCATTCAGAATTACTAAACACTGAAATATACACATAAAATAATGATAAAAATGTTTGGAAACGACTTGAATCTACTGAAACATGTCCGTGCATAAATACAATATGCGATGAGTGCATCGAGAGCACATATACTTGTGCTTTAATATAACAAACACACCTTGATCGCAATCCTCATCCATCAAAACTTGACTAGCGAGATGCTGGTTTGCTTTACCCAGCCGAGAAACGTAGTTTGCATATCATCTGGGATGTTTTGTTCACAGCGCGATGCGGGAGTGCTCATATGAATACGACCGAGCTCACGTTTTAAAGCGAAACACACTCTCCGCCATCTCTGATGTAATCAGCCATAAGTTCCACACAAAAATACATTAAAACAACCAAGAAAAAAAATACTGGATCAGTATTGGAATCAGAATGAAGAAAGTGGTATCGGTGCAACCTTAGTGGTCACAGTTACTGGCTAATGTGTAATCTATTTCATTTTAAAACGCATACTAGCGAAAGGTGTTGTTTTACAGATCCGGACAAGAGCAATTGACTTTGTTTTTAAGCCTCCAAAACGGCCCCGAACTCCATTTACTACTGTCCTACTCACTCTCTACATCAGACAGCCTCTCCTTTCCATCATGCCCTTTCATGCTAATAATATTATTGATCTTCCACCCATTCACATCACATCCAGCCTGTATAATATTCAACCCTCCCATCTCAATTCCCCAGGCTGCTTCTCCAGAAGAGCAGGCAGCATTTTTAACCCATCAGACATGGCACGATGATGGAAGATGATCTGATGGATGCGTGCTGAAGGCCCGGTGCGGTTTAGAGGACGGTGGAAGGCAGGGGTTGTGCGTTGGTGTGGGCAGGGTCGGCTTTCTCAATATGCAGCATGCGTTTCCCTCTGGGTGGAAATATTCATGATGCAAGCTCATGTCTTTCAATCGACAGGCACTTTCAGCCTGATCAGCACTGTGGCTCTGAGAGCACAAGCAGCTCTGGCAAAGGCAGAGACGCCCAGATTAGACTGGCATTTCACTTTAGCTGATATAGTCATAAGGAGATGACAGGGGAAGAAGGACTGAAAGAAAAAGGAACATCAGCTTTAGGGAAGGAGGTACAAGGAGAATTTACAATGAAGGATCAGAGAAAAAGGATGGATAAAAGAGTGAGGTACAGAGAGGGTGAAATGTTACAAGTAATGCATCTCGGCTTTCTCAGCACTTTTACAGCACACCCTCAATTAACAACCCTAATGGCCTTAATATTTATGATTAACTCATTGGCACTGTCTCCACTGGCACGGCCACTTGTGAAGTACTTGTTCATCTGTATTTTGTGCATTTAGTAAGTGGCTACGTAATAGGCAGGAAAATGTGCAGTCAGCAGGTCTTTATCACAAAATAAACCACTTCAGGGTGACAAGACCCCTCTGATTTAAGTTTGGATGCAGATTATCCTGTCTGGGTTCATTTCGCTATAATGACCGGCTGACTGTACATTATGCTTTACATGAGGTGCGAGGTTAAGTACAATTTTCTTTAAAAGTTCAATTAAATTGAGGATGTTTAAAAAAAGTTTCCTAAAAGAACAGAGAGGTATTGCATAATTATGCACACCACAACTATAATCATACAGACATAATATACTTAGGGTGCGTTCACACTTGTAGTTCGGATCGTTTGGTCCGAACCAAAAACCAAACACAAAACACATAGTCCTGGTCCGCTTAGCGTTCACACTGGCATTTTTAACAGCGAACCTTAAGTTACCGAACCAAAGGCATAGGGATACGGTCACAACCTGATTGGTCGGCTTTTATGACGTATATTTGGCGACGGATCTCGCTTACCGAACATTCAAAACAACGCTGTGTTCTGGATTAAACACCATCATTTTATGCGTGAACATATGCTTTATTTTTACCAGCTGAGAACTCACGAAGAGCTCATGAAATGCTCAAAACAGCTCGTGGGACCAAATATTAATGAGGCACTTCACCTCCTCGTTGCTCCACGTTTGTCCTCGACTCATTTTGGATTCACCGATCTTCCCGCGTCGTCAAATCAGCTGACTTGTAGCGTCTCATCTCGTGACATCACGTCCTGTTTTTGGTTGGTTTACATGTCTTTGGTCCGTGTTGCGTTCATATATCAATCGAACCGCACCAGAGTTCGTTTGGAAGCGGACCGAGACCCATCTTTTTAGCGGTCTCAGTCCACTTTTTTGGTTCGGATGGCAGCGTTCACATGTTCAAACGAACCGCACTAACTGAGCAATCGCACCAGGGTTCGTTTTAATCCAACCAAACATGACAAGTGTGAACAAACCCTTAAAATGATCGTTTAGTACTATTGTTAAAAACATGGACAGCCAATCAGAAACCACACGACTTCAAAGCTGTCGAGCATTAAAAGCTGCAGACTGCATGCTTCTTAATTAGCAATGATATCATCAGTTGGTTTGGATGCCGATAGTCATCATTCTGTGAACGGGCCTGAGCTGTGGAACTCTCTTGGATTTTAGTACTATGGAAGTTCATCAGAAAGTGAAGTGGCTTATGTAAATTGACAGCTGTGACCATGCATCCTAGTCTACCTGGAACACAGGATGATAGTACATACGCAGACTGACATGGCAGAAGTCTCAAATTAGTCACAGGTATCACGCAAGGACTCTAACATGCTCACCATTTCATTGGATTTGCATTGCATTTTCCAAATCCCACTTTTTTCCCGCTGGCCAGAAACAGGAAAAGATGGAGAGAGGGGGGAAAAGATGGAGAGAGAGAAAGAGTCAGTGGGGTGAGAGAGAGAGAAAACCCAGTAATAAATCTGGCTGATGCAATCTAATGGAACATTATATTAGGACGGGCTCAGTGCTCAGTAAATAATGGAGTTCTTACAGTGAGAGAGATAATGCGCCCACCCTGGGGACAGAGAGAGAGAGAGAGAGAGAGAGATACCATTAGGTATGATCAGTGTCCTGCCATTGCATTGGTGATGGAGCCACGTCACTTTGGCCACACAGGTGGCACAGGCCTGAGAGATGTGTCTGGACTTCAGTGTGAGGGGTCATTCAAAGCTCAGACAGAAACACAATTCTCAACTGGTGAAAATATCATCAAAATCAACCAACAGAATCACTTTCAATTTGCAAACACTATTTGTAAATTGAATATTATGATTAATGCAACAACTAGTCAACCACTTTTTAGCTGACTTTACTTAAATGTACCATAATTTGTTTAACTTAATAGTAAAAATCTAGTAATCTGTACTCATACTACACCTTTGTAACTCAGAAAATACAAGTTAAGAAATTGATGTAGGAATATTAAGGAAAACAATATTGAGGCAGGGCAACCTTCATATAATTTTCACTCACTTCCCCCTCTTCTGCAAATATCTCTCTCTTCAGTTCAATTCACTCATTTACCAAAGTAATCGTGAATGTTGTTAACTTTTGGAAGCACATCAGTCGACTTAAATTGATGTTGAATCCCTAAAATGGTTTTGATTGACCATTATGGTGATTAGTGTTCCCTTGGTTGGTCATTTTTCACCAATTCTCTTTCTATCAGTACATGTAAGAGGGACAGTGTAAAATAAAGGGTTAAGTAAATTTAATCAGCTTAACCCAACATTAAAATAATGATTTTCTTTGGTATTAATTTTAATAGTTTAAATCAGAAATTTCAATTTTTAAATTTATCAACTAACTTTTGCTTTTGTTCATTGAATTTATATACACAAGAATGTGAGATCATTTATTGTAAATATTTAAAGAGCGGTTTGAAAAGAAAGTAAAAAACAGCGTCCAGCTATGCAGTGGTTACAGCAAGTGTAATTACATAGGAGACAAACACATCTCTTCTGGAGTAAAAGAGAAGGGGAGATGATGAAAGTAGTACGATGATCACCAGGCCATTTCAGTTCAGAAATAGGCAACATGGGCGAGAATGCCTCAGAGAAACAGACGTATATGGTGCTCTCTGAACCCAGTTCACGCCATATTCCTTTCAGATGAAAAAGGTTGGGAGCAAGAACTTTAATTGACCAGTAGTACCTATAAATCAATACATTTAAAAATTAGCTCAATTTGGTTTAGTGTTCCACCGATGCTCTATTATGGTGGGCAAATATACGCAACGCAGCACATAATGAAGTACAAACACTGAACAGCATCCCACTTAATGGGTCTCTTTGGGGTTTTTTCTGACTGCTCCTGGCACTAAGTCCAAGTCAAACAAGAGCTGGTGACAAGGGTACTAAACCCCTTCCAAGTCTGCAGGGGTCTGTTAGACTCTGCTGTAGAATGGCAGACAATTTAATCTGCAAAGTAAACCATGTAAAAGGGGAAAAAAAGTCTATTGCAAATAGTTTCACCAGTCAGTGACCCCGCTGATTTTAACTTGATTTGTTATTCAGTTCAACAGAACTCCATCTGTCACAAAACCAGCAAGACTTGACTGATTTTTTTTTTCCTTTTACTTTCTTTTCAATGACCTGGAGGCATGAGTTTAGTTTCATCATGTAGTTGGGCTAGAGAAAATAAAATAAGAGGCGTTTGGTTTCCTAGCTAGTTGGTTTCAATACATCCAATGGTCATGGATCGTTTCTTCATTACACTGCGTTTCTCTTTGATTTGATTCACTTACAAAATATCAGACGTACTTCCTAAGCGGAGAACTGTTCCCGGGTCAACTGGCAAATGATTTTCTCTTGCATTTTCTTGGCGAGCGTTAAGTTTGTACACTATTGGCGACTGCTCATTCAGTCCTGGGTGCAATCTGAGGCCAAGCGACAGCCGTTACTCTCACATCTGGGGCTGAAAAGACCCATGGCAGTTTCTACCGCTCTCCAGTGAACAATACAATGGGATTTAGGAAGGGTGTAAAACTCCTCTGTCTATCATTGAGAAGTCAGCGGACCCAGCGAGAGGTCACGGAAAAGGCCACTTGCGTGGCTGAGTGAAATTACAATTAGAGCCGCACAAAAGCAATACGGAGAGAGCCGTGCGCTCCCAACAGAGCAGGAGGGGTGAGCAATGTGACATTGGCCAACCCCAGGATCTCCTTTCAGGACAAAGGTCAGGCCGCTGGGCCTATAATACACAGAGCTCCCTTTCATAGCCGGGCAGCGCACAAAGACGTAAGCTTGAAAAGAGCTGAGACCTGTCTCCATCTTGACACCCATCTAATTTAGCTCTTTTTTTTCCAGACTCTCTGCTTCTCTTAGTTAGAGATGTGACCGGGCCTCAGGGACATCCCACAAACAGAGAGGAAAAACTTTACATCCCTTGCTCTGATCTATTCTGTACTCTTCTCTTGCATTGCTATCCAGCTGAATAAAAGTACCATTTACATTCCATTATAAAAAGATGTTCAAACTGACATTGGAGTTTTCCAAATGGTTGTACAGTTAGGCATTCAAACTTAAACGCAGTGTTCAACTGAATTAAGCCGCTTTTCCACGACAGGAACTTTCCTAGGGACTTTGGGGTTGTTGACCACAGGAACTAGGGTCTAAACGAAGTTCTGTGTAAAAATTTTCCCCTCTGAAAGTATCTACTCGTGAGGTAGGACCGTTTCAAAGTGCAGGAACTTGAGGCTTGGCCGCTGAACATGCTGATCGGTTTACTCAATACAACATTTTATAAAGTGCAGCTATTCGAATCAACAATGGAGTTTAAAAAATACGACCGATTGACCAATGAAGACGTTCTGGCTTTATTAAGCTTATATGCGGAGGAAGAAATCCAGCGGGAACTTGAAAGTCACGTGGTGTCCTACGTCACCGGACAACCTTCACGGTACTTTAGATCGCAATGGAAACGCAGACAGCAACAGGTCTGAGGGAAAAATATTCCTGGGATAAAAGTTCGGTGGAGACCAGGCTTGATCTTTACTGTCTGCACTCCAATTAGCATTAATCATATTGCATCAGTGCATTTGCATGAACTCAAATGGCCACAATGCCAATAGTCTGACAATGAACGACTAACAGAATTCAAGAGGAGTGATGGCATTTCCTCATAGCAACTGATAAGTAATCTCAACAAAAAGAGAAAACTATGTGCTTACTTAACACTTTGTGCTAGAGAAAGGAGCTGACCCAGTAAAAACCAAAAGCTGACAATGAAAGTGAGCACAAAACAATCGAAAGAATCTCATTCAGTGATTGATTAGGAGGAGGTTTCGACCCTCTGCTGACCAATTACCCTGAGTCCCTATATCAAGTGTCCCCAAGAGAGAGGGCAACCCATCTGCAACATTAGCTCAGAATTGAACGACAAGTAAAAATGACCCTGGTGTAGCGATTACAGAGCAAAACGTACAACTGAGTTCACAATTCATTAAGGACAACAAAACCCATCTCAATAAAAGGAGTAAAAGAAAGCTTTTAAGACCGACTGGAATACCACGTAATGCCGCCCAACCTCATGTAAACAGTGTTACACACAGACGAGGGCTGTGCCAGTTTAAGTCATCTGACCGAGATGGCTGCCGGCCAACCGATATTCCAGGGTGTGGCATGTCTGCGCACACAAAAAAAAAAAAAAAAACAGAGCAAAACAAGCTTCTATTGATGCCTTCATTGGCATAGGATGTGGGGAAAACGGGGAGGAGGCACACAGACAAGGGGAGCATTCTGGACTTCCTCTTTCGGAGGCAGCCATATGTCCTTTTGCGGGCCTGTCGCCCATAAGAGACCTCGACAGTTCACGTGAACTTCGGACAGGCTAGAAGGAAGCAGGGAGGCTGAGTAAGATGGCGGACTAAGCTAGGCTGGACAGATGGGGCATGTGTGGCGTGGGAAGGGTTAAGTCTGAGGAGGCCCCATCTGCCGCCTCGTCTGTTGTGCAGGCTGGCTGCTGGCCCCTGATCGGCTCCAGCAGAGAGAATGGACACAAAGTCGAACTGTGACTTCTTTCCATCTCTGAGCAGCTGATTACCCACAGATGCCCAGAATGTCCGGCGCCTTCAAGTTCTGAAACAAAACTAACATTTTTTTAGCCGTTTTCATCAAAAAAACATTCCATCTAAATTGTACTTTAAAAAAAGAAACTAGAAAAACATTGTAGCTTGTAGACTGAACGTTAAATATGAAAGTTAAAAAAAAACAACAACATGCTTTCGTGCAATGTTTACGATACCGATATGGTGGGTGATATATCATGCATCCCTAGTTAAAAGAAGAATTTAAGTCATTAACAAAAAACTAACATCAAGTCACATTTTTAATATTACATTCAGAAATAAATGTAAAATACTGGTAAATAAAGTGAAATGTTTACAAACATTATTAACACTATAAATATAGATGAAAGCTATTTTAGCTCCTCTCACTCACAACCAATCATTCCAATTTAACTGCATTCAGGACAGAACAAGAATACAAGCAGCAATAAACATCAAGCCGAAAAAAATTCATAGTGAAGATTGTACTACGGGCTACTTAAACTGAGATATAGAACTTGTTTGTCTGACTTTTATTTTGAAAATGAGCATGCTGCGACGTCAAGTTAGCAATGTTAGAACTTTTATAAGTTGTGTGTGTGATGTGCCTGTGTAATCGCTTGAATCTGTTCCTTTCCTTACAGTGGAAACAAATGAAAATACTCCATTTATGGTCATACAGGTATGAGTGAGACATGATAGACATTTCGAAGCCATAAAGGGTCTACTTTTATTTTTGTACACTCACAATAAAAACAATATTGTGCTTTTGTAAAATAAAGAAAACAAACAAACACAAACAAAGATGCCGCTTTCTGCTGTCTCGGAGCACGAGTCCCAAATGAAAGAAAACTCAGCATAATTCATTCATTTTGTTAATCTTAATTATTTAAGGAAAATATATCTTGCACATATGCCTATTTTTTCTTTTATGCTGCTATTTGCACATGTAACTAAGCCCCTGGAAAACAAATTGATATTTTTAATGGGTTATAGACGCTTATTCCATCTAATTTATAATTCTAATTTAACAATGTTGTCGGTTAACAGTTAACCGGAAAAAACAAATGAAATGCACATCCCTAAAATGGATAGTTTAAAATAAATAAATAAAATTTAAATTGAACTCAGCGACGCCAACAGCATTGTTGCCACGAAATTGAAATCAGATGTTATTAAAACATCAACATTTCATCTGAAATCAATTCAGTTTGAAACTAAATGACTAAAATACATTAAAAATCACAGAATCATGCAGTTACACATTTCACTGCAAGCCAGGAAAGAAAAGCACCGAATGCCACAATTGTTATTCCAAATTCCTCTCCACGAGTTCAGGCCCATTCTGTGCTGGTTCTGTCCATTCAACGGGCAGGAATCGCAGCCAGATGCTGGGAGGGGACACACAAACATGGCTGCTGTCACCGCGAGCCCTGCGATATGACGAACACCTGGATCCGGAGGAGCTCAAACCTTCCCTACAGTCAAAACATAAGCGGGCGCAGTTCTTTCAGCGAGACTCAAATGAGGTTATGCACATGCACACAAACATGCCCACCTGCGTTAAGAATGCTCTCAGATAAGAGCGGCTTTAAAACATTCAAAAGAACAATACAACGCCTCCTGTCTATGAAGAAAACTTTTCACTATACAGAGACCAAACAAAAAATAGATTAGACAAACCACAGGGTTTATTCAATAAACGCTTCCTTGACTTCTAACCTTTTATCTGCTGCAGTGGTGGGGCAGTCCAGACTGTGTGAACGATTTGCAGAAACAAAGCATCCGGAAGTGATTCATTTTCAACAAGAGGACAGCGACTGCTGACAATGCCACAAAGTTGAGCCAGTGATCACGATTAGCAGTGCAGACAGAAAGCGTGTGATCCACCACAAGACAGGTACTGTAGGAACTAGCTGCATCACGATAAAGGAATTTCTAACTTCGATACGATACCTTGAAAAATATCGATATTCGATACCATTTTCGGTACCACGGGCGAAAAACTGCCATATATACTGCAATACAGAGGGCGGATTCGTGAGGTGTAAAAGGTGTAAATCGCTAATTCAAAAGCTGAAGTAAAATTAGCATAGCCACACGGAATGAATGAATTCCATAGGAACGAACTGGGTTTAAATATCGCTAAAAAAACAAACAAAAAAAACAAAAAAAAAAAACACTTTTACATTTCGCTTTGAAAACAAATCTTCTGCCATCGTCTCGTCAGTCAGCTCCTCACTCTAGTATTAGGGTCCTATGAAATCAGTTTTTTTTTTGCATTGTTTAATTACATTTATATGGTCAAAAAAGGATGTCTAGTAAGTTAAAGTCATAAAACTTAATTCATTAAAAAATAATAGGGTTCTATGAATTTTTTTTTTCCGTTTTAATTTTTCTAGATTCTGTTTTATGACTTAATACAAAGGCATGATAACAGAGGTTTATCGACATTACATGAAAGCTTGATTTGTATTACTAATATTTCTTTGAAAAATACATTTTATTGTACATTGGTATTACACTATGTAATTTATTCAAGTTAAACCAATTCTATTTTGGCAGGCTGTATGCAAATGAGCAGGGCAGTTTTATCTACTACGCAGACTTCATTTTGAACAGCAGTCTTTTTATGCTTTAATATTCACAGACACCACCTTATCAAATTGCGATATGGACCAAACAGTTTATTCATTCAAGTTTTGCAATATTCTGTAACATTCCGCATTATACAGTAAATGCCATTTTATGATTGGATTTCACGATTGCGTTTATTTTCAAATCCACGTTTGTGTTCAGATTCAAATGCTTGACCCACACGTCGCACATGCATAAAATGTCTCCTACAACGTATATTATGCCAGCATCTGCTTTGGTGTCCCTTTTGGCGATGCAAAGTGTGCTCGTGTTGCTTTATGAATTGTGCCGTCACATTTCAGAAAGCCACAATACGAAATGAAGCTTATTTAGCTGAAATTGTTTGCATTCGGATTATGTTGAGTATATTCAGGCCTAGGCTAACGCCAGCTAGCGAGGACTGTGGCAGTTCTGACCATGAGCTCTGACAGAACAGAGGTTATTAACACAACATTTGACTATTTACATAAGACACTGGACATTTGAAGTAACAAGCAGCTTCTCTCACACAATTTCTTGTTTTCACATGGAATTATCACAGTGAGCAAAGGTCAGCACCTCTAATGAGAGAAGAAAACAGCATGCATGCACACTGAAGGGTTGTAAACAAGGACACTCCATTCCAAGAGTGATGTTGGCTTGAGACCAGATGAGGGACACTTGATAGGAAGGTCACTGAGCTCTGGGCTCTCAAAGCCAGGATGGGTTCTTGTTCCCAGTGCTGGTCTTTCATGTTACAGGCCTACTGAACACAGCTCTCAGCCCTTTCATTAGGATTTCAGAGATCTGGATGAAATGTTAACAGCACTATTTCCTGAAACCAGAGCCTGTCTAACACAAACAATGAGAAAACAAGGTCGAGAAAGTTCTCATCTCCACAGAGCAGCTCCCCAAAATAGGTGCTTCTGCAATTAAAGCTCTCAAATAGAAAGGTGTAAGAATTCATTGCCTGCATTTAGAAAACAAAAACTCACATTAAAAGGATTAGTTCACTTCAGAATAAAATGTCCTGATTATTTACTCTCCCCCATGTCATCATTCATGTCTTTCTTTCTTCAGTGGAAAAGAAATGAAGGTTTTTGAGGAACTCATTCCAGGATTTTTCTCCATATAGTGGACTTCAATGGGGTTCAACGGGTCCAAATGTCAGTTTCAGTGCAGCTTCAAAGACTCTACATGATCCCAGACGAGGAATATTGAGTCTTCTCTTCCAACATGATTACGTAAAGGGGGCCGCATCACAGTGCAAGACGAGCATTTGAGGTTAAAAAGTATACAATTTTTACTTTTTTTTCCTCTAGATCAGACTCTTATTCCTCGTCTGGATCATGTAGATCCTTTGAAGCTGCACTGAAACTGACATTTGGACCCGTTGAACCCCAGTGAAGTCCACTATATGGAGAAAAATCCTGGAATGATTTCCTTAATTGTCATCTTGGATGACTTGGGGGCGAATAAATTGTCAGGATATTTTAATTCTGAAGTGAACTAATCCTTTAAATACAAAAACATCTAGGTTGGGAACTGTTATGCTTCCCTCTTCAACTTTATCATGAGAAACTTGAAGACTTGACAAGCAATTTATTATATTCTGATGAAAGATAACACGTTTCTTTACCTTTGAAAATAACATGCATGGATGGATCATACACAATAATACCAGAACAGTACATTTGGGGCCTATTGTGATTGATATTTGTGTTGACAATCATGTTGTAAACACGTAATTAATACACTCCTCAATCCCAAAAACATAACCAAAGATCAGACAACGCAGTAAATCAGCTCTCAACATTTGAACAGCACAGTCACCATGATTCAGCCAGTCAGAGGATTATGGCGTGTAGAGAGGGAGAAAGAAAAACAAGGAAGCAGGGGGAAAACCAAAACGTCACTGAGGAATGAAAAGGAGGGGGTGTGGAGAGCAGAAGAGCATTCATACAAGCTCAGATACTTGTGTGCTTGTTTTTTTCAGGAATTAACAGAACTACAATTGTGACATGAGTCTTTATAAACATATAGAGAGCATGTAACATCAGCTGACCAGATAAACTGATTCGCTATGATAAATGGCTGATGGGAACGGTTCATTTATCTGCTTTCTGCAAATGCCACATGTACAACTTAAAGCCTCTACTCTACGGTCAGTTTTGTGCATTTCATACACTTCCTATATCAGCAAATGGACAGGGACTTCCTCCATTGTACTGTCACAGTAAAGATAAAACACATTACATGTACAAAGAATCCAATTACTGCTTGCAGATTGAGTTGAAAGGGCGTCTGTGGAAAACAATGCAACATCTCCGGCAGTTCTCAGTGTTCTTTAATCAACGTGCCGGAGACCCGTACAGCTGAACCAGCATGCTCAAATCAGGACTGCCCTGAGGCACCATGGGAGGGCTCTTTGGCTCAGATTAGAACATAAAACTCTAATTTGTTCCATTGGGTTTTGTAGTTCATTGGGTCTCTTGTCTGTCAAGTGGGCTTAGCTTTTATTTGATGCTGTGTAGCTGCAGAGCACGGCATCACGGTCTGACGCTCAAGACCTGGGGGAAACACCTAAAACTTTGGCTTTCGTTTTTGGGCTGCACCATAAAAACAAACCTTCTAGTGGAGATACAACTATGAAGTCTCAAGAGTATCAACAAAAAAAAAAAAAAAAAAAAAAAAAAAAAAAGGAGCATCTGGTTTTGATGTGAACCAAAATTAGACCGAAGAGAAAGTGGCACTGCGATTTGACGAACCAAAAATCGCATAATTCATTGTCCTGCCACAGTCCCAAGATTTGTTCTTCGTCTCAACTTCCCAAGAGCCATGACACACACCCATCATCATGAGTCTCAGAGATTTTATGTTCTCAGTGTGGGACATGGGCAGAAGGACAAACACTGGATCTTATAGGTCTTGGCAGGACATCCCACTAGATGAGCGTCTCTTCATTTACTAAATGGACACGGCGGTCCCTTTGCCAAAAGATGAATGATGAGACAAGTGAAGAGTTTAGAGCTGCACTTCCTCACACATGAGTACAACATGTAATCTGGAGGAAGAGGACCACACCCACAAACAACATACAGCACTTCCTCTGAACTTCTGCTCCGAAACCTTCTCGGCTTGTTTGGTCTAAATAGAGTATGAGCTCACTTAAATGAGCTGCAACACAGCCAATCAGAAACCAGAGCAACTGGCAGGACTGGCACTGACTGCCAGGAACTACGGTGCATTCCAAATCACGCTGAAAACAGCATGCCAAAAGGTACCCAGATGGTATACTATTTGCGGTGGATTTGTGCATCCATGCATGTTTTTTTGCATGCTAATATTGCTCAAAACCCCCTTGTGTAACACAAGAGTTTAAAATGAAGGCAATGCATTCAGCTGGATGCAAATGCTTACAGGCAAACTCAACTGCAATGAATATGTAAAGTCCTAATACTACGACACTGTCAAAACTAAATAGTAAATATAATTTGATTGGTGTCCTTGATTGATTTTTTTTAACTTTAGTTTGTGTGTAATGTTACTGTTTGAGCATAAATAACGTCTGCAAAGTTGAGTTCAATGCAGAGAGATATTTTCTTTTACAGAATTTGCAGTTTAAGGACTACAACAAACAGCTGGTAGGGACTACAACGAGCTTCCGAGGTTTGTGATGTCACAAATCCTAAAATTTACATAAACCCCATGTTGGGCTGCTTTAGAGAAGAGGAAGAGTTGTTGTTGATGCCATCATTTTACGCCGGACTTGCACAAAAGATGAACACGACGACACATGGTAGTGATGAGTTGATCAACTCCACAGCAACTACATCAATTTATCCACTAACCGTTCAGAAACGTCTAAAAGTTGAACTTCTTCCTGAGTCTCTCCATCAGTGTCGACTCCGGTTTGAACAATGTAAGGATGAACACCGTCTGCGTGAGATTCTCCAGCTTTGTTGTTGTTGAGCTGTTAAAGCGCCGCCCTCTTCTGGAAAGGGGTCGGGAGCAGCAGCTCATTTACATTTAAAGCGACACACACAGTGGAAAATTGGACAAACTATAATAAATGATCTGTGCGGGATTTTGAGCGGAAATTTCGAAAGACACTTTCAGAGTATGCCAGAGACTTGTATTACCAGCCAAAAGGTGCAGTCAACATTAGCACGATTGCAGCAAAATTGTGCAAAATAGGTCCATTGTCAATAGCGTTGAGATGTATTAAGCAATTCTCACTTATCGTCACTTTCAAACCAAGCAGCATTCTGTTGGTCAGCACTGCAAAGTCACGTGACCAACTGAACGAGATAAATCTGCCCGAGGAACTTCTGAATTAGTGGATTTCACTCGCGAACATTTGCCGAGTAATGTGATCGCACCTTTAGTGTTGCTCCATTTCTACAAACCCTGGTTATGTTGAAATGTGTTATAAGGTAAACAAATCTGCTTTTTCATCAGTATGTGAACTGCAGTCATAGAACACCCATCCCATTCAAATCAACCTCACCCCGCATCACTTATGCAATAAGGCTTAATTTCTGCTCGGTGTTGACTCATTAGCACCAGAATGGACAAGCCTAAGACTCAAACGCTAGAAAAGTCAAACTGCACTGCTCAAACTGTAGAGAAGGCCCCATTGCTTCTGAAGAGCCCCAACCCCAAATTGTCTTTCACATGAAGAGCTCGATTGCAGCTCTAATCTGTGTGCTCGCAAACGAACATGATGCCATTGTGCACGTTAATGATGCAAGTTTTCTGCTCCCTAACCACAGAGCTGAGCCTGTTTCGTAGCACACAGACTCTTTCAATACCACATTAACATGTGGGCCACCAAGAGGGGAAGGAGGAGGTGGAGTAACCTGGGAACAAAGCCTCTATAGTTGTCTCAAGCCTGAGTTATGTAATTTGACTGGCAAGGCTACATTTCCCCACTGGAGTACCGCAGACTAATCTCGCTGAGGGACAGAGCTGCTCTGGAAAGAGGAGAGGACGAGAAAAACGTGCTTGTAATGAGCATAAAGCTTCCTTGCCAAACCCGGCCCATCTCGCAGGCAGGAGATAATGCTGCAAATATGATCAGAGCTCTGGTAGTTGGTGCACAGGGTTCAAGGGGAAATGGAGGTAGAGAGGGCTAAAGCAAGTGCCCTCTGCTAACCATCAGCACGGCGGTGGATTTAGAGTGGTTAAAAATAAAATCTGATTCTGATTTACTGCTCTGGGTGCCTGGAAACCATGTGACTGGCATCACATGAGAAGTGGAAGGGGTTGGGAGGGGGGCGCGAGGAAAACGCACGCACACACACACACACACACACACACACACACACACAGAGAGCGCGCTGCCGGCATAATGAGCTTTGTGATCAGTCTCCTTGGTTTCTACTGTCAGCGAGCAGATATGGTCTGATTTCAGAGGTAAACACCAGAAGATCTCTGAGCTCCAGGGGGACAAAGAAAATGGAGGAAATAATCAGTGTTTCAGAGAGTAAAAAGATCTCGACTGCTGTTTATATCACTTTGCCCGTCTGTATGCCAAGCATTCACATCTATGATGCTACGTACAAAACTTCAAGGAACAGTTCACCCAAAAACAAAAATTTCCTCCAAAATCGGAGACTTCCAAAAGCCATCCAACATTCACTAATGCTCTTCCCATCCACTGCAGTTTTCAGATTCAAATATGGCTGTCACATCTACCACTGGTTGCATCAATGTTGAAAGTGAGAGCTGTGGTGGAGAAGATCATCAGTGAGAAATTAAGTGTAACGATGCATCCATCAATAACTAACGACTGATATGATGCATCAACACAACATGTTCAGGTTGTGACAGTGAGTAAATTTTCCCACCAGTAAAAACACTGGTAATACTGGTATCAAGGGGAGGAGGGGAGGGGGTGTTCCCTCTTTTGCACATCCCTTTTAAAATCGCTAATTTGAAAATGAAAGTAAAATACACAAGGCCGCAGGGGCGTTCATAAGGGTGCGGAGAAGAGCAAGCCAATTCGGGGGCAGCAATTGCTTGAATGGTGGGATCATTATTATTCTTAATGAAAAACAGAACTACTAACCTCTTTGCAGTTTCCCTATTAGCACTAGATTTCAACAAAATACAACAAAAATGCAAAAATCATCCGCCATCGTCTTATCAGTCAGCTCCTCACTGTCGTGATAAACGAAATCTGACTCCTGCGTCTCTCGTTCAGCTTTCTCAGCATTAAGCAGACGTGTTCCGTTTTTAATTGTAGTGTCTGTTTTCTTATTAATATAATAAAAAAAATAAAATAAAAAAAGACAAAATAAAGAGACGTAACTGGTGTTGCAGCTGGACACCGGTAACAGTCAACTATCGCAGCAAGCCTACAACATTTGCAAAAAAAAAAAAATGCGCTACAACTAATTTGACTATACGTTTAAATGGAAGTTTATCCGACTAGTTCACAAGTCTAAAAGCAAGAAACCTCCAAAAGATGGTAAGAAACCCTGTGCGTGTGTAAATAAGTCTACGTCAAATTTCTTAATGAATTCTGCTAAAAAATAGGTTATGATTATGCCGTACGCTTGCCTTGCGTTATCAATTTAATTTCGGTCGTGATAAAAAAAATGTCAGCCAATACATAGCTAATTTATTCAAATCAGCTGGGGCAATGCAGAATGGAAAATCAATCAATTCTGCCTGACAGAATTCTTCATCTTCATTTAACGTTAGCCAACATATTAAAAAAGAAGTAAAAAATAATAGGAATGATAATCAATATAGCATTAAACCACAATTCTTGTTCCACAATTTTAAAACTAATTTATTTTTCAAACGTCTTGTTTTTATTTAAAATGTTTTAAATGTAATGTTAAATACAAAATCATTTTGTTTTGTCCCTCATGTAGTCAACTATTGTTTTCAGTGTTGACTAGTAGGAGCTGAACTGTTTAGTCCACTACACTCGCACATCATTTTTATATATATATATATATATATATATATATATATATATATATATATACACACACACATATATATTTTAAGATGCACCATTATTTTTGGCACACCTGCATGCAACGTCCACCGACCGCCCTACAAATTTCTGCCAAAGTTCTGTTTTAAACTGTACAAGCGAGTCGATCACGATACATTAACTTAGCAACTGTCAATGGCAGCCAAAAAACAAACACAGGCAACATATTCTCTCCTGTCTGACTCAAGCCATTTGAAGCACAGAAGAAAAAGTCTTTTCTTGACTGTTGCCAATTGCACAAGCCAATGATTTATTGTGCGATTATATCCACTTTACACCCCCAGTAAACAGTCACCAAAATTTCCACAAAACGTTAGAGCCTCGAGGCCGGAATATAACACAGGTCATATGGACAACTTTATGGTACTTATTACACCTGGCCCAATTAATTTGTTCATTTACTAATTTTGGGTTCCAAGGATTTGGTTTGAATGGCGAGTAATTTAAGGTGAACTCTTCTCTTAAGCATTTTTTAGAACACAACACCATATTGCTCGTGCTACAGGGGTCTTCTAGCTTTCATGGGGAAAGACGGTGTCTCTATAGACTCATTGGCTGCCACTGCTTACTGATGAAGAATCATGGTCACATGAGCCGTGTGCCAGAGAGGGAAGCAGTACAAGCAGTGACCCATTTTCACAACAGCCTCTATGCACACATATACACAGAGGAGGCAAAATCCACACTCAAAAACAAAAACCCTTAACAAAAGCGGTAGCAGGCAGGGCCCAGGCATGCAATAAGCCCTTCTCTTAATGCACACATTCCAGGGCTGAGCCGTCCACCTGCCTGTTGGTACTAGCAGGGGCGCCAACAAACTCTGCGGCACCACATTCACAAATAAAAGCTGCTTGTTCAAACATATACACTGTTTAACAAAAGGGAAAAGCATGAGTTCAAAGTGCCCAGTCACGATTCCCAAAGCAGCTATGAGACAGAAACAATATCTCAAGAAGATAATTCAGAAAAAACATCCCAGAGCAGCCAGAGTCAGTGGCATTGACACACAGACTTCTGTTTACTCATAACCAACTGTTGCACCGAAAACGAGGAACTCGCCAATAACAGTCAAACCATCATTAGCAGCAAGAGAAAGGACGGGATTTACCGATTCCATGGCCGTCTTCAGATGGGAAAGGTTAAAATCCAGCTAAAAATGCTGAAGATGTGGCTGTGAAGTCCAAGGAATCCTGCAAAAACAAAATAAAAGACAGATTAGTCTCCTGAATCCTGAAGTTTCACTTTTTCATGAAATGACATTTTACTTCTTTCCAGAACATGTTAAGGCCAAAGAACAGACCAGGAGGTTTCACTCTTGTGTTTTGAGGTCAGAGGTCCAGCTTAGCTTTTATGGGAATTGTTTATCATGATTTGGGGGGACAGTTGGTGTGCCGGGACACGATGGACACATTCCTATTTGCGACAGCTTCGTTGCAACAGTTTCGTGACAACAGCTGCAACAAGAGCGGCATTCAAGGATTGACAGCAATGTCTACTGTACCACTACAGTCGGCTATATCCTGTAACCGACCGGAGAGATTAATGACACGAACTCTAAATAAAAGCCCACTTTGAGAATTTAATAGTGAAGCACAAAATATAGTTGACCATCTGTGGCGTTTCTTTTACTATCATATTGGTCCAATTGAACTCAGAAGATTGCGTCACCCTGGTCTCCTCAACAAAAACCCAATGGATTTTTTTGGATTGGCTATTGGATTACCGCAAACAAGATCTGTGACCTTTTTCATCATTATAATCTTCACAAAAACTTGTGAATTATTAAGTCTAAACACAATTGGCAGAAGGAAAAAGCTAAATGTAGGCTATGAACCAACAGTTTACATGATTTTGACGTCATCATCAATATGATGGCAAAAAATTTAAACATTTTCCCGGAAAGTCTGAGTTAGAATAATTTGCAAGAGCCTGATTATAAACACAATGAAGCTGTAATAAGCAGAGTATGAGTAGATGAGTTTTCCTGTTCGCTGTGATGACGTTTAATGTCAGCAACCACCTTTTTCCAAGACAAGTTAAAGCTTTATTTAAAAAAAAAAACAGCAGGGTATCACTGATGTCACATCGTAGGATAAAACAAAAATATCTTGAGCTTGTAAATATCTTAACCACAGAACTTATTTCATACTTTTAACAGAACAAAAAATAAACACAGACTTCCAGGAAAAAATAGCAAGTTATTTCACTCAGTCTCAACAATCCACACAATTAGAGGCATCATTCAACTCCAACAAACATTGTACAAAAAATTATTATCTTATGCAAAAGACTATAATAGACCAGGATCTTAACGTTAAGGATTTTTTTGGTTGGGCCATTGGTTCAAATTTTTACTTGCCCTGCCAACCTTTTCACTGGCCCAATCACAAACACGTAACAAATAAAATAGGCCTAGTTATTCTACAATACAATAACAAACACACAAATGAAAAACACTGCTTTTCATGTTTCAAGTAAGTCTAACAGTAATTTTCAGGTAGAGAAAATGTATAATCAAATGTAAAATTAGCATAGTCATATTTTGCATTAATCCTTATTTATTCAGTCAATTGTCTTGTTTGAGTAGCATTGAAACAAAGAGAGCAGCAGGTTTATTAGGTCACTTTAAGAGCTGCATGAATCCAATATACTGTTACACCTGGACTTTTACTCGCCGAGACTGCAATTATCTTTTTTTCTGGGATGCAATTGTGTGAATATGTCCGTTCAAGAGCAAGAAGATGTGATGGCATTCGCAGTTGCATAAACTTTTACACATGTCGCCACTATCCATCGGGTAGTTCGAGCCCTGGGCGGCAAAACCCCCCCCATCCAGCGACTGAGGACCGGAGAGACCACATTAAGGGCAGTCCTCACTCAGATGGGATGTCTGGGAGGATCAGAACCCTGAGGATTCTCCCAGCAGGAACGTGCCAGATTGGATTAATCCGGAGCGGCGAGAACTCCCTCTTATTGGGGCTTCAAAACCAGACTGTAATCTTACCAAGAAAATCCTCTGAAAACAGAGAACAAGAGTAGCTCTGGCCGCCTGCTCAAACACACAACAGGACATGGTTAAGGCCACCATCAAGAACAAGTCATTTAGTAAAAACAAGATATTTAAAAATGTCACTCAAGCTGAAGTGCTCGTCAAAACCGGTTTGAAAACAGGTGGAACAGCAGTTCTTCATTTTAAGCTTCCCACACAAGTTTACTGTGTTCACTAGACGACGAAGGTGTCTCTCGATCTCTCCTGTCCTGCTCAGAGTCATGCTCCGTTGACCCCAAAAAGAAAATCTAGGCCTAAGGAGAGCTTTTAAAGCCTTTAAATCAACAGTCAAATGGGCTGTTTATTTGTGCAAACGAAAGAGAATGATTTCACAATTCTTTCACAAAGGAAAGAAACGTTACTGCAGAGGACAGACCTGCCAAGCTTGCCACATCCTGACCATCAGGCTATGAACACTACCAAAAAAACAAGCAATAAAAGAAGTCCCTGTTAAAATAAATTAGTTTAACGCATACACAAAAAAAACTTAAAATCACTTAAAAAAAGGTGCTGAAGCCCAACCAAGCATGCACAACATTACGAACAGGAAAAGACTAAAAATAGTCGCTGTTGAATAATTCATGTGAGAATGTCATTCCAAAAGATTTTCAATCAGTAATCAAAATAAATATTGGGTTTTTTTTCTTCATCCATGATTATTTCACAATCCAGTCCATTCTTAATGGGTAAAATCAAGTCCACACTAAAAAGATTTTTATTGATATTTTTGCCTTCAGATCTTTAAGCAGCATTTAATGCAGATTTTATTTTCATTTTCCCTGAAGTCCACGTACAATGTTTACAAAAACGTTCATAATTTGGCTTTTTTTAAAAGGCTCAGGCCCTTAGAATTACACTGAACTTTGCGCTCCATTTATTCAGAAAAGGCTGGTGTTAAGTCAAATATAGTTTGTTCCTCCCAATCCTTCAATGACAGCTTCTTTGCAGAGCCTGAACTACTCTGCAATTACAAGTTCATAAAACACACTGAAATATGGCATGAAAAATGTTTCCTGGGAAAAAATAAAACTTTTGGAAACATTGGGATATGCAGAATGGCCGGTGCCACATAACCAGGAACCAACACAAAATTGGGTGACCACCGAGTTACTGCCGTTTTTGTGGCTTTATCTCACTTTTTTTGGGGCTGGGCCCAGTTTGGAGTTACATGAAGTTTCATAACATATTGTCGCTTTATTTCGAAATCAAGGTAAATTTGACTGAAGAAACATGAAGAGTCTAGCACATTCATTCAAACAATTACTATCCTAAAAAGAAACGAGTTCTCTGCAAAACAAACTACTATTGTTGGTTAGACTTTTGCTCTGATCAGTAAGGGGAAATTAATTGCATTATTGAATTGAGGCGTTATCTGCAATTTGTAAAGACAGGTTCAGATAGTATTCCCAAGCATCACTTCTTAGCCAATGCCAACACACCCAACAGTTCCGGAGAAAACAACCTCAATCTTGTTCCAAAAGGGGAAAAAAAACTCTTGAATCAGCTTCATGTAAAAGAGGAAACCACTGGCCGATATTTATTCACATTACCACAATAACAACTGAGGGCAGACCTTACATGACATCAGTGACCAAATATCATGAAATATCAAAAAAATAAAATAAAAAAAGTAAATCAGTAAAAGAAGAAAGCCTGAATGAGAACGCCTGAGTCAAAAGAGTTCGTTTAAATGTTATAATTTAGGATGTATACTGTTGTCATATGGTCGTAATACACAACTGAATAAATTACGTTAACTAACCACATATATTATCTTATAGCCAAGCAGACAGAAATATTACCCATGCACGTGACATTCACCCACATAGAGCGAAAAAAATGTGAGAGAAACCACTGTTAAATCTGAGGTGGTCCAGTCCATTGGTAGACCAGATGCAAATGGCTGCCAGCAGGCCTCAAAGCGCACAGATAAACACGCCTGCCAACATGCTCTCGACAGCAATCAAACTCGAGATCAGCAAAACCATTCCCACATGCTACGGAGTCAGCAGCTCGACAGAAAACGCACTTCCTGCACTCAAAGCCGCGATGCGTGTTTGATGCGCTCTGGAGATGAAACGTCCTCTGAGGAAAAAAAAAAAGGATGAAAATTGTCCCACATCACGTTACATTTAAAGCACGTCGACCGCAAGGATCATTATCAACTGAAACCGAATTAGGTAAGAAGGGAGCGGTTTTATTTGTGCCACTGCTAGAACAGCTGCCTGGGTGAATGGGGTTGTTTTGGTCCAGGTTGTTGTGGGTCCGTGGCTTTTGTGAGCATGTAGACCTATATGGGGCAATGGGCATTGTGGGATTAAGGAGGAGACGAGTGCTTTAATGCAAGCCTGAGGGCACAGCCATCCTTTATCCCACCTCTCTTCTGTTTGCGGCCCGTTCTCTCTGTGCCGTTCCCCAGGGCATCGGATTACAGGAAGCGCCATTATTTCCACAATTCAGTCAGCTCCATTTATGTGGGAAATCAGGCCGCGGGAGCTCCCTTCCCCCGCCCTATGCCACAAAGTGCCTCTCTTGTCAGATAACACTGCCTCTCTTATCTCACTACATGTCTGACTGCGGCCATGATGCCCTGTCTGAATACTGAAGACAAAGCAGAACACACACACCACCGCCGGGACCTGCGGACAGCAGTGGACACACTGAAGATTCGAAAAGACACACCGAGAAAACCGGGAGCTGAAGGCGTTCGTGACGGTACACACAGCTCACGAGACGACAAGACACACAAGGTTCACAAGGACGAGACGATGCTTTAACACTATTTTTAGAAATCTTCAATGATGAAATATTTGTCTTATTCGTCTGAAAGTCATAAAATACAAAAGTGTTTTAACTAATCTAGGCCTATTACTAACAATTATTTCAGTAATAGATCGATTAATTGATTCAATCGAGTAGTCAGACAATTTTTTGTGGTTATAAAAAGTAAACAATAGGAGGGATGTACGATATCAGTAGAAGAAAATTTGGCCCACAAAAAATGGATTATTTTCTTTCAGCTGAGAGACTTTCACCATGATGGTTTTGAATTGCTTGACTGGAGTCTCTTCAAAAAGGAAAGCAACATGTGCAGCTCAAGTCTGTCATATAAGCTACATAAAATTATAATGAGAACATTATAATTTTGTGCTTTTAATAGCATGTACAATTATAACAAGGCAATAATAATCGGTTCAAATGAAGTATCAAAAGCAAGTGATCATATGATTAACAACACTGTTATAAAACAATGTAACATACATAATCTAAACAATCAAGTTATGTACATTATCTTTTATAACAAAAGCCTGCAGAGGACGCCTACGCCCCGCCGATTGTTACGCTTTACAGCAGATCAAATCCTTGATTAATATTGGCCAAACAACATTTAATTGAAACGTTAGCTTAATATTTGGCCACTTGTTTATAATAGAAATGCTACAGCCACTGTAATTTCTTCAACAAGAACACGTGGACATCAAAACATACAAACTCTCAGCGAGGGTTTAAACGTATTTTGAGGTTGAGATGTGCAACAATGCGCTTATTTAGAAACATATTGATGTTTTTCCCGTGTTGGTTTATAAATGACTTCCATTATAAATCTGGAGAAATGGCGCACGTTGCGTTATATAGTATGTTAGAGTGGTTGATACGCGCTCCATGCAATGATAACAGTGCATGTGTTTATTTATTAGCATATGCAGTAAAAGAGAATATAACACAAGAACAGTAAAGGTTTTGCAAAAAAACTCAACTCTGTCACGCTGATATCGCAAAACAGCTTTTCACTGCACGAGGCTAGGCTCATGTGTGTTTGAAAGCCGACATGGTTGACTACGACGAAAGCAAAGTCTGGCGTCAAGTTTCAGCGACAGCAGTTTGTCATACCTTAGCAAGGCAAATTAAATTCAGCCATCCTATCTGTCCCATGCACCGAAGAGGAACCTGACACTATCTCCTCCGCAGCAAGAGGAAGAGCCAGTCTGAAAAGCCATGTAATAAAGTTGCAAAAGCTGATCTCTGCTCCTCCACAATGACATCTACATTATTGATCTGTACTGTAGGAACCACTCCATCTCCCATCCACCGGCACAGAACCATTAGCTACAGCACTACAGACACCGTCCCACCGCAATACTTGCTCCACTCGGTGACAGCTTCTAATAGACATTATTCACAGGAGGGCCATCTATGATTTTTAATGGGAATGAAAGCGAGGCTGTGAGGGATAAACATGCACGTCTTCAGTGGGTCGTAATGTTGCTCTGCTGGCGAAACTCTGCAAAAACATCTTTAAGAAATTTCAGGAGACAAAAAACTCGGACATACTACATCCGCCATGTAACGTGACCTGCGTCGCTTCCCTTCCATTCATAAATCCTCTACCGTGGCCTCACGGGATAGTAAACTGTCCATCCAATGCACACTTCAGAATCTTGAAAATTGAGGATTTTTACAACATACTATATTCTGCAAAAGTAATTTCATGCTAGTTTTACACAATAATACCAAAGTGGTATAGTATTATGCATTGTTAAATTAATTGTCATGCTAAGTACACACAAAAATCATTCATTTGAAACATGTAATTGGAAACTATATTGGGTGCAAAAAACAGTACATAAAAAAAACAGTAAGAATGAGACTTCAGTTATATACTAGTATATGAACAATGTAATTTAAAAGACATTAATAGTCATTATAAAGCATTTTAAATGATAAATCATAATATGGTTTTGCAGAGATTATAATCAGGCACTAAAATACTACCCATTATAAATCCATTGAACCAATGGGGTCACTCTGGGTCCTAAAGGAGACCCGATTGAATGGTGTCTAGAAGGGATACAGCAACGGCTGGAAATTTGCTACTTGTTTTATTCACGACTACACCTACCTAACCCTAAAACTACCCTTACAATAATGCAAATACAATATTAATTTTGCACATGTCCAGTGTCCATAGCTGTATCCCCTTCTAGTCTTTACCACCGGACTGCAGGGGGGACTCGATTTCTCACCACACCGGAAGTAGTAGGTCATTTCGTCTACCGTTTTTCTAATGCTATGAATGCGGACACACTACTACTGCGCACAAACACAGGAGATTTTGTGTGGAGTAAGACAGATATGGTTTTTGATGGGGTCAGGAAGCGGGGGGATGGGGACGGCCCAACATGAGCAGATTAGTCCATCTGGCATAAACATACAGCTCGGCAACAGCCTACACTGCTGCGAACGTGCCAATCTAGGAGAAGAGAAATTACAAAAACTGAAGAGGCAAAGAATCGGCGAATGGAGAGTGCATGGATAAAATATGAAACGCGTGATATGACAAAACTGCAGAAGAGGCGGCTCAGTGAATTGAGAATCTGCACCATTCCTGACACAGTTTCCAGTGCTGCTCTCCGGCTCAAACGCTCTCCTGTTGTCAAGGCAACCGTTTCTCTGGACGAGAGGAAAAAAAAACTCCCACATTCCTAGAAATGTAAACCTAACATGCATAATCTTGTGATTTATCTTCAATGCCTTTCTTTAGTATAAAAACTGCATTCTATAACGGACTACTTATGTAACATTTATTAAATAGTCAAGCATTTATGAAAAGAAAGCTCATTCAGCCAACAATGATCCTAGTTCCGGCTCGGATTAACCGTCACCATGGCAATTGTACACAAAGACTGTACATTCTTACAGTGCAGAGGCAATTCAAGGTCTGAACGCTAGATCTTCATAATGTATCCGCAGGTTTATTACTCTATTCATTCTACTGCAGTATTCTAGAAAGAAATGGTACAAAGTAATGAACCAAGCAGAGCTCATCTCGGCAAGAAACGCATCTAATAACAGCTGTGTCACAATTAAGTGAGGCAATGTCAAAAAACATACATTTTATGTATACAAAACATTGTGGTCATGTAAGGAAACCACCAGCTACTTCCCGGATCCAATACAGAAATTATAATTTTGATAATGCACAAATATTTTATATATATATATAATTTCATAATTGCAATATTTGTGATAAAATATTACATCAAATATTGTAATTATAAAGCAATGTTTTAAAACAAGCCACTCAAGACATTAAAATTTTAATGCACTTAATATCTAGAACAGTGAAGACGGATTTCGGAACAATAAAATTAAAAAATAAATGTATATTGACATATAGAAGACATTTTATCTGTCACCATACTTGATACGATACTACAAAAAAATATCGCTATTCAATACCATTTTCAAAACTATGGGGAAAAAAATGCCATATAGATATTTTTATTATCTAAATTTTTTTGATAATTTGGGTAATTTTGTTGAACACAGCAAAGAGAGGCATATGAATTTATGAAAAAAATAAAGTGATAAAAGAACAAATTACCTGCAAACAACAGCACAAATAAATGCAATAGAATAAATGGACATGTTTAACAGTAGTATTCAAGTAAGAAATACTACAGAAATTACATGTAACATTGGATAATCTTCAAAAATGAAATAGATTAACAGTCACAATTATAGTTACAAAAGTTATTCAGTCAAAAACTGACTCTCAAGCTTCTGTTCTTTGATTAACATGACAGACGGCAGCAGGTTTATTAGGCTGCTGTCACTTTAAGAGCTTATGCACGCACCCAATATACTGTTACTTAACATGCGTTTACGTTGGTACCATTTACATTCCAAAACGGACTGTTTCACCTAAATACTTGCCAAGACGGGTATTTTGACAATTGTAAGAGGAAAAACAGCTCAATTTGGTACTCGGGCGTTGTTTGCGAGGCGTTTTTGTGTGTGTTCCACTTATAAAGATCAGTGTTGCTCACGCTTTTAGTGCGAGCGCAAAACCCTGCGGGAATTAGTAAAATAATTTGCAATACAAGAGAATCAACCGGAGCGAGTGAGGCGGCGGGTGTGTCAACGCACCGTCAAGAGAGAAGATGGAGCGAGAATATGCAGCTGTATCGGTGATTTTATGACTTGCTGAGGTTAAGGCATTTTAGCCTGGTCTGGTTATGACAATGTATAGCATCATCCTTTAACCATGACAAAATTCCCCAATATCACTCTACTGTAACCAATAAAAGCACATATCTGCCATTAAAGGTCATTGTATGTTAGAATTTCTCTAAGATCTTAAAATACTGACCGAAGTACTAGGAGTTGATGCTTAAACAACGCTGCCTCTGCAAAGCACTCGACTCAATTCATGCATGTTACATAAGCAACAGACGCAAGGATGCTCGTTCGGAACAATAACTGAAACGGCTACAGAAATCCCTTTCCGCTTCCAAAAAACGCAAAGAGACGGAGGAGATTTGAAGGCGTGAGCACACACACATCATGTTAAATGGCAGAGAGTGGGCTGGGATTTGTGAAATTCCCCAGACTCTGAAGCTTCTGTCTAATACACTTAAGATTCAGGGACGAATGGAACTGCAGATGCATCGAGTGGTGCAACAATACGGGCATAGCATGCAGACCAGCCAACCAGAGACAAAAAAAAAAGATAGTAACGGTGTCAACACAGCCAGAGATGCTCGACAGACATTAGGTCAAAAGTAAACGCACTCAGAGTAAAGCCCGGGGAACTATTCCACGTTTTAACCTCTTGTAAATAACAGCAGAGAGGTATAGCAGCTTCTTCAGACATAATCTTCTCACGTCGGCTCTCCTCTATCAACTTGGCCGAGTGAAGGCTCACAGTAATTGGGTCAGAGAGAGGTTTCTGGTCCTATTGCAGATAGTGACGCAGAACTCGGGTCAGGGCCTCAAGGTAATGGAAGTTGATGAGCGGGGCAAACGAAAGGTGTCAGGAGCGTGTGGGCCCCGTCTTCTGCATGGCCCTTATGTCACATCCAATCCCCTCCCATCAGGCATGCACCGCACCACCCACCACCAAACTCCACTTTTCCCCCCCGTTTCTCATTTTCTCTTCATCGGAAACCTGTCTCCTCTGGAGAGGTGGATATGCATGAATTAAGGCTGGGCAGAATTACGCTCGAGTTAACGCAGGGGAAAATGAGTCTGGCAGTGGAAAGGAGGTTGTGTGTGTGTGTGTGTGTGTGTGTGTGTGTGTGTGTGTGTGTGTGTGTGTGTGAGATGTGAACCAAAGTCTACCTGATAGGAGTGACTGCTTCTCTCTACCACGGGGGAGACAGCCAAACGGGGCAAACGGTGGTGATGGTTCTGTTATTCAAACTATTACAGTTATTTCAAAGACTTGCATCAACAATAAGTTGAAGTTTGACCTTTAGCAAAACAAAGGCATGTTAGGTAGAGGTGTGACGAGATCTCGCGAGATTAAAATGACACGATTTCTCGTCTACGTGAAAAGCTGAGAATGCGTCACTGCTACTTTTACATTACGCCTCCACTTTCAACAATTCAGTTGGATAACAGTCGATTCAATTCCATAGATTCGTACGTAGTGCAGCAGGAATCAGTGCGCTGATCACGTGACGAGATGACTGACAAGACTATGGCGGAGGATTCGTTGAGCAACAGAGCCTAAATGTGTTGGACAAATGTCTTATACAAAACATGCGCTCCGCACCGGCGCTCCCTATTTATTTTCGAAAACGAAAGCAAAATGCGAGCGCATATTCAAACGATTTTAAAACCCTGCATTTTGAAAGCAGCTCCCTGATGCATGCAAATATCTCCCAATACGAAAACAAAATTCACTCTTTTTGCACTTTGAATACTGAGAGAGTGTTTTGATTATGGCTGCACTTACAGTATTGTTTGCACTTAATAAGACTTATTCATTTTTATTTATACTGTTAGTTATTTATATGATCAATTTGTGGAAAGGAGTTCAGTAAGGAGGTCAAAAGTTGTAGAAGCTCATAAATCATGCAGCCAACATTTCTAAGGTCTGAAGAGACTCATGTGAAACACAGGAATACAGGAAATGTCAGTCGAGTCGTCTTTTACTGCGTATAATTCATATTGAGAAAGTAGAAATGAAATGACATTCCTTAGGAGATCAGTTAAACATTTCAAATGCACCTGCAGACTATTTTTTCTAGTCATGCATTTAGTCACTGAGGACTTCTTGAAAAGATTGTAAAAATCTTGTTTCATGAGAAAGCGGTCTCGTCACACCCCTGATGTTAGGTCTTGATTGCCGCGTACTAAAACAATGGAGGAGATCAATTATGGTAAAAATACTAAGATTGAAATTTTTACTTTTGCTCGATGCAGCATAACAGATTAAATATATATATTCTTTGAAAGTCATGGTTTAACAGTAAAAGCTGAGCAATGGGCTCACAAGTTCAAATCCCGTTTAAGACATTTACCACTTTTTTACTTAAAAAGTGCAAAAACAAACAAATCAAAAAAAACTTTGCCCACAATTGTAGGGTGTTAAGTGGTTGCTATGCATTTGGTAAAGTGAGCTGAATGGGTTTTTTAGGTTGTTCCCATGTGGTTAAACTGGCCAAAGTTAAAATAAGTTTCCAAGTTACTCTGGTTTCGAGATATTGTTTAGGTCCCGCCTTTAATTTAAATACCAATTGTGTGGGTGTTATACTTAGAGTTAAGGGTTTCATACTAATAAATATGACTGAAATATGACAATTATTTGTAATGTTAGTTTCTCAGAAGCTGAGTTTACATGCACCCAAACAATCCTGGATTGATGACTCAATCATTCACCCCAGATTCAAAAATAATTTGGTGTAGACTAAGAGGGGATAAACAGGCATCATGGGCAAGGATCCCTGTTATGCACAGTCCGACCCAAAGTGGTCCTCATGGATGTAATCCATGTTTGAGTGAGCTGTTAATGCATACAGACTTAATTTTTCACCAAACATGTGTGTTGGCAAGGGATCCAAGACAAAAATGGAGGTCAAAAACATGCCATCATGAGATGTAAATGAATATTACGCAGGTCCAAATCATTACGGCAAATTCCATTATTCACACTCCATTATTGTCTCTGACAAACAGAATCAGCAAGGCTGTAGTGGCAATATGCTAGAAAGCATTCTGAAAGACTAAAAATGTCCTCGACAGAAAAATCCAAATTAAATATAAAGTAGTACACTTCTCAGAGCAGCCATCGCACTGGCTGACAATTCCACCCTGCAGAGGAAAGGGTAATTTCTCCTGAATTCATGCATATGTAATCATCAATATGACCCTGGGGCACGTCAACTCACACAGCCACTAAAATTCAAATGAGAACAGGCTCAATTCTACAGAGAGCTTTAAAGAAAGAACATGGTGGCATGAGAGAATGTTGATGGCATTTTCTTCTCCATACATCAGATTAAACTGGACATGTCTCCTGAAATGAAGTCGGACAAATATTCGATCGGACGCGTGTATAACAGCCACAACCTTGGCAATAGAATCGCCATTGGCTAGTAATTTTTTTAGCATACATACACACACATATATATACACATTAAATGTGATTCCACCAAAATCTTATCTTTGTAAAATGGCAAAACTTTTTTAAATATCCGAACATATACTCTTAACATCAGTCAATCAAGAATTATATTATGATATTATGATATATCAAGCACTATTTAATGATAGTACTTCAGAAATTAGAATTAAAACTTGGTAACGATGTATGAATGCATGCGTCATTTTAACTGAACTTAGGACTGGTGGTGGTGCTTAAGATGTTGTTGGTCTTTTAGACAAATAGATAATAGTAGTGTTGTTTTTGAATTATTACTAACAATTTGCAACGCACTAAGTATTGATGAGCTGCTGGGTTCATGAATATTAATCATGTTGTCAGCGTTCGCTCGAACTGATTTGCTGAGATCAAAACACGGACAGTAATAGATGAGCAGCAGCCAATGAGATTGCTGTATGTGCATTAGCCCCGCCCACTACCAGAGAATCCAGCATCTCTCGAACTGATTTGCTGAGATCAAAACACGGACAGTAATAGATGAGCAGCAGCCAATGAGATTGCTGTATGTGCATTAGCCCCGCCCACTACCGGAGAATCCAGCATCTCTCGAACTGATTTGCTGAGATCAAAACACGGACAGTAATAGATGAGCAGCAGCCAATGAGATTGCTGTATGTGCATTAGCCCCGCCCACTACCGGAGAATCCAGCATCTCTCGAACTGATTTGCTGAGATCAAAACACGGACAGTAATAGATGAGCAGCAGCCAATGAGATTGCTGTATGTGCATTAGCCCCGCCCACTACCGGAGAATCCAGCATCTCTCAAACTGATTTGCTGAGATCAAAACACGGACAGTAATAGATGAGCAGCAGCCAATGAGATTGCTGTATGTGCATTAGCCCCGCCCACTACCGGAGAATCCAGCATCTCTCGAACTGATTTGCTGAGATCAAAACACGGACAGTAATAGATGAGCAGCAGCCAATGAGATTGCTGTATGTGCATTAGCCCCGCCCACTACCGGAGAATCCAGCATCTCTCGAACTGATTTGCTGAGATCAAAACACGGACAGTAATAGATGAGCAGCAGCCAATGAGATTGCTGTATGTGCATTAGCCCCGCCCACTACCGGAGAATCCAGCATCTCTCGAACTGATTTGCTGAGATCAAAACACGGACAGTAATAGATGAGCAGCAGCCAATGAGATTGCTGTATGTGCATTAGCCCCGCCCACTACCAGAGAATCCAGCATCTCTCGAACTGATTTGCTGAGATCAAAACACGGACAGTAATAGATGAGCAGCAGCCAATGAGATTGCTGTATGTGCATTAGCCCCGCCCACTACCGGAGAATCCAGCATCTCTCGAACTGATTTGCTGAGATCAAAACACGGACAGTAATAGATGAGCAGCAGCCAATGAGATTGCTGTATGTGCATTAGCCCCGCCCACTACCGGAGAATCCAGCATCTCTCCTGCTTGTTCTTATAAGCTAAATAATTCCTGATTTACTGGAAAATACAACAAAAGCAAAACGACGGCAAGTCATGCGCCTTCACACTAGAGTTTGTGGAACGTCAAATACAGGTACATCCATCGAGCTGAACTGAAAGGGTACAGATTGCTTTAGTAAGAGCAAACTCAAGCACTCAGTCAGTGTTCTGCGAGTAAAAATATATCTATGCTAAACTGATAATAAATATTGTAAAATTTATTGGCTAAATATAGACTTTATTTAGTTGCCCACAGTGAAGATTTAGTCATGTTGTAGAGGGATGAGCCAACAGGGCAAGTGCTACCTGAAATGAGTAGATTTTCCTCTAACGAATCTGGTGTCTTAAAGTAAACGTGTAAATGCAGACCCACTGCGGTTCCTAATAACAAGCAAAACAAATAGGACCGCTCTTTTGTACTTTTTACCGACTGTTGAATAATTACTTGCAAATTACATTGTAAGTGTTCATAATATTGCATTATTAGTACGTTTAACAGCATGTTAGATGCTAAATTTGGCATTGATAATTATGAATTTCAGTGGTGTTGGTGTTAACAACTGAAATGTCGGTAACATGACAACACTTGTGACTTCTGTGAAAATCATATTAATGCGCAACTGCTGGAAGACTTCATGACCGAGCTGAACCCTGCTGTGCCGGGCCAGAGAAAGCACACGAACATGTGGCGTTCTGGGCTGCCCCGTAGAGAAACCACTCTACCCAACAAAAATATTCCCCTACGCACAACTGAATTATTCATTATGTAAAATATTCATCATGAAATGGTTGTTGCTTTAAATAGCTTTCGATTTTAGTCAAGCAACTCAAACTGTCAGGTAAAACTGCAAGAAATTAAAGCCGTACAAGAGACACGGACAGAACGTACCGGGGAAGCACCCGAATTATAATTATTCTGTCCTTATCATTGAACCATGCAAACTGGGTTAAGTCCTGTGGTGCGCTATACAAATTGCAATTTAGTAAATGTCAGCATATAAATAACTGATTTTTACATTAAAAGGATCTTTTGCAACTCATAATTGTTACGTGCCATTGAAAACCGCAAAAGCAGTTGGTGAGCTAAAATGAAAGCCTATGCACGATGAAAACAATCTCAGCTTCTCACACAGAAGACAAGTGTGCTTCTATTAAAAGCTACAGAGCGATGTGGGAGTTTGGCACTGGAAGAACACGTGGATTCTATTATGGGCAGTGTATTCGACAGCGGTAGCAGTACACAAACACACTATAGGGCTTGCTGACAAAAATCTGCTTCTCCCAGCAGCTCCAGCACTTCAAAAGCTTCTGTAATCAGCACAGAGTTGATGAACGGGGAGAATTAGAATTCGCTTTTACCAAATGCACGCAAGTAACACTACTAAAATGGGCAGCGTTTCCCATGCATTAAATAATCAGAGTTTCGTAAATATAATTAAATGTTGTCCCATGCTTTTTCTGTGGAATACAAAAGCAGCTATCTAGTAGAATGTCAAGGCTGCTCTTTACACATTATAAAATTGTCAAAAAGTGCCTTAAAATGCATCACGCCAGGTTTGGTTTCAGTGCTGAATTTACCTGGAGTTGTAAATGAGATTTCAGAGCGGTTATAGAGAGGAACGCTTTCAGCAATTAAGTGTTTGTTCTGTCAAAACAAAAGCTTAAGTAAAGTTGACAACACTCATTTTTAGTAGAAACAACTGATAAATTTAGCTCATGTAGATACATGAGTTTAAGTAATGTGAACAAGAACCAAATGCATGCTAAACTTGCAACAATGTGCAGAGGTTGAGATCACTGCACTAATTCACTGTAAACGGAGCGGTTCTGAGAGGCAGAAAACGAGAGCAAAGTGCGCACTTCATTTCGAAACATGCAACGCAAACAGACTATAAACTTAATTAAATCGCAGTCTTTCGCTATTTGACAAGGGCTCAAAGCCACGCTTTTGCTTTTATACTTTGCCAAAGCAATGGTGCAAAACATGACATTAAAGACCTTTTTTTTTTACATTTTTGGGTGAACTATTCCTTTAAATGTAAAATGCAGTGCAAACAGCAGCATCAGGCTGAAACGGAGCGTTCAAATCTGAAGCGCACCCAAAGGCTGTTAAGACAGCAGATGGGCACAGCAGCATGTTGCTATTGAAAAACACTCCCATGCATCCACAAACTGGTTTTGTGTGCTGTTGCACCAGGAAGTCACAAGTATTTGGGTTCAAAACAATCTGCGATTCACTTCAGAAACCCAACAGCAGAGAGGAAAGAGAAAAGCCCTGAGGGTTTAGGATGACAACCTTACCAAACCTGTCCCTACACAGAAAAAAAAAATCACTAATCCCCAAAAAAAGCAACAATTTAAATGAAGGCTTCATACACGTTACGTGGCATCTAAACAATGACCTCATTTAGAGTTGATTAATACAGATTAAATATATTTCTCCCTATAAGACATACTGTATATTTACCATTGTTTAAATATTTGGATTTCATTATGAAATGAATGTGATTTTTCTTAAAGAATCTTCATGCAATTTATAGTGATCATGGCTTCAAAAGATCCACGAGGGACTGAAAAATACCACTAAGGAAACATGAATAGACACGGGCTGCATCCGAAATCTTAAAAATGTTTCCATTCCAAGGTAGGACGGCATCAAGGCACGTCCAAATCCAATGTTAGCTTCACTTCCTGTCTCCTGAGATACCTTCATCTGATCGATTTTTGAAGGCAAGCATAGATGTATCCTTCGCCGCCTTTGATATCCCGCAATCCTATGCGTTCCATTCGGTGACAGTTGAACTAGAAACATAAAGATGCTGTCTGAAAGTTGCACTTTCTGGTTAGTTTGTGTGTAAATGTACATTTTTGACCAACACTTCTTAAAAAAAATTAATAATTTATATAGTTTTCAGTGCGTCGCACCGGTTTGAAGTATACTTGCGCTGGTAGCCAGGAGAAAAATCCTCCCATATAAAATTGAAATTCATTTTAATTACATAGGCTACTATTAAATTTAATTACATACCAATATTATGCATTATAAATTATGCTAAATTACAGCATTTAACTGGTAGAATTCACCTTAGTTTGTCATATAATGTCTCAGAATGTGAATGGGACACAGATTTTACCGATAATAGTAAGATTTATACTTTGAATAATGTGTCAATAGGCTTTTCTTCCAGTGGGGGAGCATCCCAGACTACAAAATTTACTATGAATTAAACGGAAATCATATTAAATGCAATGTGTAACCAAAATACCAATAATGCCCAGGAGAGAGAGAGAAAAAAATGTAATGAAGAGCAAAATAAACAAGGACTCTTATTTTGAAATGTCTATACTATTGCAGCCTGATTCTTCAGATGAGAGATAAAATATCTAACAACGGTCTCTAAAACATTATATAAAAGGCCATAAAGTAGACATTATAATAATTCATCAACTCGCAGCCGCCCAAGTAAAGTCCATATGTGGGAATCACTGCTTTTTAACAACAAATGCTCATCTTGCACTGCCCTGCGATGCGCCATGCATTATCGATCCAGTGTCTAACGTGCAAACGCACTTTACAAAAAAAAGGTGAAGTGAAGTCCACTATAGAGAGTTTTTCCTCAAAAAAAAAACAACTGAAGAAAGACATCTTGGATGACATGGGGGTGAGTGAATTATCAAAAAAATGTTCATCCTGAAATGAACTAATCCTTTAAAACGGTCACGCTGCATCAGAAGTCTGCCCGAAATCAGTTTCCTGAGGAACCTTCATGTGCAAATCCTGCTTTTCGGATGCGGTCCTTATTACACATGCACTATATCCCGTGTCTCGTGAAGCCATACGACGGCTCTCTGCGAGGAACAGACTCAAATTTAGATCGATACAGTCCGATAATCACGCCTTCTGCCGCAACACTCAAATCTCATTCTCCTTCCCACATTCATCACACTGCGACACAAAAGCAGTAATTGAGCTTTGCCATCAATGGAGCTGAACCTGGTGTGGTGCATCACTTTTAATTTTCAGTTTCATAGCTTTGGCAAGAGGGAAAGTTCCACAGTGAAAAACGTCCTCACACAACATCACACAATATAGCATTGTCAGACTCACAGATGCATAAATATGATTCAAAATCTTTCCTTTTGAGGTATACTAAATAAAGGGCGTACAGGTTCGGATGGACGCGCAGGTGTGTAAATAACTTCCATTTTAAGGTAAACAGCTACTTTAATAGACATTTCAATGTCTCTTTCAACGACCATTTCAAAAGGCGCCGACAGACACTCTGTGTGAAAGAAATGTAAAAAGCTGAGTAGTGGAAATGAGCGCAGTGGTCAAAGTAGGGTGCTTAAAGCCTTTGTGCGATGCACTAGGCACCAGGGCTGCCGAAAACAAAGAGGTGTCAGAGCCCCGCAGTGGACCTCCTCTCTTTGGTCTTTGGTTAGGTATGCTTTTCAGTCACGCACAGGCCTCGGCCCTCCCCCCTTCCTGTCCCCGCATTTCAATGTAAATGGGCCGATTGAATGGCCGCAGCTGCCCCATCAAAAGGACAGTGCTGCTAAAGGGCCCAGTCATTGAGATTCAGCCGAGCCACGCTTCCCCACCCCCACACATCACAAGAAGAGCCGAGCGGCAGCCTGCAGGAAGTGCTCTTCAATTTAGAGAATGGCCCCGTGTAAACCTGAGCAAATGTGATCCTGAAAGCAGCGCTCGGGAATGAAATCCGCGGACTCGTGATGTGTTCGAGAGATGATGCGGCAGGACACAAAGGTAGCGGCCGCTTCTGGAGAACACAAAATGCAATTGAGGTCGTAGGATCTCAAAAACAAAAAATACTGATCTCACATCTCTGCGACTGAAGACAAATCTGCTGGTGAACGTTAAGCTAACAACGGCCCGTGCTGCTCACACGGATAATGCATTACTCAGCCGTCAGCACGTCCAATCAAAACTGCCGTCTCCTGCTGCCTAATCCCGCCCACTTCCCGTGTTCCCGACACTACTCGCATCTGCTCACGCCAGTGAATCTTCCGCATCTGTATATAGCTTATTTAAAGCTGACTTTCACTTCAGGATATGACGTAATAGCATTAGGGTGACCAAAATGCTCACGTTTATCAATATTAATCTCAGTATTGTTAAAAAAAAATCTGGAAATGTTCAAAAAGTATTGATACACACACTGAATTCATATTTAAAAATAAACAAACAAACGAATTTAGCGACACTATGCACTTATTATTTGCATTAACAACGACGTCCAGACTTTAAATCGAGTCACTTAAAATCAGGCGTGCGCGATTGACAAATTATATATCTATATAATTCCATTTTGTTGATAATGATAATTGGACGATATTTTGCCGAGTGCCTTGGCAATTTTAGGACATCTGTAGTTTATTTTCTTCACAATTCTGTGCAGTGATTTAGTTCGCAGAAATTAAAGTTTATATTGATTTCTCACTTAATTAAATGTAGCATATGCATATTTTGTCAAATTCTTACATTTAATTAATAAATTAAATTAGAATATTAAGAGACTATAGGACTGTTACCAATCAAATGAAATCAGTATTAAAATAAAACGTCTTTGCAATGCAGAGGAAATATCTGAAGTGGCATTTAGATGTACTTGGACTGTTTAATGCAGCTCAGAGGGAACATAAACGCATTTATCCCGCAGTTACCAAATAAAATGACTTTAAAATTGAAAATAGACTACCAGTAATCGGTGGCAAGTCACTGTTAATGAGTGAGACATTGAAACATTCAACAGATTCGTTCCAAAGGCTGATTATTTCACTAACAAAGCATTTGATTTTATTAATGAGAAAGTCATTGAATCATTCATTCAAAAAGGAGCTTATTTTGTTCCCAAAAACAGGTGATGGTGTGTCTAAAAATGTAAGTCACTTAATATTAACTTGAATCTTTTATAAAAATGACAAACCGTTCCAGCCTTTAAAACATTAAGAAAAGGGATGAGTCAAAACAATAAAAGATCATAGGTATTTTAACTGCGTCACTCGATTTGTTCACATTTGTGATGCACATTAGTGTATTTTCCATCAACCAGGTAATATTGACAACACTGCTACAAATTCGGTCCGATTTTTGCCCTGACAAACGGCATGCAAGCTAAATGAAAATAAAATGATCTGAAAATCCACTCTGTGACAGTAGATGATGCTTGAGGAAAAGCAGAAAGAGCATTTCCCCTGTAACCTTAATACACAAACCAGCACTGCGCTTATAAACTACTTTATTTTACTTTGCATGAAGGGAAGTTGAGACTTTTCTGAAGACAGTCTGTCGCCTTCAGAGATGCATTTGTATTACTCATTCATTCATATAATTTCCCCTAGCAATCTTGTAAAACCTCTAACAGCTTTTCCCCATGTTCGCACTCAAAACGCAAGCAACGCTGTATGCTGCGCCTGCATCAGACTAACTTTGCTTACTGCTGGACAGTGGCCTATTTATTAACCACGTGTTCTTCAAATCACGGTAATCAAATACGGTTTAAATAATTAAAATGTGACCTGACCACAAAATTAGTCATAAGGGTCATTTTTTTTAAATTGAGGTTTATACATCATCTGGAAGCTGAATAAATCAAATTTCCATTGATGTATGGTTTGTTAGGATAATATTTAGCAGAGATATAACTTATTTCAAAATCTGGAATCTGAGGGTGCAAACAAATATCATCTTTAAAGTTTTAGCAATGCAAAAATAAATTGATATATTTATGGTAGGAAATATCTGTGAACATGATGTTTACTTAATATCCTCATGATTTTTGGCACAAAAGATATCGATCACTTTGACCCATACATTGGTTTTGTGGTCCAGAGTCACGAATATGAAACGGTATAACTAAACAACAAGAATTTTATCATGGTTTATCATTAAACTTGTAACCGTTCCATCTCTGAGACACAAAACGAGTTTTACCCGTTTCACTTGAATAAAACTTGTGTAAATTAGGTTAAAGGGATAGTTCACCCAAAAAATGATCATTTACTCAGCCTCAAGTTATTCCAAACCTGTATGATTTTCTTTCTTCTGCTGAACACAAAAGATGATCTTTAGAAGGGCGGCACGATTATGACATCATAATTGTCGTTAATTCCCTTGAAATTGTGATTATTAATTACGATTATCACACATTACATTGATGTTTTGAATAGCTTTATACCATTGTTTGAAGCAACTGCATGCCACATTTTAAGTAAAAATAAATAGCTGAACTCTTCCTGGATTTTCTTTTCATTGCTTTTCTATAGCATTAAGCCTCAAATGTCAACTATACATCGGTTTGATTTCATCTAACAAAAAAAAGAAGAAAACATAATAATAATAAGGGATTTCAAACCACGTTCTTCTAGGGAACTTGAGCAAAAAGTAGTAACTCTGAAGTGACAAACTGTGCTGTTGTGACCTATTTTGACGGAGCACGTATAATGCAAATAGAGAATAATTTATAGTAATCGCAACTTTGAATGATTACGAAATCATAGCTTTTGTAAACGTGATTAGAATTGCCCGATTCAGAAGAATGAGGGTCACCAGACAGTTTTTCGCGGCACATCATTAGTTTGCTTACCCTCATTCTAGCATTTGATTTGTCCATAATAGTTGTTAGAAGTCTCTAATGATAAGATCTTTGCGAGTTCGTTATCATGGGATTGTATTTTTAAAATGCATAACGTTTCCCCCAACTCTGTTGTTTCTAATTTTAATATTACATTTAACATTCACAATATTTTATTGTGTAAACGAAGCCATGATAAGATACAATAGTACTGTAGACTATCACGCATATACACAGTTTTAAGACAGATAAGCCTCGGTTCAATAAGAGCTGATACTGAGAGATCAAAAGAAACCACTGAGTGATAATATACAGAGAAGAAATGCGGCAGAGAAGAGAGCAAGAGCAGGGGAGGAAGAAGTGTCTCCTTTGATGTATGAGAGTTGGGGAGAAATGTTATCAAACGCACTGCAGTGGAAGCACAACCTGCGCCCAAGAGAAGAGGCGTCAGGCTGAGAAACATTCAAACCCCAGAATCAAGTGCCCCATCCCAGGTGTTTGTGGGTGGATGTGTGCATTTGCAAAGGGGGAGAGAGAGAGAGATTCAAAAGGGGTTTATATGGCATCGGTCTGTCCAAGGAGTATAGAGGGGTCTATTAAACATTTACACCGCAAGAGAGAAGTGAAACGTGAGAGAGGAGAGTGAGCGTTCCTGTTTACAGATACTAACACACTATTGCAATGAGGAAGGGGAAGGCCAGAGGAAACCGGCACACAATAATGTCATGTGAGCGGCGGCTCAAGCTGCGACAGTCCATCGACAGCACTTCCAACCGCGGGGAAATGAGTTTGAATCCACTTTAATTCTGTTAGGCGAGTAGGGCTGCAACATTACAAATGTTACCAAAATAAACATCTTTTCTACTGCACTCCATCCGTTTGATGCGCATGAGAAGATACGTATATAAACGGTCAAATTTAAGTTATGCTGAGGCCATATCTGAAACCCTTTAAGCAAAACACACACTTATCGAAGCATGTGGCAGAGAAAGTGGTGTTAAAGTATGAGTTTAAGCAATTCATATATTGCATTTTCATGTTTTGGGCCTCTTGGATTGCGCACTTTTCCCATTGAAGCTTGATCTCCACTGAATTTTCCAGTCGTCGTGTGTTCTTACTGGACTCCTTCAGGTCAATCGGGTTTCCATTTGTGCCAAGTGCCAATAATAGATTAAGTAATTAAACTTCTTATGGTACCAATTTCTCCAATATCACCAAGGCTGTGTTCAATAAATCAATGTGATGATATATCCTCACACACCCATGTGGATTCGGGTATTGATTCAGTAGTGGACCACACTTAATTTGAATTAGGGCTGGGCGATGTGGCCAAAAAAAACATCTGTACTTTTTAGCCGTTAGGATGTTATTTTACATCCTGCCCAGTGTTGTCCCACAAAAACAATGTTCATATTGAAGGCTATAAAAACAAATAGACGATGCTGTGAACTCGTGAGAACTTTCGTTAACTCTACAATAAATAAAACCACGACTCCTCGACGGCGATGCTATACAGAGCTATCACTGAAACAGTAATGCTGTATATTAAAAATACACTTGAAATTACATTAAATTTCAGCAAAAAGTATATTTCAGTCAGAATTACTGCACTCCGTCTATTTCTCTAGAGGCTGTGAAGGTTAGCAGAGATCCGCTTGTGGACGGTTTGTCCACTCCTGACGGCTAAATGGAAATATCTGCATGACGGTCTAACATTTAGGGCCAGTTGTTCTAAAGTAATCCGATCGGATTTCGGCTATCGGATTGGATCAAATCTTGAAAATGGGTTGCTCAAGAGACTTTGAAATCAGATTAGATCACAAAATCCAATCTTGGTTTTCATCTGGATAAAACCATCAGTTTGTGTTGTTCAAAACTTTAGTAAGATTGGGATATCCCAAAAAAAAAAAAAAAAAAAAAATCAGGATTATACTGATCCCAGCAGAAGGGTGGATTTCAGGAACAAAAAAAGTAATAAAACTTTAAAACTGAATTTATCATGTAATATACAAATTTGTATTTATTTTGCTCTTGATTAGTTTAACTGTTAAAGCAATAAATTAGAAGTGGACATTAAGATACATAATAATCCTGTAAAATATCAAACTAAAATATTTAATTCAAAGTGTTTTTTTAATCATTGTTTGACTACATTGACAATCATAAGAGACGAACCCATCAAAAGTTCTCCACAAAGCTTTTCGGGTGAAAGCCATGCAGAATTTTTCTAAGAGAACGCAAAAACATTGAAATGTTCCCCCCCCCATATCTCCATGTCCCTTTAGGGTCTCCGTAGAGCACTAGTAATCCAGATTTGGTCATCAGAAAAGGATCTGGATCAGGGTAATCCAATGCAAATTTGCTTTGAAAAACCAGCACAAAAGTAAAATTACCCAATCCTGGATAGCAAAACATGGGATTCCCGAATCAAGATCATTCTGAACCAGACTAAACTTTTTGAACAACTGGCCCTTACAGATGGAGAATATACCTGTGAAATGCAAGCCACGCACGGAGGAAAACGAGCCTCACAAATTAAACGGCACAAGTAGCCCATCTGTCTCATGTTTGGGACAAATTGGATTACGCAGCTCACTCTGAGCTCCGCCATTTTTCAGAGACGCTTGTAATATCGATATAAAATGGTATTGACTCATTCTATATAGTTTATAAAAAAATAATGTTATGCCAAACACACCCGATTTACCGGCAAGCATTCATTTGAATACAAAAACCTTTAGCAAGACTTCTCTAAATAGAATACAATATATAGACTACATCGTGCTTAAATTAAACCAGAAGTAAACGATTGAGGATGCCAAGAGATTCCCCAATCTGAGTTTTACACCAACACAATATATCAATATTCTGCCCAGAAATATTATGCAGCTATGTGCGCACACACACACACACACACACACACACACACACACACACACACTCTCTCTCTCTCTACTGACAACAAGCATGTTTGAATTCAGAAAGCTCTGGTGTGATATTCTGCTCAAAGAAAAGTGTAATGCAGCAAGCCGTTCATTCCCGAGGCTGCTAAATCTGCCAGCAAAGCGTCTCGGCTGTGATGAACTATAATAAATCTAAACATCTACAACTGTCTACAAATATTCTGTTTCGCATTAATGCCTGGGCTTGGGATAGCACAGTATGTTTCTTGTTTTAATGGGAAAAAGTAAGCTTGGAATAGTAGCTACATCTCGTTCATGATCAGTTTTCAGATTGATTTGTACCATAAACTGGATTTCAGTTTTATTTTGGCCGATCTCTATTCCGGACTTAAGCACAAAAATGTAATTTGTGTGGAAATATTACAGTCTGTAAACAGAATGTGAGACAGAAGCTCAGACGAGAGAAGAAAGAGGAAGAGGTACAGCAAGCTCACTGATGCCTAAAATTTTGGAAGAAAAACAAAACTATTGAAGTTTATATTAATGCGTCTCTGAAGGGAACCGAATGTCTTCAGAAGTTTCTCTTTTCCTCTCGTCTCCGTATAACGCATATTAAAGGTGTTTATGAGCGCAGCTGAATAAAACGAAATCGCTGCTGTTCCATAAGCGCCACCTACTGTCGGTCAGTGAATATGCACTTTAATACAGGTTCAGGTTTCTTGGTAGTATCATTTTACAAACATAAAGTCAGACTATTCGGTTTTTGCTTTAAATCTTGAAGTTATACCATCTAATTTAAATCAAAAACAACTGCTCGTCTTCCATCCCTGTTTGGATTGTAATTAAAATGCAGTGGTTGCCTCGAATTTCCAACAGCTTTTGGTTTAAGGACGGTTGTAGAGCAAATAAACGACAAATAAATGATTAACAGAGGGATCAGGCCAATGTGTGATAACTCCCAATGTTCAAAAATTAAGAGTTCAGAAGCAAAAGCCGCTAAACGCCACCTCCGTCAAAAATGAGACGATGATATTGAGCGAATGATGTCCCTTCACATTGTATACGTTCAAATATTTTCGCTTCAAATCAACCACTGAACGCCACTTCCCCAGTGTCCATAGAAGAACCAATTGGAATATTCGCTTCAGTGGCAATGGCAGGATTTTGCGGGAAAACAAAAAACAGTGTTCCTTTTGACAGAAACTGACATTTTACTGTCTTGTTGAGGTGGACTTAGAGGTTTTTACAAAAAAAAAAAACATTTGGTTTTGCAGCAAATTGACATTTTTGAAAATAAGGCATTTCATTAACTGACTGCCATTAAAGTGACCCGCACCTGGACAAAAAATAATGCTCATTTAAAAGAAAACGTCAGATGGACTTTTTTGCATCTGAACTCTTCAAATGAAAACCCCACACTTCTTTATAACCTATATTTAGCACCAGCACTGTATATAATATTCAATAAACAGCTAAATTCTGATAAGACGAAAACTAGGTCATTAACGACACATTGTGATTCGTAAAAGTACCTCCATCTCTCAAGATGTATTGTGATTTTGTTACAGAGACTCAGTCAGAAATAAGATGATCATGACATCCTGGGAGATATTTTACTTTACAAAAGATATTACCGAAATTAGATACTAAAGACACTTATTCAAGATTTCCAACTAGCGTGAGAGCTCCAAACGTCATGTAACCGCTAACTAGAAACAACTAAAGCCTCCAAACTTCTACAAAGGAAGCACATTGATGTATGTTTACCCAAAGACTTGATCGTGGATGATCATTGACTCGCCGTCCTTAAAGAACCGCAAATGCAACTCTGAAAAAAAGCCCGCCAATGAGGAATGCTGGGATGCAGACCTAAATGTTTCAACTCTCATGGTGACCGAGCAAAGCATGTTCCATGAGTCACAGAATTAGGCTGCTTTGAGCAAAATAATTACGATTTGAGTGCGACCTCCATCATAAATGCAAGGGAAAGCTTTCTGAAACTCCCGGTAAAAGCTTTCCTGACCCCACACCCCCAACCAAAAGTCCATTTAGTAACCCCAGACAAACTATGACAAGCCGTTTTGACTTATTCATTTTCAGGATATGAACTTGTGATATCAACAATTACATTTTCACTAGTTAAAATGTTCATTCCTGATATCAGGAATTAGATTTCCACTAGTAACAATGACAATTTTTGATATCAACAATTACATTTCCACTAGTAACAACGTTAATTCTTGATATCAACAATTCAATTTCCACTAGTATAAACTATAATTGTTGATATCAAGAATTCATTTCTTACTAGTTGAAATTCCAGTTTCACATGTCAGGAATACAATTCTTACTAGTAACAATGCAAATTTATGATATCAACATATATACTAGTGGAAATTGAATTGTTGATATCAAGAATTAACGTTGTTACTAGTGAAAATGTTCATTTCTGATATCATGAATGTGATTTTTACTAGTAGAAATTCAAGTTTCACATATCAGGAATTCTGACTAGTAAAAATGCTAATTTCTGATATCAACAATTACATTGTTACTAGTGCAAATGTCTAATCTTGATATCAACAACTGAATTTCTACTAGTAAAAATGTTCATTCCTGATATCAATATAATTTCTGATATCTAAAACGGCTTTCTTACTAGTAAAAATCACATTCATGATATCAGAAATGAACATTTTCACTAGTAACAACATTAATTCTTGATATCAACAATTCAATTTCCACTAGTATAATTGTTGATATCATAAATTTGCATTTTTACTAGTAAGAATTGTATTCCTGATATGTGAAACTGGAATTTCAACTAGTAAGAAAAGAATTCTTGATGTCAACAATTGAATTTGAATGGCAGCCTATGGTGAGATTTCACTAGTAAAAATACAATTCTTGATATCAACAATTATAGTTTATACTAGTGGAAATTGAATTGTTGATATCAAGAATTAATGTTTTAACTAGTGAAAATGTAATTGTTGATATCCTGAAAATGAATAAAGTCGAAACGGCTTGCCCATAGACAAACACCTACGGATCTTCAGGTAAATCCCGATTAGTGCTCTTAAACCAGCTTCTGGTAAACAGTCCAACAAGAGTTTTACGGTTGCGTAAAAGTTGTCCTCAGAAGAATTAAACAAACGTGAGGAAGGGAGGGATGTTGAAGTGGCAGTAGAGCATGTGAGGAGAGGGAGAGAGAGTGTGCTAACGCCCCAGCACCGCCGCAGTGTTCTTCCACTGCACCACCACCAGCTCTGTTTACTCCATCACAAACTTTCACAGATCCTCCAGATCACCCTTTAAAGAAGGACTGTACAGTGCAACTCCTCTCTGAAACAAACAATCACTCCAAGCCTTCACAAAATGTGTTTTCAGAGCCTTGATACTATGAGTCAAAAACATGCAATATGTCTTTCCTGTGACAAAATAGTATGACTGCATTAATAAACATTTATGATATTATGCTATAAAAGCACGTGTTTGTTTTCTGTTAAGGAAAAACTAAAACAAAAATTGCCAACATAACATGGTGAAATAAACATCTGAGTGTTGCAGTGATCTAATATTTATAATCTGAATGGTGCACTAAGCAATTTCTTATTATAGATCTCATCCCTATGCAACTATCAGCACATGAAATCAACCATATTTCCTCGTATATGTGCCCTTGAATCATACATGTATTAATCTGGCTGATTTCTGCAGGGCAGCGGAGCCTGTCTGGCCGTATCCGATTCCCAGAGAGAGAGAGAGAGAGAGAGACAACATGACGAGGATTATTTTCATTTCTCCAGCTTCACACGCTCACCCTCGGTTATTACAAACCCTCATTACAGGCCAGGGATGAACACATTTGCACAGCCTACCAAAACAGACAGAGATTTTCAGCAATACGTAAACATTTCCTCGACTTCAGGGTGGGGGAGGGAAACAAACTCCCGTTAGCAGCGGGGCTAAAGCCGTTAGCGGGCTAACCGTGAAAGTCGACGCCTGAGAGGACGTGCAGACGGTTTTTCCGACACGAAATGGCTTCTAAAAGAAGAGAGAGCTATTTTAAAAACGCTTACCTTCTTTAAAACGTGAGCTACATCTACAAAATCATACTTGGTATTCCTTCCCGATGCTTGTTTTTCCCATTTGAGGCCTTCTGCTTCAGCAAGCTCCGATGCGGGAACATCCGAGGCGCGCGACGCTCATCTCAGTCCGCGCTCGCGCCAGCGTGCTAAGCTAATCACTGATTACCTCCTCCAAAAAAGCGATGATTAAAATCTCTCAGGGCTCCGATAAACTGCTAAGAGGAAGGGTTATGAACTCTCCATCCGCCCCTTTAAAAGTCCGCGCGTCTCAGTAACGTTACGTGTGCTGATTTGGCTTGATTTGAGGTGCAAAAATAAAATTCCGCTTCAAGTTAATCCTCCACGTCCGACTCCTTCCGAACCGTTTCGATCGGCCTTTGACTCGCGCTGACGAAGAGCGGACGCGAGGAGTTGATACGCGGACGGTGATAGGCTGACGCTTATGGGCGGTCACTGTTTGTTCCCCGTTGCAACGGTGAAGACGACGCCATTTTGGATCTTTCGAGGGAAGCTTCCACGGTGTTTTCTTAGGCGATCTCGAGCCAAAATGGCGTAGACAGTGGCATGTTTTTGCGAGCTCCATTTGGGTGAGAGGAAAATGGAGAATCTCTGTGGATATATTATATATATATATACAGTACTGTGCAAAAGTTTTAGGCAGGTGTGAAAAAATGCTGTAAAGTAAGAATGCTTTCAAAAATAAACTTGGTAATAGATTATATTTATCAATTAACAAAATGCAAAGTGAGTGAACAGAAGAAAAATCTAAATCAAATCCATATTTGGTGTGACCACCCTTTACCTTCAAAACAGCATCAATTCTTCAAGGTAAACTTGCACAAAGTCAGGGATTTTGTAGGCATATAGTTAGGTGTATGATTAAACAATTATACCAAACAGGTGCTAATGATCATCAATTCAATATGTAGGTTGAAACACAATCATTAACTGAAACAGAAACAGCTGTGTAGGAGGAATAAAACTGGGTGAGGAACAGCCAAACTCAGCTAACAAGGTGAGGTTGCTGAAGACAGTTTACTGTCAAAAGTCATACACCATGGCAAGACTGAGCACAGCAACAAGACACAAGGTAGTTATACTGCATCAGCAAGGTCTCTCCCAGGCAGAAATTTCAAGGCAGACAGGGGTTTCCAGATGTGCTGTCCAAGCTCTTTTGAAGAAGCACAAAGAAACAGGCAACGTTGAGGACCGTAGACGCAGTGATCGGCCAAGGAAACTTACTGCAGCAGATGAAAGACACATCATGCTTACTTCCCTTCGCAATCGGAAGATGTCGAGCAGTGCCATTAGCTCAGAATTGGCAGAAAACAGTGGGACCCTGGTACACCCATCTACTGTCCGGAGAAGTCTGGTCAGAAGTGGCCTTCATGGAAGACTTGCGGCCAAAAAGCCATACCTCCGACGTGGAAACAAGGCCAAGCGACTCAACTATGCACGAAAACACAGGAACTGGGGTGCAGAAAAATGGCAGCAGGTGCTCTGGACTGATGAGTCAAAATTTGAAATATTTGGCTGTAGCAGAAGGCAGTTTGTTCGCCGAAGGGCTGGAGAGCGGTACACGAATGAGTGTCTGCACGCAACAGTGAAGCATGGTGGAGGTTCCTTGCAAGTTTGGGGCTGCATTTCTGCAAATGGAGTTGGGGATTTGGTCAGAATTAATGGTATCCTCAATGCTGAGAAGTACAGGCAGATACTTATCCATCATGCAATACCATCAGGGAGGCATCTGATTGGCCCCAAATTTATTCTGCAGCATGACAACGACCCCAAACATACAGCGAAAGTCATTAAGAACTATCTTCAGTGTAAAGAAGAACAAGGAGTCCTGGAAGTGATGGTATGGCCCCCACAGAGCCCTGATCTCAACATCATCGAGTCTGTCTGGGATTACATGAAGAGAGAGAAGCAACTGAGGCTGCCTAAATCCACAGAGGAACTGTGGTTAGTTCTCCAAGATGTTTGGGCCAACCTACCTGCCGAGTTCCTTCAAAAACTGTGTGCAAGTGTACCTAGAAGAATTGATGCTGTTTTGAAGGCAAAGGGTGGTCACACCAAATATTGATTTGATGTAGATTTTTCTTCTGTTCACTCACTTTGCATTTTGTTAATTGATAAATATAAACTATTAACATGTCTATTTTTGAAAGCATTCTTACTTTACAGCATTTTTTCACACCTGCCTAAAACTTTTGCACAGTACTGTATATATATATATATATATATATATATATATATATATATATATATATAGTGATGTCTTTAATATACGAGTGATTTCTTCCTCGTCCAGTCTTAACTGATCTGAAGCAACCGAAAAGTATCTATACTAAATCTAAAGCATACTAGATAAGAATTATAAACGGCTCGCCGGTGACATATTGCGCGCTCACCAGCTAAAGCACGTGCTGCTTTCATTCACTGTTGTTATTAAATGAGTCAAAGATGTGTTTTTGTTTTAATTTCGCTTTGACGTCACAAGCTTGAGGGGCTCGTGACACCGATTTATTGCGTTGCTGAATAACGCAATGGCTCCCTCTGTTGTAGAGAGCCTAGAATTACTCTCGACATCCTGCCAACATCTTCTGCCCCCACTTTATATCCTAAAAAAGAATTTTCTTACCGCGACAAAAGGTACATCAACCAGGGAAATATATATATATATATATATATATATATATATATATATATGTATATATATATAAAGGGCTGGGTGGGTTACTTTTAAAATGTATTTCACTACAGATTACAAAATACATGCTTTAAAAAGTCATTTGTAACGTATTTCGTTACATTACTCAAGTTTAGTAACTTAATCTAAATACTTTAGAATACTTTGGAATACTAATAAGTGTGGAACAAACACAAAAAAGGTCATTGCAAGTTTTTATCTCACAATTCTGACATTTTCCCTCAGAATTGTGTGATATAAAGTTGCAATTGTGAGTTATAAAGTCAGAATTATGAGATATAAACTCACAATATTGAGAAAAGTCAAAATTATGAGATATAAACTCTCAATATTGAGAAAAGTCAAAATTATGAGATATAAACTCGCAATATTGAGAAAAGTCAAAATTATGAGATATAAACTCGCAATATTGAGAAAAGGCAGAATAATGAGATATAAACTCGCAATATTGAGAAAAGTCAGAATTATGAGATATAAACTCACAATATTGAGAAAAGTCAGAATTATGAGATATAAACTCACAATATTGTGAAAAGTCAGAATTATGAGATATAAACTCACAATATTGAGAAAAGTCAGAATTATGAGATATAAACTCACAATATTGAGAAAAGTCAGAATTATGAGAAATAAACTGACAATATTGAGAAAAGTCAAAATATGATCAAATAAATCATATGATACTAAATAAAAATAACAAAATTTGTATGATCCTCTTAAAAGTATTAAAATGTTGATGAAACTTAACTCTTTTTCAGATGGTCAGAGTCAGAGAATCACCAATCGCTGTTTAAATGACATTAAAACTCAAAGTAATCACTTTGGTAATCTAAAACACTTTTCAGATGTAACTGTAATCTGATTACCACCCATTTAAAATGACACTGTAATGAAATACAGTGACTCAAATTTTGTATTTTAAATACGTAACTAAGTTACTTGTATTTCGTTACTCCCCAACCCTGCATATATATATATATATATTTCAAAATCATTTGTTGATTTATTTTTGCCCGTTGAAATGTTTATTTGCACTATAACCCATTTGTACTCCTCAGATTACAGTAGTTGTCTTTGCGCATACCTCAACAAACGTGCAACTGTTCCTGGTTATTCAACTGCGAGGAGAACTACATTTCCCGTCAGGCCGTTCTCGAGCTGCTTCTACTCTGATTGGCTGATTCCGAAGGTGAAAGTTCAACAGACATGTTTCTCAAAACCTGCACGGTAAACATCAGTAGAGTTCATGTCTTTGTATAGACAGTATTTTATTTAAACGTTTTATTTGTTTTTTTTTCCGAAACATCCGAGTTAGAAGACGCACTCGTTATTTACCAGCTGCTATAACTGGCTGTGTTGGATAAGACTATGACAGTTGTGTTATATCAGCTCCTAAAGAGGTCACATTCATAGTATGCCTTTGGTCCGAGCGACGCGATAAACAGCGTTTATTATGGCAGCGCTACTGTTGCTGCGTGGAAGCAAATGTTACGACAAACGGATCTGGTCGCTGTCGTCTCGTTTCAGTTGTTTTCAAGCCAGCAGAAAACTCCTGGAGAACAATCTGACTTCACACTCGTCTTTAGTGACTCCAAACAGAAGAGGTGTGAAATCAGGACGCGTTCAGGTGGGGTTTGTTTTTAAAACGACGACTAAGCGTTATGTAAACGATTTATGTTAAAGGGACAGTTCACCCAAAAAAAAAAAAAAAATCCCGTCATTAATTGCTCACATTCATGTAAGTCTTTCGTTCATCTTGAACGCAAATGAAGATATATGTCATGAAATCTGAGAGTTGTTTATCCCTTCATTGACAATTTACGCATCTACCACTTTCAAGCGCCAGAAAGGTAGTAAAGACATCATTAACCTTTTCGCACGCAAGTTTAAAATTTTAGCGCGAGTTTTTCAAAGCGATCGTTATTTAGAACGTGTCACTTTATTGTTTCCACGGTGACGCGTCATTGATTGTCACGTGACACACGGCAGCCACAATATCGCTGTATGATCTCATTTTTCCTTTTTTATTCAAAATATTCACACATTTGTTGACTATAGCATGATATTCTAATTGTCAAATATGTGCATGCGGATGTTTTTTTGCGGTTTAGTATCGCGTTAGTTGAGCTATACGCGCCGCCGTGTTAGTTTGCACCAGTACAGAGAATCGCATCTGCTGTGTTTACAACTCCCGAAACACATGAAAGTAAGTGAACTGAGAGTAAACTTTAAAGTTACTTACACAATGTCTATTTGATATGAATAAAACGTGTCGTCTAATTATTATGGAAAGGATCGTTATTGCCGCTTCCATAGATCGGTGCGTATTTAACAAACTCTTAATGTATTGTTTTGTTAGTACTTATGTGCGTTTAAATGTCTGAAACCTAAAATAAACATTATGTGGTTGAAAACACTGCGTATTTGTGATATATATATATATATATATATATATATATATATATATATATATATATTTGTGCCAACGTGCGCAAGAACTTTTGAATTTGGCAGTTGATCACGTGATCACACCGGTTAAACTAACCCATGTGACTCCAGTGCTTTAACCTCAATGTTATGATGCAAATTTACCACTTTATGTACGAAATATTAATCTCCAGCATGCATTAATATTTTAAAGGTTTTTTTTTGCACTCGCAGTGGATCATACATTTTATTTTATTTTTTTGATTGAAAATAATCATCTCCGACACACGTAAGCACCACGACGCACGTGTGTAGTGTCGCTGCGAGAGTTGTTGCATGAATAAAGTGGCAAATTTGCGTTATTAAAATTGAGGTTAAACCACTGGAGTCACTTTAATGAACTCTTTACTACCTTTCTAGGGCTTGAAAGTGGTTGTCGCGTAGACTGTCAATGAAGGGATTAAAAAACTCTCAGATTTCATTAAAAAGATCTTCATTTGTGTTCCGAAGATGAATGAAGGTCGTACGGGTTTGGAACGACACGAGGGAGAGTAATGAATGACAGAATTTACATTTTTGGGTGAACTAACCCTATGAAAATCAAGTTGGTGTGATTATGCATGTCCTTGGGTGATTAACCAAGTTGCCATTGTTTCACAGAACATTTTGACAAAGCCTTTAATCCCAAGGCTTATCGGACTCGAATTCCAATGTCGCCACAAATTGGTCACAAATCCTATGAAACTGTGGAATCTGTTAGGTAAGTAGTGGGTTTGTTTTAATGTTTAATGTAGGCTTTTGACTTTGTTTATATCGTAATGCGTGTTATAAGTGTTCCATTCATAATGGGAATGTGTTTCACATCTGTCAGGCACGACTCATTATTTCAGCACATCCAACAGAAGACATGAAAAGAAAGAGGGTGGTAAAGGGAAGACCCCGGAGGAAGATGAAGGTATTTTGTTCATTTTTGAATCAATAGTGACAAAATGAATCCCCAAACAAAACAGAGGAGTGTTACATTACTGGGACTATATGCTCCACAAGAGGCATTCAGATCTGCCTCCATTTAGTTAGCAAAACTTCCCATGATCCAATCAATTCCTCAGGACAAAATCAAGCCCCGCCCTACATTTGTTAGCTACCCTACAGGGTAGTCGTGGCCTAGTGGTGAGGGAGTCGGGCTTGTAACCTGAAGGTTGTTGGTTCGATTCCCACGCCGGCAGGAATTGAAAGTGGGGATTGTGAATGAACAGCACTCTCTCCACCTTCAATACCATGACTAAAGTACCCTTGAGCAAGACACCTAACCCCTAATTGCTCCCCTTGTAAGTCGCTTTGGATAAAAGCGTCTGCTAAATGATGAAAAATGTAAATTTGTTCTTGTTCGAGAAGCTGTTACACGTCACAATAGAGAAGAAATGACCATCGCGACTTTAAAAATGCAACTAAAACCGCCAGTAGGTGGCAGCAAGCTCAAGTGTTAATGAGTGAGTCACTGAATCATTTATTCCATTGATTTGTTTCAAACGGCTGAAACGGCATACGAACCATTAAATAACCAACAATAACTGTGTCCCAAAGCATAGTATGTTGAAAAGAGTTTACCAAAAATCCTTGGATGATCTACTATTTCCAGTACATTTTGTCTACTCTTCTGCTACACACTCAATAGTATGTACTTCACTTAAAGAGTACATACTTTTGGGGCATAGTATATGTAGGCAAAGTGGGACGCAGCACTTTATGAATGGGTTATTGAATCATTCACTCGACTATTCTAGTCGACTGTCACACAGTGAGAGCGTGGACGCTGAAGGTGTGTTTTTGCAAAGCGAGTGACATACTCGATGATATCAAGTTCGCAAAACAATTACATTATTGTCATAGATGATGCATATTGCACACTGTCGTGCTTATGATTTATTTAAGCTAAAATGTATTTAATTTCAAAGACCAAGTAGTGAGATGCAGTTTGTTGACCAACTCAAATAATTCATGTCTTATTCATGCTTACTTTGCTTTCGTTTTCTTCCCTAGAAGAGAAAAAGAGACGCGAACAGGAGGATCAGATGTATAGGGAGCGACTGCGCACGCTTTTTATCATCGCGGTCATCATGAGCTTGCTCAACTCCATCAATACCAGCGGGGGGAACATATCCTGGAATGATTTTGTGAATGAAATGCTGGCCAAAGGGGAGGTGTCGCGAGTACAGGTGGTCCCAGAGAGCGACATTGTCGAGATCTACCTTCACCCTGGTGCGGTCATCTTCGGAAGACCCGTACGTCATTTCACATTCGATCATACTTGATTTTTAAAATAATTATCATTGTGTTGCTCTCAATTGCAGTTTTATTGTGTTGTAGAGACTGGCGCTGATGTACCGAATGCAGGTGGCCAACATTGACAAGTTTGAGGAGAAGCTTAGAGCTGCAGAGGAAGAGCTGAATATAGATGCCAAAGACAGAATTCCAGTGACGTACAAGCGCACAGGCTTCTTTGGGAAGTGAGTAATTCTAAAACTTATGTGCCCCTATTATGCTTTTTCAAATATGAGCATCCATGCAGTGTGTAACACAGCTGTTTGTAGGTTTTAAAAATATCAAAGTGAACTGTGGCAATGAGTCCACTCCTGTACAAGCCTGCGTAGGTTTGTAACTCATTTGCATAATGTCAGCCTATGGTTTTCATTGGCTGCTTCCGGACTGCGCCCTCAAACGCTCTAGTTGTATCTGACACTGGAAGACTTTGGTTCGTGTTGTTGACGAGTCGAGAAGACGCTGATTTCTACTGCCAAAGCAAATGCACTTTAATGAGATTGATACGGTAAAACCGACGCCATCGTTGGTGTTCATATCACTGTGCATCAAGTGCTTACATGCCTGAAATTCAAATATGGTAATGAGCTTATGGTTTCCGACACACGCTGAAAGTGGTTGACCAATCGCAACAGACTGGGCCATCTGACCAATACTGATGCGCAGTTTTCAGTTAAAACGGCATACATTTTAGTCGAGGACTATTTTAAGCCTTGTCTGTGAAACCGGGGGATAAAGTCAGAATTTCAAGATATAAACTTGTGAGTTATAAAGGCAGAATTGCGAAACTTTCTCAATTCTGAGGGAAAAAAATTCAGTCGTTTTCCCCCCTCGGAATTGGACTTCACAACTCGCAATATCTCACAATTATGAGAATATATAATATATATACTCGCAATATACTATATACTCAAAATTGTGAGCAAAAAGTTCAGAACTGCTAGAAAAAAAGTCAGAATTGCGAGATGTAAACTTGAGAAAAAGTCAGTTGTGAGATAAAAAGTTGCAATTAACTTTTAAATGGTTTTATTCTGTGTCAGAAACGAGCTTTCACATAAACCTATTGTAGGAGACATCCAAAACAAAATTAGCATAATTGGCACTTTTCATAACAGAATATCACTAGATCCGTTTCTTCTCCTCCACAGTGCCCTTTATGCACTTGGCATGGCTGCCATTGGCGTTGCAATCCTCTGGTACATCTTCCGACTGGCAGGAATGGGTGGGAGAGATGGCGGCTTTAGTGCATTTGTAAGTCAAGATTCCTTCATTTCTATTAGTTTCAGATCACTATTAAATGTTTCGTGATGTTAAATCGTCTCTCTTCCACCAGAATCAGTTGAAAATGGCTAAATTCACTATTGTCGATGGAAAATCTGGGAAAGGGGTGAGCTTCAAAGATGTTGCGGGTATGCATGAGGCCAAGATGGAGGTCAAAGAGTTTGTGGACTATCTAAAGGTAAGGGCGGCTGAAAGTTCGGCCCATAACATGATATCTTCTAGTTACTCATGTTCAAATTTACTTGACTGTACATTCTGAAATGTATCAGAGCTCAATTCAGAAAGCAGTGCGAGACGTGTGGCATTCTCTGTACACTATAACACTCATTAATGTAAACTAGGGATGTGTGATGTTGACAGAGGACTCTTGAAGATTTGTATATTCTTCATATTCTTTGCTGTGGTCAACTCACAGCTATGAAAGAAATTAACTTTCATAAAGGGGCAACGAATTGATTGAACAAGCAGCGTTTTTACCTTTTAGAAGGTATAAATTAGAATAAAAAAGATTTCTAACATTATTAAATTTATGCATTGTCTTTTATGTAAAGTGTTTACATATTTAGAATAATAAGACACTGTAGGCTGTTATCAATCAAACGAAATCCGTATTAACAACTGCAGAAGCTTGCAGCATTTAGATGTATTTGCACTGCAATTATAATTTAAAAAATTGAAACAATGCTTTTAATAGGAAACTACAACTGCCAGTAGGTGGCGGAAAAGTTGCTGTCTTAATGAGTCAGTCATTGAATCATTCATTCAACCGATTCGTTTAAATGGCTGTTTCATTCAGGAATGAAACTCTACTGTTGTGGCTTTGTTCGGAACTCATTCCGCTGGCAAAATAGAGTAAAAACAGACCATATTGTGATAATATTGTGTCAAATAAGTAACTCGCAATATTAATTTCTTGTTTATTGAATTGTCTTATAAAACCAATGTCACATTTGTGCTGATATCTGGGAAAAAAGTGCTTACTTGCAAGCATAAAACAGAGCACAAAAAGGCATGAAGAGTAATGCCAGCATAGGTGGGAGCTTCAGAGCAACTGCAACGACGAGTGATGGATTCTGTGAACACTATAATAATAATAATTCGTTACATTTATATAGCGCTTTTCTGGGTACTCAAAGCGCTTTACATATGGAAGGGGGAATCTCCTCATCCACCATCACTAGTTTCATTCAAATGATCAAAAGCTATTAGCGTTTTTGAAATTTCATTATAATTTGAACACAAGGTGGCACTGCCCTGAATCTTTTTAAATACCTTTAGGGACTTGTTTCATGATGATATGCCAGTGCGTTAGAATGATATATAGCATTTTACGACAAACTTTAAAATAACCGAGATGAGATGGGAAATTAGTTATTTTTCAACTCGGCACACCACCCCAAATCTAAAGAGTCGTGATTTTTGGTCAAACTGTTCAGAATTTATAGGCAAAAATAGCCATGTTTCATATCTCCTGACCACTAGATGGCACTGTGCAGGTACGCTCAGGTCATGGTTGTCATAACACACACCAAAGTTGCTCAGAATAATCAAATGCGTTGCGGAGATACAGCCTAATGTCTAACGTGCTCTTCGTTGAATTTGTATGCGCGTTATTCGAGCACGGTTTGACGTATCGACTTGAATAATATTTATGAATTTGATCATGTTCTTCATATAGTTGTGAGTGTAGTGCGCTTGCAGAGAGACTCCGCCCACACGCTCTTCTGATTGGCCGTGATTTTGAATCGATTTTGTTGCGAATGTAGTGCGCTTGCAGAGAGACTCCGCCCACACGCTCTTCTGATTGGCCGTGATTTTGGATCGATTTTGTTGCGAATGAAGTGCGCTTGCAGAGAGACTCCGCCCACACGCTCTTCTGATTGGCCGTGATTTTGAATCGATTTTGTTGCGAATGAAGTGCGCTTGCAGAGAGACTCCGCCCACACGCTCTTCTGATTGGCCGTGATTTTGAATCGATTTTGTTGCGAATGAAGTGCGCTTGCAGAGAGACTCCGCCCACACGCTCTTCTGATTGGCCGTGATTTTGAATCGATTTTGTTGCGAATGAAGTGCGCTTGCAGAGAGACTCCGCCCACACGCTCTTCTGATTGGCCGTGATTTTGAATCGATTTTGTTGCGAATGTAGTGCGCTTGCAGAGAGACTCCGCCCACACGCTCTTCTGATTGGCCGTGATTTTGAATCGATTTTGCTGCGAATGTAGTGCGCTTGCAGAGAGACTCCGCCCACACGCTCTTCTGATTGGCCGTGATTTTGGATCGATTTTGTTGCGAGTGTAGTGCGCTTGCAGAGAGACTCCGCCCACACGCTCTTCTGATTGGCCGTGATTTTGAATCGATTTTGTTGCGAGTGTAGTGCGCTTGCAGAGAGACTCCGCCCACACGCTCTTCTGATTGGCCGTGATTTTGGATCGATTTTGTTGCGAATGTAGTGCGCTTGCAGAGAGACTCCGCCCACACGCTCTTCTGATTGGCCGTGATTTTGGATCGATTTTGTTGCGAATGTAGTGCGCTTGCTGAGAGACTCCGCCCACACGCTCTTCTGATTGGCCGTGATTTTGAATCGATTTTGTTGCGAATGTAGTGCGCTTGCAGAGAGACTCCGCCCACACGCTCTTCTGATTGGCCGTGATTTTGAATCGATTTTGTTGCGAGTGTAGTGCGCTTGCAGAGAGACTCCGCCCACACGCTCTTCTGATTGGCCGTGATTTTGGATCGATTTTGTTGCGAATGTAGTGCGTTTGCAGAGAGACTCCGCCCACACGCTCTTCTGATTGGCTGTGATTTCATAATGATATGCCAGTGCGTTAGTAAAATATAGCATTTTACGACAAACTTTAAAACAACCGAGATGGGGAAATTAGTTATTTTTCAACTCGGCGTACCTCCCCAAATCTAAAGAGTCGTGATTTTTGGTCAAACTGTTCATAATTTATAGGCAAAAATAGCCATGTGCAGGTACGCTCAGGTCATGGTTGTCATAACACACACCAAATTTGCTCAGAATAATCAAATGTGTTGCGGAGATACAGCCTAATGTCTAACGTGCTCTTCATTGAATTTGTATGGTTTGACGTATCGACTTGAATTCTATAACTTTGTTGGCATGATCTGAAGATGATCTAATTCAGATCAAATCAATGGAGTGTGAGGAAATAATTTACTTGCGGTTTAAAAGTTATTAGCATAAACAAGAGAGCAAAATTGGCCAGTTGGTGGCGCTACAGGGTTTGAGTTAGACACTCCAAATTTGGGATGGTAACAGTTCAGACTGTCGTCTATCAATGTGCCAAATTTCACAACTTTCCCCAAAGCGGTTCTATGGGCTGCTACAGACTCAAAACAGAAGAACACTAACGATAAGTCTTTTCTTTTGAAGAATCCAGACAGATACCTTCAGCTCGGGGCCAAGGTGCCCAAGGGCTCTCTGCTTCTGGGGCCTCCTGGCTGTGGGAAAACCCTGCTTGCGAAGGCAGTGGCGACAGAGGCTCAGGTGCCCTTCCTCGCCATGGCAGGTTCAGAGTTTGTGGAGGTGATTGGAGGTAAATAAGACAGAGATTATTATCCGGATGCCACTGTCAGAGTATCATATTTCAGTCTGAACGACCTTTCTCCACCCAGGCCTTGGTGCCGCAAGAGTGCGAAGTCTTTTCAAAGAGGCTCGTGCTCGAGCGCCATGCATCGTCTACATCGATGAGATTGATGCCGTGGGGAAGAAACGCTCCACAAACATGTCTGGTTTCTCAAACACAGAGGAAGAGCAAACCCTTAACCAGCTGCTGGTGGAGATGGACGGTACGAATAGTCGACATTGAAAATATTAGTCGTTTATTTATGTTTTGCTTATGTTTTGTTCAATTACTGTACTTATTTTAGAAATAATACATTATTTTGAAACATGACATCTGTTTATAATTGGCTATTGAGTTCATACATGATGCTGCACTGCCTCTTTGTTCAGTTGATTTTAATAAATATATATATTGGCTATTGCTGATTAAGTGAACGCTCAAGTTTGAGCAGGTCAAGCACATTGCATGTGTCTGACGTACAGTCAAAAGTTTGGAATAATTAAGATTTTTAATGTTTTTTTGAAAGAAGTTTCTTCTGCTCACCATTAATTTGATGAAAAATGCAGCTAAAACTAACTTTTCTGTTTTATTATTATATTGTGAAATGTAATGGTAACACTTTACAATAAGGTTCATTAGTTAACATTAGTTAACTACATTAGTTAACATGAACTAATAATGAACTGCACTTCTACAGCATTTATTAATCTTTGTTAATGTTAATTTCAACATTTACTAATGCATTATTAAAATATTGTTAACGTTAGTTAATGCTCTGTGAACTAACATGAACAAACTGTATTTTCATTAACTAACATTAACGAAGATTAGTAAATACAGTAACAAATGTGTTGCTCATGGTTAGTTCATGTTAGTTAATACATTAACTAATGTTTAACTAATGAACCTTATTGTAAAGTGTTACCAATGTAATTTATTCCTATGATGCAAAGCTGAATTTTCAGCATCATTTTGTCTCCGGAAATTATTCTGATATGCTGATTAGGTGTTCGGTTATTAGTAAATGTAACATTTTTGCTGCTTAATATTTTTGTGGAAAAAAGCATTATTGCAAGAATTGAACATTTTATAAATTTAAAAAAAAAAAACAGCATTTATTTGAACAAATTTTTTTGATCAATTGAATTAATCCTTGCTGAATTAAATAACATACTTAGCTACATACAAAAGCTGTTTTCAACATTGATAATAATCATAAATGTTTCTTGAGCATCAAATCATCATATTAATGATTTCTGAAGGATCATGTGACACTGGAGTAATGATGCTGGAAATCAGCTTTGATCACTGGATATAAATAAAACAGTTTAGCATATATTCATATAGAAAACAGTTTTTATATTGTAATTATATTTCACAATATTATTCTTTTTTTTTTTGCTGTGTTTTAGATATGTTAAACGTGGCCTTGCTGAGCATAAGAGTTCTTTCAAAAACATTTTTCCAAAATGTGTTTTTCATCTGCATTCAGGATTGATGATTCACAGATTAAGTTGGCTATTTCAAATATTTGCATATACAGACTTTTTTGACTGTCTTCTGGCAGTTTGTCAACAAGTCGGTTACCAATTTTCCATTTAAATGTTAATGAAATAATTTTTGCCGCACATCCGTAGTAAGAATTTGAATTAGTCGAACGAACACGTGACCTTCACCATATTTTCCATCTCTCTCTTCTAGGAATGGGTACCACAGATCATGTGATTGTCTTGGCTTCCACTAATCGGGCAGACATTCTGGACAATGCGCTCATGAGACCGGGCAGACTTGATAGGCACATATTCATCGACCTGCCAACTCTACAGGTAACGAAGGGTCAAAGTGTTTTTTTTGATCTACACAGCCGCTACAGAATTCTTGATTCTGATTGGTTGTCAGGTGCTCCAAGTGTGAATAATTTGTCTATTGTGATTTTACATTTGTATATTACTTCTGTGCGCTCTTTCTGGACACTTTTAATCTAGTAATGGTAGGAAATGTCCCGAGATAAACATCTACACTATCGATCAAAATTTATAATAATTATGATTTTTAAATGTTTTTGAAGGAAGTCTTTTCTGCTCACTGTATTTATTTGATCAAAAATACTGTAAAAAAAAAAAGAAATATTTTTATAATTTAAAACAGCTGTTTTCTATGTGAATATATTGTAAAATGTAATTTATATCCTGTGAGCAAAGCTGAATTTTACTCCAGTCTTCAGAATCACATGATCCTTCAGAAATCATTCTGATATGAGGATTTGTTGCTCAAGAAACATGTATGATTATTATAGTTTTTGCTTCTTAATATTTTTGTGGAAACCATGACACACTCGGGCAAGATTTAAAAAGAAAAACAAAAATACTTTTATTCAGCAAAGACAAATTAAATTGATCAGAAGTGACAGTAAAGACTTATAATGTTACAAAAGATTTGATTTCAAATAAATCTATTCTTCAAATAATCTTAAAAATGCAAATATTAAGTAGCACAACTGTATTGATGTATTGATAATGAGAAACATTTTTAATAACTGAGCAGCAAATCATCATATCAGAATGATTTCTGAAGACTGGAGTAAAATTCAGCTTTGATCACATGATATAAATTACATTTTACTATAGATTCACATAGAAAACGGTTATTTTAAAAATATTTCACTCTTTTTACTGTATTTTTGATCAAATAAACCCAACCTTGGTGGAAATAAAAGAATATAATAAACTATATAATAATAAGCGTCTTTAAATAAACAAATGTAATTATTCCACACTTTTGAATGGTAGTGCGAGAGTGGTGGAAATCATGACGTTATGGAAAATTAATGCACACCACTGCTCTTCATATTCCCATCTCAGGAGTGGGTTAATTCTCAATAATTCAATGATCCGCCATCAAATATTCATACTTTTGCTGATTGTGTTCTAGGAGAGGAAGGAAATCTTTGAGCAACACCTGAAGATCCTGAAGCTCACGCAGCCGGCAGACTTCTACTCCCTGCGTCTGGCTGAGTTGACGCCAGGCTTCAGCGGTGAGTGATGTTTTGACTCTGTGACCACATCACCTCCTGACACCTCATCTGACGCATCCTTCACGTTTCCAGGGGCCGACATCGCCAACATCTGCAATGAAGCCGCCCTACATGCTGCCAGAGAGGGTTACAAATCCATTGACACCTTTAATTTCGAGTACGCTGTGGAGAGAGTCATCGCAGGTATTCAACTCCTGGATTAATTTGAGAAACAAAATAGATGTCTACTATGAGACTGTTAGCATCTGTTTGATGTTGTGTGTGACATGTAGGGAGTGTGAAGAAGAGTAAAATCTTATCTAAAGAAGAGCAGAGGATAGTGGCCTTCCATGAGTCTGGTCATGCTTTAGTTGGATGGCTGCTGGAACACACCGAAGCTGTCATGAAGGTAAGCAGCACTGGACTAAGCTCCAAGAAGTACTATAAAAGTGGGTCATGTGACTTGTGTGTAGGGGACGTCTTCGGTTCACTTGTGGGAACGTGATATGTCGTTGCCGTGAGATCATTTTGTCGATGTCTATGTGAATTCGTGGTCCCGTTGTTGAGGGAACGACATCTTTCTTGTGGCTTCTAGTTTGATATGTCCGCAAACTTCCGTGACTCCATGCTTTGGAGTCGTTCTGAGAAAATTATCCGGGTTTTTGAGAAGCCTAGTTTTGCAAACTAGTCCTAGGTTGTCAATAATTACCAAAATTTGAAATTTCGATTCCATAAGGGCTGCCAAAATGTTCAGAATGACATGGATTTGTTGAATAAAGTACTGGCAGAATATCACATGGCTGGAAATACCTCTCAGCCAATCAGATTTGAGAACCAGAAATAACTGTTCTATATAGTATATTATGTTGTAAATCTGCATTGTGATGGGCTGCTGTTTTGTGCTCCAGGTTTCAATAGCTCCCAGAACAAATGCCGCTTTGGGCTTCGCTCAGATGCTGCCGAGGGATCAGTATTTGTTCACCAAAGAGCAGCTGTTTGAGAGGATGTGCATGGCTTTGGGTGGACGAGCATCTGAGGCCATCACCTTCAATAAGGTCACCACAGGTATGTCATCTACACACTCATCTAGTCTCATTAGAGGATTAGTAACTGTTAGGTTAAGGTTCGGGTTCTTGCAAAGTTACTTTATAGTTGGTAGAATGTCTAGAGATGGCTAACTGAAATAATGTGTTACCATTATGTAAATGGATAGAACTTGTTGCTCTTAATGTCAGTGATCTCAATAATTCCACACTTTGGTTATATCTGAGAAACAGAAGCGTGCTGAATGGACTCCAGTGTGAATCTCTGGTGTCAACATGGTGCTTCAAGTTATAAATAATGTGTTAAAACTAAATTTTAAGAAAAACAAAGTAAACACATTTACTCATTTGCATCTGCAATGTCTCCGCACACATTTTTCAGTGTTAATGTCAGTGTTTATGACGCCGACTTGATACTTTTCCCCTTGTATTTTCACTGTTTTCTTGACTCCCGTTATATTTAGAGTTTCAACATAACAACCTGATTCACAAGCTTGTACTTTCTGAATTTTGCATAATGTTAAACTATCATAAACTGCGTTTAAAGTAGAGCGGCACAATTCTGGATGAATTTAATTATTATTATTTTTTTTTTTAAATAGAGATTATGATTCTCCCTCGATGCTGAATAGACATCTAAACAAAATAACATGCAAGTAAAAGCTATTGCAGCAGCCCATTTAAAAAGATACATAATTAATTTGAATATTTATTTAAGTTAGGTTGAGTGAATGATTCAATGACTCACTCGGATACTTCACTTGTTTCATTACTGGATGAATCAGCGTATCTGAACGAATCTCTTGAAAGATTCAGTGGCAAATAAAATCCGTCACTTGTCGCCACCTACTGACGTAACACAGTAATAATTGATTCAGTCTTTGTTTGAAGCCGTCACTGCTTCCAAAAGATGATTTATTCTATTTTGATCGTTAGACATCAGTGTTTATATCTGAATTATAAACTTTGCTTATTGATTATATGACAGAAATAATGATACTCTGTGCTTGAAAAGAGTGAAGCTGTTTCATGTCTAAACATTACAACGGATCAATAAGATCGTGTGGATGTTTGAATCGAGATCGTGATCTTTTAATGATTAATCACGCAGCTGTAATTTGAATAAATTCACTCCAAAGTCATAAGGTAAGTCTTTTTGTTTGACAGACACCCGCCCTTGAAAATCAGTGGGCGTGGTTAAATAACTGCTGTCAGATATTTATAGGTAGACATCAGATAACATGTAAGCTCCTCGTAGGTGCTCAGGATGACCTACGGAAGGTGACCCGGGTGGCCTACTCCATGGTGAAGCAGTACGGCATGATTGCCAGTGTGGGCCATGTGTCCTTCCCTGATTCTGAGGATCAGGGAGGCATTGGACGGAGACCGTTCAGCCAAGGCCTCCAACAGCAGATGGATCTTGTGAGTGTGGCATGGGTGACCTCACTTTGATGGGATGTTACAGAGGCTTGCGTGGGTGTTCAATAACAGTTGTCTTGAATATTTGTGTGTGGTTATTTATATGCATTCCTTTCTCTCATGTTCAGGAAGCGAAGTTGCTGATAGCCCAGGCCTACAGGCGCACAGAGAAATTGCTTTTGGACAACAGAGACAAACTTATTTTGGTAAGTCATGCTTAGCATAGCAAGATGACATTTTTTTTTCCTGAAAACTCTTAGAGAAATTCAGAAGTTAAGAAATGAAGATAAACTCTAATAAGAAGAATGTTCCAAACACTTAACCAGATGTGCGTCTTCCATGATAAATAGAGGTTTTGTCCTAATGATGATAATCTCAGGTACTGATTGTTTGCTTTATTTAATGTTAAAAGCAAGTATCATTTTGCGTGACCTTTTATTGCTGTACTGAAAGTGACAATGGATAATCCACCTCAGATATTGAAAATAATTTAAAGGAGACAAGAGCGTTCAAACTATTCCATGACAAAGATTGTTTCAGTCACTCTGTGTTTTTAATAATGTTAAAATGTGGTTATATTTATGAATATGATCATGTTCTTCATATCGTTGTGAGTGAGACTCCGCCCACACGCTCTTCTGATTGGCTGTGATTTTGAATAGATTTTGTTGCGAGCATAGTGAGCTTGCAGAGAGACTCCGCCCACACGCTCTTCTGATTGGCTGTGATTTTGGATCGATTTTGTTGCGAGCATAGTGAGCTTGCAGAGACTCCACCCACACGCTCTTCTGATTGGCTGTGATTTTGGATCGATTTTGTTGCGAGCATAGTGAGCTTGCAGAGACTCCACCCACACGCTTGCAGAGAGACTCCGCCCACATGCTCTTCTGATTGGCTGTGATTTTGGATCAATTTTGTTGCGAGTGTAGTGCGCTTGCAGAGAGACTCCGCCCACACAATCTTGATTGGCTGTGATTTTTTTTTTAAATTTATTTATTTTATTTATTTTTTTTATTTTGTAGCGTCTTGTAGTTGTGTCACATCTGGTGTGGACAGACAAATTGCTTGTTGCTGGAATCTTATCTCATTTTGTCTGGTTAGGACCTTATGGTGCCTTATGGGGACAAGTAATGTCCCAATAAAGCAGCATCCATTTATGATTTTAATAAATATAATCATATACACTGAATACGTTGTTATACTGTTTTATAATGTACTATAATAATACACTGATGTCCAAATAGTATCTGCCATAGTGTCAATAGTTCTTAGATGCTATCTATATCTTAGTACGAAGAAAATACGTTTTGTTATTTACACTTATTTACAGAATTTTGAATTCATTCCTGTTTTCTCATACTTTTCATAATACACTCACATTATTAAACTCTATTTCACACACAAGCATGCAAAATGACTGAATATGGACTACAGGATATGATGTAATAAAGTGCATTAGTTTCACATAAATAATACATTATAAATAGTAACTTCTATATAATAACTAATAATAATAATAACTTCTCTTTTTGAAGTTTCTATTCTCTTATGTAACTTTTATTATTGCAAAACTGCCAAAATGAGCATTTCCTCTTTCTTTGATTGTGGGTCAGAGTAGAAATTACACATTACTTTAAATTACCCAAGCTAAAAATGGTCAAATGAAACATTTTCAGTTAGTTTTTCTTTAGAAAATCTGACTTTTTGGTGACTTGTTGTGGTTGTTTTCAGCTGGCTAACACCCTGCTGGAGAGGGAGGTGGTCAACTACGATGACATAGAGGCTTTGCTGGGACCTTCTCCGTTTGGACCCAAAAAGATGATTGCCCCTCAAAGCTGGGTGGAGGCCGAAAGAGACAAGCAGGACACGGGGGAAGATGAGCCACCCAGACGCCAGAGACCGCCCCCCAAAGACAAGGACGATGACATCAACCTGAGCCCAGCGTGAGCTTCCTCCACACATGTGGAAGTCCAAGAGTGGACTTTTAAGGGAAGAAAGCAACCCAAAATATATCTGATGTTCTCGCTCTTGATGTTCCGATCGGACTGACTGAAAATAATGGCAACATCTGCTTAGTTGACCTTCTACGCTGATTATTTTGGCTGTTATTTATATTTTAAATGTCTTCAGGACATTTTGATTGAAACAAAAAGCAACGTACAAGCGTCAATCAAGCATTTAAGAGCAACGCCGTGTTTTCTCAACGAGGAATCACTCTTTTAAAGAGTCGTAGAAACCTGCTTTGAGAATTGCTTGAACTTTGTTTTTAAAACGGTAGTTTTGAGCTTCTTTCCAGACCCGATCAAACTGCTTTTGTGAGACCAGACAAGCACTGCTAGCATTATGTCTGGAATTAGTGCATATTCTGTATGTAATAAATTGTTAAATTTGTGTTCAATGTCCAAGAGTTTTTATTGAGCATTATGTGATTAATCTTAAATAATGTATTTATAGTTATTATTATAGTAACTACATGCAATGTGGGTAACACAGTGTCATTGCTACATATGTTACATGTAGTTACTGTAGTAATAACTTTAAATTATGCATAATTACATGCAATTAACCCTAAACCAAACCCTCATCCTAACCCTATATTAAGTTCATGTAGTTAATTATCACTCAGTACTTAAGTGTATAATTACACTGTAACACTGACACCTTAAAATGAAGTGTAACCATGAAGTGTTACCCATTATTATTTCACTTTTTTTAAAAATAAAAACAATGCAAACTAAATCTTCTCCGCTAAAAATACAGACTGGCCTCGTTCAAATCTTTTATTCATAACTGTAAAGATAATGACAGCATTTCACATTTTCTTACGAAATAAATATTAAAAACAAAACTAAAGTTCAAAACAGAGGAACAACACAAAATAATATAATAGGTATCATGTAATAATGAGAAACTTGTGTTCCTGAGCGGGAAAACAATATGTACATTTGAAGCATCGTTGATTTGGCAAACGGTGTTGATGAAAATAAGTGTTATCGATATTAAGGCTCTTTAAATTTACTTTTGAAGTTCAAATTACAGGCACACAAAAAATAGTATTACAAGCAAATATATTACACAATGTACTAGTCGTATATAAAAAAAACGAGATAAAAATTGAGCAAAAGTTTTTTTTTCTGTTGTTGTTGTTTTGTTTTAAAGGAATATGACTTTCTTTCTCACAATAAAACGCACAAGGACACACATATGTAGCAGAATTTCCAAGCTGCTCTTTTCCATAAAACAAAAGAAAATAGTGGCCAGGCATCCAAAAAGGACAAATAAAAAATGTGCAATATATACGAAGTCTATGATTGCTTTTTGCGAGAAACACGAGGAGACGGCAGCCGCAGTATTTACAGGGTGTTTTGCCATTGATTAACAGACTTTCTGTTTTGGCTCAAACATGCTTTACGATGTTAAAGATCTCCTTGCCACTTTTTCACATTCAAACTTGCCATTTCTCAATTGGTTGCACACTTAAACCAATATCTCTTTGTGTCATCATATCTGACGACATTAATGTGGAATTTTCAGTGTAAATATGTAAATTAGAGGCGGGCGATAAACCAGTAGACACGATTAACTGGGAGAAATTTGTCAACTTGTTGAGAGATTTTGCCGTGCTGCGCCGTCACGAAAGCTTGTCATTTGCATGCCTCTATAAGCATTGCGGTTTTAAAAAAAAGTGTTTTTTAACCATTGAAGCAAAATACGGTTCATTTTGCTATATGTGCGCACGTGAAGAGCGAGTGAGTACTGAACTGAGCTCTTTTTGCCGCCTAATTCATCTTGAACGGTTACATAAACATACTTGTGAGTCAAAATGTCTGTCTTTGCAAGTATCCTCGTGAACGCAGTCATTTGTGTTTTAAGTGAACGTAAACGGTTGAGTAAGAGAGCGCATGTGTATCAGTATATTAGATTAGTGCATTCGGTCTTAAAGTGACAGTGGCCTAATAAACCTGCTGTCGTTATTTATAATCGAACAAAAATCGCTCACTGCAACTTTTGTAGATTTAATAAGAATAAATGTATATTTAATTCACACAGTGAAGATTATGCAGTGTTGTTTTTCTTATTTATAGTGCTTGAAGTTTTTTAGGTAGGTGTGTTTCTTCTATTGTCGATTATTTTACTATATGCTCGTGATTAGGTTCGTTGTTTTTATTTATCACTGTTTACTTGAGGGTTTTTTGTATGTGTGCATAAGAGCGTATATATATATATATGTATAAAAGAGCAGCTCAAAAAATTCAACAAATCATAAACGCCTCCTTCTGCGTTCCATTTAATGAAAGAAAGTCACATGGGTCTAGAATGACGGGTATGAGTGAATAAGTGTATCAGTTTCATGTGTTTTATTCCACATGCTCAGCAAACCTGTATTGGTCGTCAACTAAAATAATCCCTCAAGAACATGACACACTTTTTACGAACAAGGCATCCTTTTTTGCACCATGTCTAATCAGTTTTCACAGCGAGAGGCACACTGTCACATCAGCACGATGAAATACTTCACCGATCCATCGAGGAAAGGGACAATGTGTGCGTTCTCTCTTCTGACACTGACGACCTTTAGCAAAACCATATCACTGGGGAATAGATAGTCCATTTATCTATAAAAATCAACAATGTAAACCCTTACATATATCAGAGCACTCTCTCGTACAGAAGACGGGTTTGCATGGACATGCTTGTATGAGACGTCTAACGCGGGTCGTACATGTTCGCCAGTTTTTTAAAGCGCGGCCCCCAGTCATTGAGGTAGTCATAGTCCTGGTCACCATCGGAGCCCATGGAAGCGATGGAGCTGAGGCTGCCTGCGACCGAGCCGTCGCCCTCGTAGTCATAGATCAGCGCCGTGTCGTACGGCGGGACGTTCGGGTCGTGGTCAGCAGCGTCCAGGCCCTGTTGAGGGGAATTCGATTTTTAGTGTTTGTTGTGAAGCAGTTATAATAAAACTTGGTTACACTTTATTTTAAGATGTCATTGTTACAGTGTAATTATATATTTAAGTACTGAGTACATGTACTTACTATAAGGTTAGGGTAGGATTAGGGTTTAGTTGTGCATGTAATTATGCATGATTTGCTGTTATTACTGTAGGAAGTACATGTAACATATGTAACAAGGACACTGTAAAATAAAGTGTAACCTAAAACTCTTTTAAAATGTTGTTCTTCAGACAATTTGCATGTGTGCAATTCATCTTCATTGCCTTTTATGGTCATACACTAAAAAAAACTAATTCAATTAATAGTAAAATTCCATTTGAATTGAATAATCCTTACATATTATGAATTAAGAATTTTAAAAGAATTAAAAAAAAACATCTTGTATAAATCTTAATGGATGAAGGGAATGAACAATTTAGTTTATGATTCATATTCATATAAGTGCATCGCATCAAATGATTAGTTTGAATGTTAGTGCATAAAGACACTTAATATAAAGAAATATTAATTATTTCTAATAAAAAAAAAAAAAAACGCTTACAACATTGATGAACTCTTCTATGTCGGTTGGGTCTCCAGGGGTTTTGCGTGGATATGTAGGAGAAGGAAGGTTATGGGGTGCGTCTTTCCTTAGAGGTTGTTTTCCTCTGGGCAGGCCACAGTCTTGTGGGAAAAATGAGGCCGGAGCAGGGACCATGTCACGTGGGTTCCTCAGAAAATCGATATTAAATGCATCCTATTGGACAGAAACAGTGTTAGGTATTTCAGGACATTCACCATTTCACTTCAAAACACAAATAAATCTATGGAAGCTTGTTTCCGCCATAAAATAAAAAAAGGTAACTGTGATTTTTATCTCACAATGGTCACTTTTTTCTCAGAATTGGGAATTATAAAGTCAGAATTGTGAGATAGAAAGTCAGAATTGCGAGTTATAAAGTCAGAATTGCGAGTTATAAAGTCAGAATTGCAAGTTATAAAGTCAGAATTGTGAGATATAAAGTCAGAATTATAAGATATAAAGTCAGAATTGTGAGATAGAAAGTCAGAATTGCGAGTTATAAAGTCAGAATTGCGAGTTATAAAGTCAGAATTGCAAGTTATAAAGTCAGAATTGTGAGATATAAAGTCAGAATTATAAGATATAAAGTCAGAATTGCGAGATATAAAGTCAGAATTATAAGATATAAAGTCAGAATTGTGAGATATAAAGTCAGAATTGCGAGATATAAAGTCAGAATTGCGAGTTATAAAGTCAGAATTGCGAGTTATAAAGTCAGAATTGCGAGATATAAAGTCAGAATTGCGAGATATAAAGTCAGAATTGCGAGTTATAAAGTCAGAATTGCGAGTTATAAAGTCAGAATTGCGAGATATAAAGTCAGAATTATAAGATATAAAGTCAGAATTGCGAGTTATAAAGTCAGAATTGCAAGTTATAAAGTCAGAATTGTGAGATATAAAGTCAGAATTGTGTGATATAAAGTCAGAATTATAAGATATAAAGTCAGAATTGCGAGTTATAAACAGTCTCTGCATGTCAAATGTCTTAAATGTTGCTCTCACTTCATCCTCTTCTCCTCCTCCCTGCTCATCGTAGTGAAACACATTGTCTCGGATGTCGTCGTCAGACGCTCCGACCAATAGACTTCCTCCTTTTCCAATGTTCTTCCTTGTGCAGCCCCTCACCGCCACGGCAAGAACAAGAAGAACTGAAAACACAGGATCAGGTTTTATTATAGCAAAATATTCTACAGATGATCAAGGTAAAGGTTGGTATTCAGGCATATGCTCAGAAATACAGCGTTTACTTACACAACAGAAAAGCAAAGCTTCCAATAATAATCATAAGGGCAATGAAGCTTATTCCCATTTTGGCTCCAAAGATGGCTGCGGTGAAGCTCTTGCAGTCGCCGAAACTGTCACAGGGACACACGGTCACGTTGACCAGACCGTTAGAGGAAAGCGACGGGGAGCCCGAGTCTGACACGACCACAGGAATAGAGAACTCGCCTCTCTCGATGTCTACCAGCGGCTGGAGAACTGCATGGGTCTCTGGAAACGAACATGTGAAGAAAAACAAGGACTCTTAGAAATCAAAGTAAAAGGGGTAGATCCCTTCCTGCGGACTTCAGTTCCAACCCTGCTCCAACACACCTCTGAGGAATCCTGAACTCTGCAGGATAGAAGGTCTTCAGGAGCCCACGTTCTCAACTTCACTGCAGAGTCGAGCTTCAACTTCGATCAAACTCACCTGCCTGGAACTTTCTAAGGCTGCGATCGCAGGCAGCATACGGAGGTAGGAAGGCTACAAAGCCATCCTATAATCGCGACAGTTTTTTTTTCAATCACTGGGACCCATTACTCAATACTAAGGTCACAGTTTCAAAACTCTTCACACAGTGAGCAAAACAAAAGTCTAAGTGAGCTGCAATTTAGATCATTTTCCATTGCTTTAGCACAAAATACACTCAATGACTGCTGTCAGATTACATGAATTCTTTCCTTACGCAGACAGACACTTTTGAAAAGTGATCAAACTGTTGAGAAATGTGTCCAACAACTGTAAATATTTTAGTTATCACCAAAGCTCTTTCTATTTTGTTCATTAGACTCATTAGACTGTTACGCTGCCTCTGAAGTCTGTCTGAATCAGTTTCGTGAGGAACCTTTGAGCACAAATGCTGCCTGTGAAGCAACAAATCAGCTTTCGGCTAATCCTGAAGACCTTGTGTTCGAAATCGTGCCCTAAACCCTCAATCACTATGGAAACTAAACCTTAATTAAACAATTTAGTAGTCAATTAAAAAGCAATTTATACCTGTATGATATTACACTGTACCCACATTGGACCAGCGGTTTGGAAAGTGGATGGAGGCTGCAGGCGCCATCCACAACGAGGGAATTCATTTGCCGCACGATTCTCACAGTGCATTATGGGTATTATCTAGACCAGTGGTTCTTAACCTGGGTTCGATCGAACCCCAGGGGTTCGGTGAGTCAGTCTCAGGGGTTCGGCGGAGGTCAAGACACACACCCGACTCACATGATTCGTGATGACACGCCCCGCTTTTTCCTATTAAGAAGGGTTCGGTGAATGCGCATATGAAACTGGTGGGGTTCAGTACCTCCAACAAGGTTAAGAACCACTGATCTAGACGTTGAGTATACATCAGCTGTACACTCGTTACTGCAGTGCATTGTGGGATTGAATGAGTGCACTTGATAACGTCCACTATGGTTTCGGACACCACTATAAATGGCCGTCCTCTCAAATCATGCCTCATTTAAGGGTATGAGGAGCAATTTCAGACACAGCCCTTGATTCAGGTGTGTTTGATTAGGGTTGGAGCAAAACTCTACAGCAGGGGTGGCCAACGTCGGTCCTGGAGAGCCACAATCCTGCAGAGTTTAGCTCCAACCCTGATAAAAACTCACCTTCCTGTAGCTTTCTAGTAACCCTTAAGACCTTGATTAGCTTGTTCAGGTGTGTTTGATTAGGGTTGGAGCAAAAATTTGCAGTATTGCGGCTCTCCAGGACCGACGTTGGCCACCCCTGCTCTACAGGAAAGGTATGTCCGACCAATAAAACATCCAGACAGGTACCGAACCAGCATAAAGCAGTTATTTGGCTTCATAACTAGCTTAATCAAGATTTCCTTGGATATTCAAGACAACCCCGATCAACCAGTTCCCCCGGAAAGACTGTACTGGTTAACCGGCTCACTATGGCTGTGCACCGGTTATACCAGCACCAAACTAGTATAACCCAGGCCGAGGATGGACTGTTACTAGTCTAAGATGGGTACGAATATGTATAAATTGTGTTTATGTTTTACCGTTGAGAGTTATGATGGTCCAATTGGCAGCTATGTTTTGGTCAGAAATGTCAAAGGTGAAGGGGTCAGCTTGAGGGGACATGTCCTCGTCCACTGCACTGAGCAGCAGGCCCAGTTTATCTCTGTCCCGGTCACTGCACACAGTCCCACTCGAGGGAATCAGCACTGGTGGGTAATCATTGGTCTCCCACAGATGGACCTCCAGAGTCGCTGTTGTAGAGATGCCACCGGCATCTGGAATGAGAGGTATCATCACAATTTCTAGAAAAACAAAGCCACACTGCTTATTTTGTGATCCGCTGTTTCGGTTTTCAGGTCCGAGGCGCTCACCCTGATCTGTGACCTTCACGACGGCCGAGTAAATGTTGTTCCTGACGTGGGGAGATCGGATGTGGAAGGGCCTTCTGGCTGTGATCTGGCCATTAGCATGGTTAATAGCAAGCCATTCCGCAGGATCCTGAATGATTTCAAACCTGAACAAAAACACACCAGTTTAGCACGTACAGTAGATTAGGCTTAAGGTGTGTAAGTATTATATGCAACTAAGTGAACTTAAAAGTGCTTTTTTGACCCACTTAAGTAGGACTTAAGTACATCTTTATATGTCATTTCATAAAGGTTTTAAGTTTTTTTTTAAAGGTTTTCAAAAAAGTTTAAAGGTTTTAAGTCTCTCAGACAAATCGGTGGCTGTGCGGTTTCTAGGGTATTCTGGGTGGTTGTTAGGATGTTGCTATGTGGTTGCTAAACTACTTGGGGTGATTGCTAGGGTGTTGCTATGCAGTTGCAAGGGCACTCTGTGTAGTTGCTAGTGGGGTGTTGATATATGGTTTTGAGGATATTCTGGGTGTTGATATACAATTGCTAATGTACTTGGGGTGGTTGCAAGGGTGTTGCTATGCGGTTGTGAGGGGACTCTAGATAGTGCTAGAGTGCTGCTATGCGATTGCTAGGGTTTCTGAGTGGTTGATAGGGTGTTGCTATGAGGTTTCGAAGGGATTTTGGGTGGTTGCTAGGATGTTGTTATGTGGTTACTAGGGTGCTCAGGGTGGTTGATAAGGTGTTGCTATGAGATTTCGAAGGGATTCTGGGTGGTTGCTAGAATGTTGCTATGCAGTTGCTAGTGTTCTCTGGGTGGTGGCTTGGGTACTCTGGATGGCTGCTACAAGGGTCTTGATATGCGATTGCTAGGGTGCTTAGGGTGGTTGCTAGGGTGTTGCTATGCAGTTGTGAGGGGACTCTGGGTGGTTGCTAGGGTGTTGACATGCAGTTTAAAGGGTATTCTGTGTGGGGTTAAGGTGTTGCTGTGCTTTTGCGAGACTACTCTCTGTGGTTGCTAGGGTTTTGTCATGTGTTTGCTAGGTTATTCCAGCCGGTTGCTAGAGTTGCTATGCAATCGCTAGGGTTTCTGAGTGGTTGATAGGGTGTTGCCATGAGGTTTCGAAAGGGGTTCTGGGTGGTTGCTAGGATGTTGTTATGTGGTTGCTAGAGTACTCAGGCTGGTTGATAGGGTGTTGCTATGAGATTTTGAAGATTTTCTGGGTGGTTGCTAAGGTACTCGGGGTGGTTGCTAGAATGTTGCTATGCAGTTGAAAGTGTTTTCTGGGTGGTGGCTCGGGTACTGATGGTTGCTACAAGGGTGTTGATATGCGATTGCTAGGGTACTTAGGGTGGTTGCTAGGGTGTTGCTATGCGGTTGCGAGGGGATTCTGGGTGGTTGCTACAAGGGTGTTGATATGCGATTGCTAGGGTACTTAGGGTGATTGCTGGGGTGTTGCTATGTTTTTGCAAGGGTGTTGCTGTGCTTTTGCGAGGGTACTCTATGGTTGCTAGGGTGTTGCCATGTGTTTACTAGGTTGTTCTAGATAGTTGCTAGAGTGTTGCTATGCAGTTCCTAGTATATATTATCGCATTGCTAGCATGTTTCAGACAGATACCATGCTTTAAATACCAAAATATGACTACTTCTTTAAAACATGACGAAAGATTAAAGTTTGTTTTAAATGATCGTTTCAAGTAAATGTACTCTTAAATTGACTTTATTACAAAGTGCACTTTTTATTAAACTATTAAGAGTGATGAAAGTGTACACTTAAGTGGCCTTTTATTTGATCAATACTGTATTTTCTTCAAGAACAGTTTTGCAAATCATACAATTGTAAGATTTGAAGCACATTAGAAGTGCACGTTCAGTACAGTTAAGTGCACTTTAGGGTTCCCCAAGGAGCACACGCTCCTAAATTCATAACTTGTTATGAGTAGATAATCTTTTTCTTTTTACTACAATTTCAGGTTAATGTCAAGCTTAGGGATATGACTGCATGATAAGAATATTGTTCCAGGACTAACTTGGCTTCATCATGCAGTGCAGTATAAACATGTGTACGGCATTGATGTGATGTGGGCGAAATGTTTCAGAGAAGTGAGCCTCACCTTAGCTTGGCATTGTCTGGATCATGAGCAATATCTGAGACCAGCACAGTACCGGGAACCACAGACTCGGGAACAGTGACTTTAATGGGGTTTTTATGGAAGATCGGGGCCTCGTTTTCATTCATCACTCTGACGGTGACTGTAGTACTGTGTGTTTGTTCGTATGGGGCTTTAAGCCTGACTTCATTCTCTGCTGTTACAACGAGCTGGTACTCTGCCTGGGATTCATAGTCGAGCGGCTGCAACAGAGCAGAGACATTATGTTTGAAATGTAGTGTGCAAATAATACATACAAACACATTAACAAAGTGAACGGGATGGGGAAAAGGAGGGATAAACCACTCAAATAGAACCTCGAATCCTTAAATGTTGAGTGTATAATACACTAGTGTGCTCTAAAACAATGACAAAATGCACATTTTGAAGATATTTGCATTCAAAATTGAGTTTTTCTCTACTACCATCGTTTTGCACGTCAGATTTTCTGTCCAATCAAATGCTCTCTACAATCTGAAACATCACCCACATCATAAAAGATGCTGAAGCTTTGTTTGAAAACTTTAGTTTTTTTATTTTCTACTATAGAGGATAGTGAATGATTCAGGACAGCACAGAGCGGATTTTATCCAACCTTGTATTCTACACAGAAAATAGTATTTTAAAGCGCTATCCAGGAGATCAAACATCGCGAATGGTTAGAGAGCCTCTGAATCATGACCAGCACTGAGGAGAAGAAGAAGACAAACTTTTCAAACAACACATCATCATTATGTAACGCTTTCCCTTCCAGCGTTTTTTTTTTTTTTTAAAGTTGCAAACCACTGCCTGCATTTTTGATAATTTTCACAAAACTTTCACGGCCCCCTCAATATTTTGTTGTATGAATATATCAAAAGAAAGAACAGAGCCTCTGCTTTAAAACAAAAACGCTGCTTTATTCCAGCTTCATGCACTCTTTTTCATCAATACTTGAATGTGGGTGAGTTTCATAAAAAAAAAGCAGCATTTTGAATAAAAATGCTTTTTTGGAAGCTTTATTTTTAAAGTCAGTCTCTGGTGTCTCCAGTGAAGTTTCAGCTCAAAATCCCCACAGATCATTTATTATCGCTTGTCAAATTTGCCTCTGTTTGGGTTTGAGCAAAAACACGCCGTTTTTGTGTGTGGCGCAAAAATGCAAATGAGCTGCTGCTCCCCGCCCCCTTTCCAGCTTTAACAGCTCAACAACAACAAAGCTGGAGAATCTCACGCAGACGGTGTTCATCCTTACATTGTTCAAACCGGAGTCGACACTGATGGAGAGACTCAGGAAGAAGTTCCAACTTTTAGACGTTTCTGAACGGTTAGTGGATAAATTGATGTAGTTGCTGTGGAGTTGATCAACTCATCACTAGCATGTGTCGTCACGTTCATCTTTTTTCCTTGAATTGACCCTCGTTTGTGAAGCAGTGCGCCGTAAAATGACGGCGTCAACAACACTCGACTACAACAACTCTTCCTCTTCTCTAAAGCAGCCCAACATGGCCCCGCCCCCTTTGTTGCGTGTTCTCAGGGGCGGGGTTTATGTAAATTTGGGATTTGTGATGTCACCAACCCAGGAAGAAGCTCGTTGTAGTCCCTACCAGCTGTTTGTTGTAGTCCTTAAACAGAAAATATCTCTTTTGCATTGAACTTTGAGCTTTGATTCAGAGACCGCAGTCTTTAATCTACCCTGTTTGAGGCAGTAATCTCACCTTAACCACAGAAATGATGCCTTGGTTGGAGACTGGGTCAGTGCGGATGGCAAAGTGTCCTAAAGTGTTTCCCTTTCCGATGGTGTACTTGATCCTCCAGTTTTCTCCACCTTTCTGGTCCTTATCCGTGGCATTGACCCGGCCCACCTCTGCGAGGAACCGGTTCTCCATTGCATACATGTTGTACTGCAGTCATAAAAATGGAACAACGGCTCAGAAAACAGATCAGGTGAACATCAAAGACTGCGCGTGTTTTCAATTGGTCTCATACCGCGGTCGGCTGGAATTTGGGAGCGTGGTTGTTAATGTCAGAGATGTGAACGACGGCACGACCAGTGGAGGTTAGACCCATTCCAGACATGTCAGCCACCTGCAGAGTCAGCCTGAAGGACTGCACCACCTGACAACACGGCAGCCCGCGTTACCGAGAGCTTCCTTCAGATTACTTTTGCTTATGCTTTTCATAATTACCCACATCTCTGTCTAGTCCCACATCTCGTATGTAGATGACTCCAGTTTTGTTGTTAATGCCGAACATGGTCTTGTTAACGCTGTTGGGAGGGTTACTCTCTTGCCCGACGATGGAGAAGCTCAGAGCGGCGTTCTCCGTCATTGGATCATCAGAATCAACCGCTGTAACCTGCATCACTGAAGTTCCTGCTCACAGACAACCACATGACAGGGTTAATATGAGACTTCCACTCACGCTCGTGAAGTCCGACAATAAAAATCCTGTCATCCTCTGATAATCAGCACATTTTTTCTCCCATAGAATACAAAAGATGTTTAACAGACTTATTAATTATGAAGTAATCAATGTAAACTGTTTCCAAATAATATTTTATTTTAAAATATGCACACTTATTCACGTCTGATATGTCGAAAACGAAAAACATTCGTCACATTCAGTTATATACATCTCCAAACGGCGAAATTACATTAAAAAACTGTGAGTTGTTGGACACTTCTATGGTAAATATTAAATGTTTATCGAACTTATCTCACAACGTTAATACTAAAGCGTTCGTTTTCTGTGATCAGTAAGCCCCGCCTTCTTTGATATGATTGGCTAAAAAAAAAACGTCATTCATTGGACACTTCTATGGTAAATATTAAATGTTTATCGAACTTATCGCACAACGTTAATACTAAAGCGCTCGTTTTCTGTGATCAGTAAGCCCCGCCTTCTTTGATTTGATTGGCTAAAAAAAAACGTCATTCATTGGACACTTCTATGGTAAATATTAAATGTTTATCGAACTTATCGCACAACGTTAATACTAAAGCGCTCGTTTTCTGTGATCAGTAAGCCCCGCCTTCTTTGATTTGATTGGCTAAAAAAAAACGTCATTCATTGGACACTTCTATGGTAAATATTAAATGTTTATCGAACTTATCGCACAACGTTAATACTAAAGCGCTCGTTTTCTGTGATCAGTAAGCCCCGCCTTCTTTTATTTGATTGGCTAAAAAAAAACGTCATTCATTGGACACTTCTATGGTAAATATTAAATGTTTATCGAACTTATCGCACAACGTTAATACTAAAGCGCTCGTTTTCTGTGATCAGTAAGCCCCGCCTTCTTTTATTTGATTGGCTAAAAAAAAACGTCATTCATTGGACACTTCTATGGTAAATATTAAATGTTTATCGAACTTATCGCACAACGTTAATACTAAAGCGCTCGTTTTCTGTGATCAGTAAGCCCCGCCTTCTTTTATTTGATTGGCTAAAAAAAACGTCATTCATTGGACACTTCTATGGTAAATATTAAATGTTTATCGAACTTAACGCACAACGTTAATACTAAAGCGCTCGTTTTCTGTGATCAGTAAGCCCCGCCTTCTTTGATTTGATTGGCTAAAAAAAAACGTCATTCATTGGACACTTCTATGGTAAATATTAAATGTTTATCGAACTTATCGCACAACGTTAATACTAAAGCGCTCGTTTTCTGTGATCGGTAAGCCCCGCCTTCTTTTATTTGATTGGCTAAAAAAAAACGTCATTCATTGGACACTTCTATGGTAAATATTAAATGTTTATCGAACTTATCGCACAACGTTAATACTAAAGCGCTCGTTTTCTGTGATCAGTAAGCCCCGCCTTCTTTGATTTGATTGGCTAAAAAAAACGTCATTCATTGGACACTTCTATGGTAAATATTAAATGTTTATCGAACTTATCGCACAACGTTAATACTAAAGCGCTCGTTTTCTGTGATCAGTAAGCCCCGCCTTCTTTGATTTGATTGGCTATCTCAATCGTTTTGGCATTTACGAGCGCTGAGCTGACTAAAATTGTAACTTTTAAATATAACTTTGTAAATAGCAATGCCATTGCTTGCAAATATATTAGTAAAATAAAGGCCACTTAAGTGCACTTAAAGAGAGTCGACTTTTATGACTCTTTCTTAAACTTAAGAACACTTTTAAAGTGCACTTTGTAATGATGTCAAATTAAAGTACAGGTTAAATCGTTGTTTTAATAATCTTGAAAACCTTATTGAAAAGAAATTATGAAATTAGACGTACTTGAGTCAAAAACACTAATTGCATTGAACATACATTTGAACTAAAATACATTTTCATTTCATTGTAAATAACATGAAGTTACGTGTCCGAACACTTTATATTCAGTTTGTACTGAAGTATATTCATTTAAAGCATATTATTATAAACTCTTTTTTAAAAGTATGCTGAAGTGTACTTGTTTTGCACAAGAGTGAGCAACAAGATTTATTTTTCTTTCATGAACATGGTAAGTGGAAAAGATTTGACTTGATAACTTGATTTGAGGATAAAAAACATGGTTTGATGATTTTACCATGAAATAAATATTTTTTTTTACATTTTATTGCACACATTACCTGGTACCGAGAACTCTGGGATAGTGCCGATGAACTCCTTCTGTGTGAATTCAGGCCTGTGGTCATTCTGATCGAGGACGTAGATCTCAATGGTCGTGGGACTTTCCAGTCTCTCTCCACTTGGGGAGAGTGCAAAGGCTTTGAGCTGAGGATATTACACATATATAGAGTTATTCAGAAATATCACATGATTCATCAAGCCAGAGTCTCCTATCTGTGAGATACAGTAAGTCTAAGACCACACTGCAAATCTGTAACCAAGTCTGGGATAAATCAGTGTCAGGATTGTGAAAAATAGAAAGAAATTCAGAAACTCTTCATTAGCGTCACCCTGTGGCCGGTAAGTGAATTGCAGCCATCAAACTTATTTAAACGTAAGAGACATTCAAGACTCAGGAATGGCTTCGTTCATTTTTGTTCTGTGTACAGAAAGAAGTTGGAAATACCTTTGCAACGAACATCCAGAGCGACGATTAGAATAAATGAATATGTAAATATGTGCGGCACACTTTCCTCTCAATAAAATAAACACAACCAAACGGACAGCAGTTCAGAAATGATCTGAGAGATGTGGATGTGTTTGACCAGCTCTGCCATTCACCGGCATCATGTCGACAGATGAGGTCATTAATAATCAGCGCTGGGTGGGTTACTTTTAAAATGTATTTCACTACAAAATACATGCTTAAAAAAGTAATTTGTAACGTATTTCGTTACATTACTCAAGTTTAGTAACTTAATCTAAATACTTTAGAATACTTTGGAATACTAATAAGTGTGGAACAAACACAAAAAAGGTTTTATCTCACAATTCTGACCTTTTCCCTCAGAATTGTGTGATATAAAGTTGCAATTGCGAGTTATAAAGTCAAAATTATGAGATATAAACTGACAATATTGAGAAAAGTCAAAAAATGAGATATAAACTCGCAATATTGAGAAAAGTTAGAATTATGAGATATAAACTAAGAATATTGAGAAAAGTCAGAATTATGAGATATAAACTCGCAATATTGAGAAAAGTCAAAATTATGAGATATAAACTCACAATATTGAGAAAAGTCAAAATTATGAGATATAAACTCACAATATTGAGAAAAGTCAAAAAATGAGATATAAACTCACAATATTGAGAAAAGTCAAAATTATGAGATATAAACTCTCATATTAAATTCACAATTACAAGAAAAAAAGGTCAGTATTGCAAGTTTATATCTCATAATTCTGACTTTATAATTTGCAATTGTGAGTTTAAATCTCGCAATTCTGAGAAAAAGAAGTCAGAATTGTGAAATACAAACTCACAATTGTGAAGGAAAAAAAAAACAAATTGTGAGAAAAAGTTGCAGTGACGAGTGAATTATAAAATGACTCTCAAAACATGAAAACAGTCGTGGATCATCAGGTCAAGACAGGACAGTTCAGTAGACATTTTTTTTTATAAATTCAGTCATTTTGTCTTGTTCAGGACAGAACTAAATAAAAATAACAACATTTTTATGATCCTCTTAAAAGTATTAAAATGTTGATGAAACTTAACTCCACTTTTTCAGACGGTCAGAGTCAGAGAATCACCAATCGCTGTTTAAATGACATTAAAACTCAAAGTAATCACTTTGGTAATCTAAAACACTTTTCAGATGTAACTGTAATCTGATTACCACCCATTTAAAATGTAACTGTAATGAAATACAGTTACTCAAATTTTGTATTTTAAATACGAAACTAAGTTACTTGTATTTCGTTACTCCCCAACCCTGTTAATATTACACTATGATAGTATATTTGAGGCTATAAACCATATAGATCTGGCTGTGTGAGACTATAATTTGAATGCATCCCTTTTCTTTGCATGACACACTGACATTACGGTACAGAATGGACATCCTGAACATTAAGCATTCGTAACCGTCGCATTCTTTTGATTCTTCTTTTTGATTTTCCCGGCAAAAACGACCTTCACATAAAAAACAGTCTACAGGCTTTCATAGACAGCCTAAGAAGCTGTTCACAACATTGGAAATAAAAAGTTTAATGCATGAAAATGTTTACATATATCTGCTTTAATGATAAACACAGTTTACCTTAAAACTCTTGTGTTTTTCCCTGTCCAGTGGCATTTTGCTCTTGATCCATCCTGTTTTATCATCAATCTCAAAGAGGCCTTTGGGGTCCTGGTCGACCCCGGGTCCCTCCAGCTTGTATATCACCTCACCGGTGAAAACCTTGTCGGATTTAATCTGCAAGAGTGGATATGGAACATGTTAAAGCTGTATGGGAAACAGCTGATCTACGGATCGCGTTTTATATTTTAACAGATATTTAGACGACCATGTGTGTTAACTACACTGGATAGTTATATTTTTAAAAAGACTCAGCCAATACCTTCAATGAGTGTGATCTAGTAAACTTGCTAAGTGTCTTTTTACACATTATTTTGTTCTGATGAGGTGAGTTTGTTTACCTGCACCAGATCTTCAGGGAGCTGCTTGCTGTTTTCCGAGACTCGGATTGGTGGAATGACCCAGTCTCTCTTCATCCTGACCTGTGGACCGGCTCTCCTGTGTCTCCACGGGTTCAGCACCGCGGGGTTCAGATCGCTCTGCTTGACCGGACTGCTGCTGCTGACCTGCACCAGAATACTGTGATCAGACTCTGATGCTCTTCTGTGGCATCAATCCATGGTTTTCCACTGGTTTGGTCCACATTTTCCCATGGTCATGAACCCAAATTGAGGAATTTGAACCAAACAAATTTATTTCTCAAAAATGGTTGACATGGACACAAATGCACTTAAACTGCGTCTGTCAATAGCTTTCAAAATAAAAGTCTTGCTTCCACACATTTACAATTAATTATCCTTGTTGGTTTTTTTTTATTCTTGACTGCACTCGACGTGACCCACTCTTGGTTTGCATAATGCGCCATTTTTAGTGATTTTCGCAGATTCGTGTAAACTTTGACAACTTTGTACGCAAAACTTCAATAACGCGAAAGAAAACCTTTTTCCATTTTTAAGTACATCGTTGTCGTGTAAAAGCACTCTTATGCATCTGTATAATTTCTGTGCCAGTTATGTCGCTGATTGATGTAATAAAAAAGCAATATTTCCAGTGAGAAATAAAATAAAAAGTAACCAAAGTTTTGTAACTTAATCTAAATACTTTAGAATACTTTGGAATACTAATAAATATGTAACACACAAAAAAGGTAATTGCAAGTTTTTATCTCCCAATTCTGACTTTTTTCTCAGAATTGCATGATGTAAAGTTGCAATTGTTATAGAGTTACAAAGTCAAAATTATGAGATATAAACTGACAATATTGAGAAAAGTCAAAATTATGAGATATAAACTCGCAATATTGAGAAAAGTCAAAATTATGAGATATAATCTCGCAATATTGAGAAAAGTCAGAATTATGAGATATAAACTCACAATATTGAGAAAAGTCAGAATTATGAGATATAAACTCACAATATTGAGAAAAGTCAGAATTATGAGATATAAACTCACAATATTGAGAAAAGTCAGAATTATGAGATATAAACTCACAATAATGAGAAAAGTCAGAATTATGAGATATAAACTCACAATATTGAGAAAAGTCAGAATTATGAGATATAAACTCGGAATATTGAGAAAAGTCAGAATTATGAGTTATAAACTCACAATATTGAGAAAAGTCAGAATTATGAGATATAAACTGACAATATTGAGAAAAGTCAGAATTATGAGATATAAACTCGCAATATTGAGAAAAGTCAGAATTATGAGATATAAACTCACAATATTGAGAAAAGTCAGAATTATGAGATATAAACTCGCAATATTGAGAAAAGTCAGAATTATGAGATATAAACTCACAATATTGAGAAAAGTCAGAATTATGAGATATAAACTCACAATAATGAGAAAAGTCAGAATTTTGAGATATAAACTCACAATATTGAGAAAAGTCAGAATTATGAGATATAAACTCGCAATATTGAGAAAAGTCAGAATTATGAGATATAAACTCAGAATATTGAGAAAAGTCAGAATTATGAGATATAAACTCACAATATTGAGAAAAGTCAGAATTATGAGATATAAACTCACAATAATGAGAAAAGTCAGAATTTTGAGATATAAACTCACAATATTGAGAAAAGTCAGAATTATGAGATATAAACTCAGAATATTGAGAAAAGTCAGAATTATGAGATATAAACTCACAATATTGAGAAAAGTCAGAATTATGAGATATAAACTCGCAATATTGAGAAAAGTCAGAATTATGAGATATAAACTCACAATATTGAGAAAAGTCAGAATTATGAGATATAAACTCGCAATATTGAGAAAAGTCAGAATTATGAGATATAAACTCACAATATTGAGAAAAGTCAGAATTATGAGATATAAACTCACAATATTGAGAAAAGTCAGAATTATGAGATATAAACTCGGAATATTGAGAAAAGTCAGAATTATGAGATATAAACTCACAATATTGAGAAAAGTCAGAATTATGAGATATAAACTCGCAATATTGAGAAAAGTCAGAATTATGAGATATAAACTCACAATATTGAGAAAAGTCAGAATTATGAGATATAAACTCACAATATTGAGAAAAGTCAGAATTTTGAGATATAAACTCACAATATTGAGAAAAGTCAGAATTATGAGATATAAACTCACAATATTGAGAAAAGTCAGAATTATGAGATATAAACTCAGAATATTGAGAAAAGTCAGAATTATGAGATATAAACTCACAATATTGAGAAAAGTCAGAATTATGAGATATAAACTCACAATAATGAGAAAAGTCAGAATTTTGAGATATAAACTCACAATATTGAGAAAAGTCAGAATTATGAGATATAAACTCAGAATATTGAGAAAAGTCAGAATTATGAGATATAAACTCACAATATTGAGAAAAGTCAGAATTATGAGATATAAACTCGCAATATTGAGAAAAGTCAGAATTATGAGATATAAACTCACAATATTGAGAAAAGTCAGAATTATGAGATATAAACTCGCAATATTGAGAAAAGTCAGAATTATGAGATATAAACTCACAATATTGAGAAAAGTCAGAATTATGAGATATAAACTCACAATATTGAGAAAAGTCAGAATTATGAGATATAAACTCGGAATATTGAGAAAAGTCAGAATTATGAGATATAAACTCACAATATTGAGAAAAGTCAGAATTATGAGATATAAACTCGCAATATTGAGAAAAGTCAGAATTATGAGATATAAACTCACAATATTGAGAAAAGTCAGAATTATGAGATATAAACTCACAATATTGAGAAAAGTCAGAATTTTGAGATATAAACTCACAATATTGAGAAAAGTCAGAATTATGAGATATAAACTCACAATATTGAGAAAAGTCAGAATTATGAGATATAAACTCACAATATTGAGAAAAGTCAGAATTATGAGATATAAACTCACAATATTGAGAAAAGTCAGAATTATGAGATATAAACTCACAATATTGAGAAAAGTCAGAATTATGAGATATAAACTCACAATATTGAGAAAAGTCAGAATTATGAGATATAAACTCGCAATATTGAGAAAAGTCAGAATTATGAGATATAAACTCGCAATATTGAGAAAAGTCAGAATTATGAGATATAAACTCACAATATTGAGAAAAGTCAGAATTATGAGATATAAACTCACAATAATGAGAAAAGTCAGAATTTTGAGATATAAACTCACAATATTGAGAAAAGTCAGAATTATGAGATATAAACTCGCAATATTGAGAAAAGTCAGAATTATGAGATATAAACTCACAATATTGAGAAAAGTCAGAATTATGAGATATAAACTCGCAATATTGAGAAAAGTCAGAATTATGACATATATAAGAAAAATCAGAATTGCAAGCAAAGCAGTTGAGATATAAATTTGCAATTGCATGAAAAAAAGTCAGTATTGCAAGTTTTTATCACGTAATTCTGTCTTTATAACTTGCAATTATGAGTTTATATCTCCTAATTCTGATTTTATAAAATGCAATTGTGTGTTTAAATCTTGGATTTTTGAGAAAAAAAAGTCTGCAAACCCACAACTGCCAGGAAAAAAGTCGCAATTACCTTTTTTACAATTAAAAAGTTACAAATTGCACTTAATACACAATATTATATAATATTAATTAAATCGGTGCACGTAAAGAGAATACACTTAACTGTTTTTTAAACACACTTAATCAGACTTTTAAAAAGTCCACTTTGTAATTTCAAATTAAAAGTTAAGTACATTTTAAATGATTGTTTTAATAATATAAAATACACTTATTTTGACATGTTGACTAACAAACTAAAGTGCATGTAAAATACTTTATTATAATTTGAACTGTACTGTTATTTCCTATTACATTTAAAGTTAATATATTTTAAATGTGCCACATTATTTAAATACATGATATACAAGTTTCAAAATGAATGACATTAAAGTATATTTTAGTTTACCATAAATGCTTGTCCATACCAACTTTTTAAGCCATATTTCAAAGACAGCAGAAGTAATTATGAAATTGGATATAAAGATATACTACTTAAATGGGCCAAAAAAGCACTTTTAAGTTCACTTAATTGCATTAAAAATTAAATTTAATTCATTTTCATTTAATTGTAAGGTGAAAACTTTAGTTTACACTTAAGAATATTCTTTTAAAGTTTATTATTTATACAATAAATACCCTTTTTAAGGGTTGGCATTTTCACAATCACAAACTTGCACTTCTATCACACACCTCTAGGGGTCCACACACTATTACAAGAAATATTGATTTAGAAATTTAAAATCCATGTGTTCATATGTTAATATCAGTTTGTCATTGTATCACACAGCTGCAGTTCAGACTTTTGTTCCAGGTTTAAAGTGTGAGGAGCTGATATGTTTCACAGCGTTTTCTAATGTGAAATCCAGTGTGGGGAACGTCATGTTTTTCTCTCTTTCTTTAACTGACAAACAAATACATGCACATATATTGAGGTATAATGACTGCACTGGCATGTTCAGCCAAAATGAAGGGTTCATAAAACACACACACACACACACGTTGTGTTTTCATGTTTTATGGGGACATTCCATAGGCATAATGGTTTTTATACTGTACAAACTGTACATTCTGTCCCCCTACCCCTAAACTTACCCATCACACAAAATGTTCTGCTAATTTACATTTTCAAAAAAGATCATTCTGTATGATTTATAAGCTTGTTTCCTCATGGGGACCAAAAAAAATGTCCCCACAAGACATTTGGTCCCCATAATGTAGGGAATACCCACACACACACACACACACACTCATGCAGCTGTTCAGCAGGGAAACAGGCTCAGTTTTCGCCACCCAGGGCCCGTCACTCTGAAACACGTTCTCTTTTACTGCATCTGACCGGGGTCAGAGGTCAGCTGCTAAACACGCTTTAGTGACAAAATTCCACACGGTGACAGAATTCTCACACACACCGAAACAATGTGTATCAAACAGTCAAAAAAAATTCTCCCCATGAACCAGGACTGATTTATGAAAATACAAGAACTATGTAACTAGTATTTTGCAAAAAATTCAATGCAGGGAGGAGTAAGATTGTGTAAATAGTTTTGAGTAATAAAACCCTGCGAAAGTTGCAATTCACCAGGCTTAAGCACTTCTTACCATCATTATATTTTGCTTTATTATAGGATACGCTTTTAAAAATAAGGTGTGCTTTATTGTATTAAACTTGCACTTGAAAGTGTCTTTTTTAAAGCTTAATATTAATGAAATAAAAGGCCACTTAAGTGTACTTAAAAAGAATGCACTTTCATGACTACATTTCTTAACACGCTTAAGTACCCTTTTTTTTTTTTTTTTAAATTACACTTATTTAAATGTGTTGATTAAAACACTTGATTGTGATTCGAACTATAATTAACACTCGTATTGTTTTGAATGGGAGAAAGTGCGACGGACAATAATAAGTCCCGCCTTCTAATAAGAGCCAATCAGTGATTGGTAAAGTCATCGCGATCAAAGTGCAGAAGCTCCGGTTCTTACAGAAACAGTGTGACACCCGCTTCCAATAGAGACGCACACTTAGGACTTGATCCAGCCTGAAAAATATAGTTTTTTGTCATGATTCGAGCGTTTAGAAGCAAAATTTATGAGACGGTTGTATTTCATTGGTGATTTCAAATATGAAATTTAGTTGAAAGCTTGGAGAACAGCTTTGGAGAATTTAATGTTTCCCCATTCAAACAGATATGAGCTGCACTTAAATACCTGAGAGGCGTTTCAAAGATGGCCGGCGAGTGAAATGACTTGTCTTAAGGGACTTTAGCTGTGTCCGAAACCGTTCGTTCACTCGTTCACTAACCCCTATATAGTGCACGGCAGTTGAGCGCTCTATATCAGCAAAGAGTGAACGAAAATGAGTGAGCGAAGTCGGACGCTGACGTTAATAGCATGCGCCAGACAATTTCGTCATTAACATTTCCTATCTGTAATATGTCCTGTTTAGCTTCATGAATTGTATATTACTGTTTATTTGTCATGTTTAACATCCTCATCCGTCCCTAAAGCAAATAAAAATTCGTCAATACATCATATTCTAAGACGTAGGTTAAATATGAGAACTAACATATGAGAAAAATCGACCAAATTATCATATGATAATAAGTATATATATTAGGATATATTTCGCTTCAAAATATCTTTACAAAGATGTTCTAATTAATAAAAAATGACACTTATATTTGTAGAAGTTGCCGCTTCCCGTATTGCCGTCCGCCATATTTATTTTTCTTTCGCGCTCGATCGTCTTATCGCGTTGGATTTTGGGTAACGGCGCTTTAACGAGTGTACATCGAATGCACACTCAAAATCAGAGAGGATTGTGGGTAAAAGTAGTGAACGAATGTAGGGAATGAAGTCGTTCACTCAGAATTCGGACAGCACTACACCCGATATAGTGCACTAAATAGTGGATAGGGAGCGGACACTTCTTTTATATTTATATCGATTTTTAGAACTATATCTTTATCATTATTGTCCTTGGTGTGAACCGGCCTTTAGATATCTCCCCATTTAGGAATGCAATAATAATTAATCACCATGAATTTGATCTTTCCTTCACGGCTGCAGCAGAGGAACTGTTTCCTGCTGGCACACCTCTGAGAAGCCGACGCAGAATGCTGGACATTACAGGCATGTTCAGACCCTGTTAGAGAGCACTAATCTTAGAGCAGTCCGAATGCTCCATTCTGCTAATGTAGTACTACATTACACGGAGTCTGAAGTGTTTATTCCAGAACTCCAGAAGTTCCCAAACAACTGTCACTTTTAAGCTACATTTTTTATGACTATTTGAATAGTGTCTCTGAGCAGAACCAGACAAATAAATATAACAATGTTTACATGGAGAGACAAGTTATTAAAAACACTTGTAGGTGAATTCAAATTGGTTCAATTTAGTGATAGATCAATAGGCCGATCAATCAGGTAACTGATATTTGTCAGTTTTGAGAGTATCTGCTTCAACAGAAGTGGCCATTTCGACTAACATCACGTTTTTGTTTGCAAATATTTTGTGAACTGTGTGTAAATATTTCAAAATCATTTATTTTCTGCGATGTTGTGATTATTTTCTATTATGCATGTTTACTAGGGCTGTCGATTTTACACGTTAATTTGGTGGATTAATTATGGAAAAAATAACACGTTAAATGCTTTTAAGCCCCGGCCCAGACTTGTATGTCAGTGTTTAATGACTCGAGTGAGTCACTGATTCAGTGACTCGTTCACTTGCTTCGTTCCTGAATGAATCAACTGTTTGAATGAATTGGTTGAATGAATGATTCAATGACTTACTCATTAAAACTGTCTGAATAGGTACTACAATTTAAATTTGAATCTTCTATATTGTATGAATGAAAGTTGGATGTACTACATCCGCAATTGTTATGGTCACATGATCTACCGGCATCAATTGCGTCGCTTCACCTCTGTTCATAAATGCTCTCCTGTGGCCTCAAAGTTTCCATCGAACGCGCACTTCAGAATCTCACCGGAAGTTGTAGGTCATCCGGGGACTTTTCGTCTACTAATGTATATTTGAACACACTACTCTTGTTTTTCACATACTATACCGTTGATTTCAGACGCAGCGTGTGACTTGACACCACCTAATTGCGATTTTTGTTTCATATTTAGAGTATCATTTCATTTTTCATTCATATTAATGCCATCTTCTGAGCTGCATTAAACACTCTGTGTGATGCATATTCACAGTACATCATGAATTTAATTCAATTAAAATTTTTAATCGCTTTATAGTCCAAATAATATCGACAAACGGAACACTGAATAATCAAGTGGGGTTGGATATTTGATCGTGAAATGATCGTGTTGGAGGGAAGGTGATGTCTTTAACAGAGCTGCACATTTGGTTACTTCTCAAACAGCTTTTATGTGTGTCTGCTTATGCTCTTCCTCACCTCATTTACTAGATGCACAAGCACTTTTTAGTTTGTACGTTCTCAGTTCTTTTATTTAGTTGCCATTTAATATGTGCTGTTTATCTGAAGCAACACTTACTTCCTGGACTGTCCATCTGAGATTCAATATTTGGTTCTTCTCATAAAGAATTTCAACATCAAAATTAGTAACACTTTAATGCGATGATCTACTTTAGACATTCTACTAATACTCTAACGACTGATAGCTGACATGTAGTCGCAAACTTACTTACAGGGTTGTGGAGTAACGAAATACAATTAACTTAGTTCCGTATTTAAAATACACAATTTGAGTGACTGTATTTCATTACAGTTTCATTTTAAATGGGTGGTAATCAGATTACAGTTACATCTGAAAAAGTGGAGTTAACTTTCATGTTTTGTGATAGTTGTTTGTGAGTCATTTTATAATTCACTCGTCACTGCAACTTTTTCTCACAATTTGTTTTTTCCCTCACAATTGTGAGTTTGTGTTTCAAAATTCTGACTTCTTTTTCTTTTTTTTTTGCAAGTTATAAAGTCAGAATTGGGAGAGATAAACTTGCAATACTGACTTTTTTTCTTGCAATTGTGAATTTAGTATGTGAGTTAATATCTCATAATTCTGACTTTTCTCAATATTGTGAGTTTATATCTCATAATTCTGACTTTTCTCAATATTGTCAGTTTATATCTCATAATTCTGACTTTTCTCAATATTGTGAGTTTATATCTCATAATTCTGACTTTTCTCAATATTGTGAGTTTATATCTCATAATTCTGACTTTTCTCAATATTGTGAGTTAAATGTCATAATTCTGACTTTTCTCAATATTGCGAGTTTATATCTCATAATTCTGACTTTTCTCAATATTGCGAGTTTATATCTCATAATTCTGACTTTTCTCAATATTGTGAGTTTATATCTCATAATTCTGACTTTTTTCAATATTGTGAGTTTATATCTCATAATTCTGACTTTTCTCAATATTGCGAGTTTATATCTCATAATTCTGACTTTTCTCAATATTGCGAGTTTATATCTCATAATTCTGACTTTTCTCAATATTGCGAGTTTATATCTCATAATTCTGACTTTTCTCAATATTGCGAGTTTATATCTCATAATTCTGACTTTTCTCAATATTGTGAGTTTATATCTCATAATTCTGACTTTTCTCAATATTGCGAGTTTATATCTCATAATTCTGACTTTTCTCAATATTGCAAGTTTATATCTCATAATTCTGACTTTTCTCAATATTGCGAGTTTATATCTCATAATTCTGACTTAATTGCAACTTTATATCACACAATTCTGAGGGAAAAAGTCAGAATTGTGAGATAAAAACTCACAATGACCTTTTTTGTGTTTGTTTCACACTTATTAGTATTCCAAAGTATTCTAAAGTATTTAAATTAAGTTACTAAACTTGAGTAATGTAATGAAATACGTTACAAATTACTTTTTAAAGCACGTATTTTGTAATCTGTAGTGAAATACATTTTAAAAATAACCCACCCAGCGCTGCTTACTTATAGTTAGTAGAATGTCTAATGTGGACCATCGAAACAAAGTGCAGAAATCTGATACGTGAATGAGAACTCCATCATGTCTCCTGAGCTGTATGTGAAAACATTTGTTCAGGGGAAGCACTAATCTGACACAGAGCTGAAAATACCCTACTGTCTGAAGCACATACTAATACCCGCAGAGACAGCAGGTGCCAACCACAGGCTTTCTGACAACCCCCAACCTCACATTCAGCCACCAAAACATGCACTTTATTTCATGACAGTTTTATGAACGTTCAACAAAGTCTAACCTCTGAGTCTCTTAGTAAAATTCCCGTACGCAGTTGTTGCTCTCTGTGTCACATCTAACCCAGTTTAGCTCAACTTTTACCAGAGTAAGACATTCCTGAAGCTCCACACACATATGGCAGGGTCAGCTGGTCCGGAGCACTGATGGTGCAGGCGTGACTAACAGAATGAGATATGCTACATTTGTGAAGAGGAGAAGAAACTGAGTGTGGAACACATTAGGTCGACGCATCTGTGTCCAACTGAGTTTTCAACTAGTTTTAGGGTGTGTGTGTTTTAGATGTACAGTAGCAGCCAAAAGTGATGTCAAAAATTTGTTACAGATTTTGTAAGCATATTACGTAGTTGCGCTTGGAGTCTCAGATTAGAGTTCAGTTCTCACTATTAACCATGACTTTTGCCTCCTAATCAGTATAGTTAGTAAGGTAGTTGTTAAGTTCAGGTATGATTAAGGGATGTAGAAAATGGTCATACATTAATATGTGCTTTATAATATGGATGTTAATAAGCGACTAAACTAAATTCTTTTTTATTTATTTAACCTTTATTTAACCAGGAGAGTCCCATTGAGATTAAAAACCTCTTTTTCAAGGGAGTCCTGGCCGAGAGGCAACAACATTTCACAATTATAAACATACAAAGAAACATTAAAATAACACAGGTTATGAAAAACAGTTGCACATTATTGAGGCAGTCTCCATTGCTTTCAGCTTAGTTTTAAAAGCATTTAAGGACAAGAGCTCAGTCAGTTTCCAGTTTCCAAAGTGTTCTCGGTTGTTTTATTTGTGATAATAATGCAACGAAAGCAACCAAATTGTGCCGACATTTTTGGCCAGGCTGTCATACAAAGAAATTATTTGCCAAACAATTTTGTCAGATAAATACTTTAACCAGGTTTAGTGTTTTATTTTTCCTGCACATTTAAAATATTTTCCTCATCATTTAATCAAGCTTATAGGGTCATAAAAAATAAACTTGAACCCATGTTTCATACATTTTCTTTTCATACACAGTGGTAACTAATTACATTTATTTAATGCAGAGTGTTTTTTTTTCACCTGGTTATATTTTCACCTGCTATTTGTTATATTAAATGTAAAAGTTGATTTGTGGTTAAAGCAAGCATATATGGATCTCATAATTCTTAAAGGGATCATGAATTGAGAAATCAACATCTTTTGATATATAAGAGGTCGTCGTACTTTAAGAATATCCTGTAAGTTTCAGAACTGAAAACTTCCTTGTTAGTCCAATAATCATTTCCTGACACCAGAACAGCGAACGACTCGTCCTGGAATGTGCATAACATCACCTTTCAAAGGATCCTAATGCTAGGAATATGGATATTTATCTTCAACAATGTGAATGTCTCAGTTTAGCATTATATGTTTGGATTCAGCACATTTCACTGTGGATTCTTTGGTAAATCAGTCGCATTTCGGCGCAGGCTTTGCAAACAAACTTTTACGATATGGGCTCGACGGTAATGCGACAACATGATCTGATATTAATGATTCATGTACAGTCAGATGTGTGTCGGTCACCTTCACATTGTTTCTCTGAGCAGGATGAAAATAATCTGTTATCTAAACGGTGATTAAATTATATATAGAAAGCGATCAAAGAACGCTCCCTTTGCAATCGCTAGAGCTGTCAATCAAACAGTGACTGAGTTCTGGACCAAACGAATCAACGAATCTTTTAGTTACAATCCATTTGCGTTGTTAGTTATGCTGAAAGCATTCGTTAGTGAGCAGAAATCACTGCTTTCATGTCTGTGATCGACTACAATGTTCATCACTGCAACCTTTCGTGCCACAGATCTAAGTGTAATGCAACACTTTTCGTGATTAGTTAACCTTGAGAGCTGAAGTAGTAAAAATACTAGTATTACTTAGCTATTTCATATGCAAAGATGTCAGCCAATCACAGCAGTGGGCGTTTACACTGAAGTCTCACAGCAGACACGCCCCTTAAAACAGTTTTCAAATAAGAGGGCAAAAATCAGTGCCTTTTATTTCTAAAATATGACAATTTCGATCTAAAAAGCATTCTGAGATTTTAAGTGCACCACAGGAAACAACGCAATTCATGACCCCTTTAAATCAGTAGCATTTAGTTTATGTCTGCACACAAGTGTGTGTGTGTGTGTGTGTGTGTCTCAGAGACAGAATGCCGGGCTGGACGAGAGGTGGCAGGTCACACAGATGGTCATGTTCTGTCATATCATTCCTCAACAGATCCACTACATGCCTCGTGTCCACCTCTTTCTTTCTGTCTTTTTTCCAATTATTTTATTTCAGGCAGTGTTCATGTTTATTTTCCAAGAACTGATCCTGCTGGCATCCATGACTGAACTCTTTAAGACCAGAATGCTGTCATGTCACGCTAATTCAAACCGGAAATCACTATTATAATGTTCTGTTATCCTCGTCTCATCACGGTTCCCAAATCTAGGATTAAGGTAAGCAAGGAAGGAAGGCGCAGATTGATTTATATCAGTGTCTGGGACTTGGGAGAAACAAAAAGTTGCCAGGATGACTGACTATCACCAGCTGGACTCAACACTGGCTGCTTTATTAACAGATTTTTTGCTCATTCCATGGCCAGGGAGAGCGTTGACCTCCCATTTCCACAGCCGAGATTACCATGTGAGACAAATGGCGTTGAGTCTGCATCTGGGAACAGCTGCGCAGAGTCATCGCAAGCCCTCAAAGAGACCACCAGAGGCATGTGTGAATCTCAATGCTCTCAGTGAGACGTAAGCCTCTCCTGGGACTCGAGCTTTGGGAATTCCCGGCACTGATCGCCACAGAATTTTAGCATGGCACAGATTATCAGTGCGTCCAGAGCCATAGGAAGCTACATTACCAAAGTGTTCACGTTTTTTTTTCCCGTCTGACCTCGACGGGCTAAACAGAAGAAATTAATGATTTACATCTCAAAGAGGGCGGAGCCTCAGAGCCACACTCATCTATTACGTCATTACCACGGACCAATGGTAGTTCAAAGGAGCAAATTTTTCTGGAAAGTTCTCTTTGCTAGGCTGTTTCAAAATCCTGAAATGAACTTTGGTTTGGCCTGATTTTGTGCGAAATGATATTCTATTTCGCTTCGATTTAAAAAGTCAGAGATTTTAAAGGATTAGTTCACTTCAGAATTCAATTTTCCTGATAATTTACTTGCCCCCATGTCATTCAAGATGTTTATGTCTTTCTTTCTTCAGTCGAAAAAAGAAATGAAGGTTTTTGAGGAAAACATTCCAGGATTTTTCTCTATATAGTGGACTTCAATGGGGTTCAACGGGTCCAAATGTCAGTTTCAGTGCAGCTTCAAAGACTCTACATGATCCCAGACGAGGAATAAGAGTCTGATCTAGAGAAACCATCGCACATTTTATGCAAAAAAACCCCATATTTTTTAACCACAAATGTTCGTCTTGCACTGCGCTGATGCTCCACACATTACGTCATCACGTTGGAAAGATCATGTGACGTATCCAGTGTCTACAAAGCGAACATACAAAGTCAAACACCCTTTACAAAAAAAGTAAAACAACGATGTCGGACGATTTTGAAGTTGGAGGAGAAAATGAGATGGAGTTTTTCGCCCTACCGCGGTACTTCTTCAGCTTTCCAACGTGATGACGTAATGTGTGGAGCATCAGAGCAGTGCAAGATAAGCATTTGTGGATAAAAAAGTATATACATTTGATTTTTTTAATAAAATGTCCGATGGTTTCTCTGGATAAGACTCTTATTCCTCGTCTGGGATCATGTAGATCTTTGAAGCTGCACTGAAACTGACATTTGAACCCGTTGAACCCCATTGAAGTCACTATATGGAGGAAAATATATGATCTTTGAACTGAAAACATGAAGTCTATATGATTTGAGAAAATGATTCATTTAAATCAAAAAGCGAAATTACCTTTATGCATATTGTGCCCAAGCAACTTTGAAGCAATTGTTCTTGAATTGCTCATAAATAACAAGGCGGCCACTAGCAACCTTTCTGCTGTTTATGTATAGGATGATGAAAGCCACGAGTGCAACTCCAGGACAAATCTCTCATTTCAGGATCTGTGTCCCATTGCGAATCTAAACAGTTCAGATCACTGATTGTGGCGAATATTTACGGCAGCGTGGCTTTGTTTTCATTCTCATTCGTTGTCTTCATGATTACACTAGTGACAGACCAAAGGGGGCCTTGAAACGGTAACGTCAAATGAGCTCCAAACCAGCTGCATTTCTCTTCTTCTTATTCATTATCCGTCATCGTTCAATATGTCAGGATTGACACATGTTTAGATCATTCATTTCCACCAACTGTATAATAAATCTGATGGCTCGTACTGTTATCAATCAATTACTAAACACCAAACCACTAAAGATGATTTTAGCAGATGTGACCCAAGGTCAAAACTGTAACCACTTCTTAAACACTGAATCTTTAGCCAACAAGATAAACAAATGCTAATCAAATTACAGAGTTGCTTAAAAATAAATAAAATAAAAAACGACTGCGTTCCAAAAGCATGATAATCTGATAACAGCAGCTTCACTTGTTTGAGGTTTAACATTTGATTATGGAAAGCAATGTTGAAGACTATATCAAAAACCTACAGCAAATTATTATATATCATAATAGTAAAAAAAAAACACACACGCACAAATAAAATAATAATTGTTATAAGTAATGACACTCCATTACGTAGGGAAAGAATTCTGCAACCTCTCGGCTTTTAATATCATATTAAGATTGAGATATTTATTTCACTGTACATCTGAAAGTTCAGAAGTTACAGAAGTTCTGGAGTTACAGTCCACAGCTTGCACTTAATAAGTAAAGCAAAGCTCTACTCACCTGACACACAACGGTCAGCAGTGCGCCCAGGACCACCACGGCCTTCATCATCTTCCTTCTGATCCAATAAACCACTGCCAAATGGTAAAACACTGGAGACGCAATAAGACTGAAGCAAAGTTTGCAATGAGACGGAGACACAGGCGTCTCCAAGCTACTAGAAGCTCTCGTTCCTCGTCTCGCTCAGTGCAGGAGCTTGAGTGACAGCACATGTGTGCGGGGCTCACAGCCCCCACAACACTCTCCCATGGCATGGACACACCCCAGAACTTCTAGGTCGGAAAATCCATGACCCAGTCAATGAGAAGTATATAGGCAACCTCCAATGAAAAGAACACGCAAAGCTACATGAGTGAAGTTTGATGACAAACTTTGATCTTGGCCAAATCTGAAAGCTTACAATAACTTTGAAAGCTTGAAGTTTAAAGGTTTTACTCAGAGAGAGTAAAAAAAAGTTCCTATCATGTTCATGTAGCATGATCCTAGCATGTTTTAGCACATTGCAAGCATTAATTAGTATGTTGCTAGCTTGTTTTAACACAATTCTAGCATGCATTAGAGTGTTGCTATCATATTTTAGCATGAATTAGCAAGTTGCTAATATGTTTTAACACATTGCTAGTGTGAATTAGCATATTGCTAGTACTTTTTAGCAGTTGCTAACATGCTTTAGCACATTGCAAGCAGTAAAAAGCATGTTGCTAGCATGTTTTAACACAATTCTAGCATGCATTAGCGTGTTGATATCATATTTTAGCATGAATTAGCATGTTGCTAATAAGTTTTAACACATTGCTAGTGTGAATTAGCATATTACTAGTATGTTTTAGCAGTTGCAAACATGCTTTAGCACATTGGAAGCACTAATTAGCATGTTGTTAGCATGTTTTAACAAAATTCTAGCATGCATTAGAGTGTTGCTATCATATTTTGGAATGAATTAGCATGTTGCTAATATGTTTTAACACATTGCTAGTTTGAATTAGCATATCGCTAGTATGTTTTAGCAGTTGCTAACATGCTTTAGCACATTGCAAGCATTAATTAGCATGTTGCTAACATGTTTTAACACAATTCTAGCATGCATTAGAGTGATGCTATCATATTTTAGCATGAATTAGCATGTTGCTAAACTGTTTTAACACATTGCAAGCATTAATTAGTATGTTTCTAGCACGTTTTAACACAATTCTAGCATGCATTAGCGTGTTGCTAATGTTTTAACACATTGCTAGTGTGAATTAGCATATTGCTAGTATGTTTTAGCAGTTGCTAACATGCTTTAGCACATTGCAAGCATTAATTAGCATGTTGCTAGCATGTTTTAACACAATTCTAGCATGTTGCTAACATGTTGCAGTACGTTGCTGTTGTGAAATAACATGGTAGTATGCTTTAACAAATGGCTACCTTGTTTTAGCATGTTGTTATCATGTTTTATCACTTTGCTAGCATGAATTAACACATTGCTAAGATGTTGCTAGCATGTTTTAACACATATGTTTGCTAGCACGTTTTAGCACATTGTTGGTATGAATTATCATGTTGCTAGTATGTTTTAACACATTGCTGGTGTGAATTAGCATATTGCTGGTATGTTTAAGCATGTTGCTAGCATGTTTTACCACATTGCTAGCATGAATTAACATGTTGCTAGCATGTTTTAACACATTACTAGTGTGAATTAACATATTGTTAGTATGTTTAAGCACATTGATGTCATGTTTTAGCTCATTGCTAGCATGAATTAGCATGTTGCTAGCATGTTTTAGCAAGTTGTCCTAGGCTAGTTGTCAAGCTTTGCTAGTGATTCACAGCTTAAATACTCTATAACAGTTGTGACTATTAAAAGTGAAAGACTTAAACACATGTAAAAAAAACTTTAACGTTAATATATTTTAAATGTACTAAATTGCGACTTCATCATTACAAATATTTAAATAAATGGCACACGAGTTTTAATATCAATGAAATCAACGTCAATAATCGGCAGTACAGTTTAACTATATTTCAAATACAATAGAAGTCATTTTAAAATGACATGCTAGCAACATCTTAGCAATGTGTTAATTCATGCTAGCAAAGTGCTAAGACATGATAACAACATGCTAAAACAAGGTAGCCATTTGTTAAAGCATACTAGCATGTTATTTCATAACAGCAACGTACTACAACATGTTAGCAACATGCTAATTAATGCTTGCAATGTGCTAAAGCATGTTAGCAACTGCTAAAACATACTAGCAATATGCTAATTCACACTAGCAATGTGTTAAAACATATTAGCAACATGCTAATTAATTCCAAAATATGATAGCAACACTCTAATGCATGCTAGAATTGTGTTAAAACATGCTAGCAACATGCTAATTACTGCTTGCAATATGCTAAAGCATGTTAGCAACTGCTAAAACATACTAGCAATATGCTAATTCACACTAGCAATGTGTTAAAACATATTAGCAACATGTTAATTCATGCTAAAATATGATAGCAACACTCTAATGCATGCTAGAATTGTGTTAAAACATGCTAGCAACATGCTAATTAATGCTTGCAATGTGCTAAAGCATGTTAGCAACTGCTAAAACATACTAGCAATATGCTAATTCAAACTAGCAATGTGTTAAAACATATTAGCAACATGCTAATTAATTCCAAAATATGATAGCAACACTCTAATGCATGCTAGAATTGTGTTAAAACATGCTAGCAACATGCTAATTAATGCTTGCAATGTGCTAAAGCATGTTAGCAACTGCTAAAACATACTAGCAATATGCTAATTCAAACTAGCAATGTGTTAAAACATATTAGCAACATGCTAATTAATTCCAAAATATGATAGCAACACTCTAATGCATGCTAGAATTGTGTTAAAACATGCTAGCAACCATGTTAACAACTGCTAAAACATACTAGCAATATGCTAATTCAAACTAGCAATGTGTTAAAACATATTAGCAACATGCTAATTCATTCCAAAATATGATAGCAACACTCTAATGCATGCTAGAATTGTTAAAACATGCTAGCAACATGCTAATTAAGCTAAAACATGACATCAATGTGCTTAAACATACTAACAATATGTTAATTCACACTAGCAATGTGTTAAAACATGCTAGCAACATGTTAATGACATAAAAGTATGCTAAAGTGTCTTTTTCACAAGGGAGTATGTACTTCCCTGACCTTCTGTGAGGTTAAACCATTAATAATAAATACTGCAATATTCCATAAAAAAAATAAGAATGGTCCATTTTGATTTCTAATGAAAGCCTAGCACGGAAATATTTCGTTTCGTTCCAAGAAGCCATTTTAAGTAGAGCAAATAAAAGTGTAAAGCAACATTTGGTCACTGCTTATATGAAATAAGACCACGAAAAGAAAATTGATATGCTTGTAGTATGCAAGAAATGGGTGGTTTGTCAACTAAGTGAGCAAAAATGTGTAGTGTGTGTGTGTGTGTTTGCAGCACCTGTCTCTGTCACACTGGGCAGCAGCTGGCAGGAGCCGGTCTGTTCCTTCATCCTCACAAACAAGCCTTCACTTCAGCAGAGAGAGAGAGAGAGACAGACATCTCTGCTGCCCGTTGCTGACTCAACTGTCTCCAAAGACTGGTTCCCACACTCTTTTTCTCACCACACATTTCTTGGAAACAGCAGATTTCTTATCAATAATGTTTCCCCTTTGTGGACTGTCCACTAATCTCAAGTGTCAAAATGTCAATAGGAATGTGTCAAACAGTCATTGCCATTCTTAGTTTCTGAGTTAGAGAAAAAATCTAAGCAGAAATTGAATCTCAAATTTCCTTTTCTTCAAGATAGTTATTAAACTTATTGTTTTACACACACACAGACTGCATCTAAAAGCTCCTCTTGTGTTTCTCACACTACTGGCGCCCTCTGCAGGTGTATGTGTGGTTAATAGTTACTCCATCTGGGTATTTGTAAATGGAATTTGATTGATGTTGTGTTGAATGAAGTATCAAATAAAAATATAATTGAAAACACATTGTACAACTTATTTCCAGAAGCAGCCTATGCTGTGTTTCACCTGTTTCAGAAGGGGCTCGAAAAAGGACCATCCATGGTTGGAAAATAACAGGGACTTGGCATTTTTTTTAAATGCCCCAAAAATTCAACATATGGAGCTAAAAATGTCCCTAATTCAATTCTTGTTTTTAATATTCATAACAGGATATAGTTAAGCAATAGCACACGAGCAAGAGTGCTGTTTTCCCGAACGACTTCAATACTTGATACTGATTTTATAACATTTACATTTAGTCATTTGGCAGACGCTTTTATCCAAAGCGACTTACAAGTGAGGAAAACAAACAAGTGGTTCTTCATGAAGAGGCAAATAGACACAGTATGAGTTTCAGACATTGTTCAGAGTTGCATAAGCTAGAGTAGGAAGGGAAAAAGAAAGGATAGAATTTTTTTTATGAAAAGGTTAAGTGCTCACGAAAGAGATGAGTTTTCAGCTGTCTTGAATATTGCCAGGGATTCTGCGTTCCTGATGAAGGTAGGGAGATCATTCCACCAGCAGGGAACAGAGAACGAGAATGTTCTGGAAAGTGATTTTGTGCCTCTCTGTGACGGTACCACGAGCTTTCGCTCTTTTAATGTTCGCAGGCTTCTGGTGGGGACGTAGCGTTGTATCAGTCAGTGGAGGTAGGAGGTGCAGAGCCTGTGGTGGATCTGTAAGCAAGCGTCAGCGCCTTGAACTTGATGCGAGCAGCGAGGGTTAGCCAGTGCAGAGAGATGAAGAGAGGTGTGACGTAGGCTCGTTGAAGACCAGACTTGCAGCAGCGTTCTGGATCATTTGAAGAGGTTTGATTGCACTCGACAGCAGTCCAGCCAGAAGAACATTGCAGTAATCAAGCCTTGAAATGACCAGGGCCAGGACGAGAAGTTGTGTTGCGTGCTCAGTCAGAAAAGACCGGATTTTCCTGATGTTGTGTAGTGCAAATCTGCATGACCGCGCCGTCTTTGAGATGTGGTTTCTGAAGGTCAGTTGGTCATCGAAGATAACTCCAAGATTTCTGGCCGAATTTGATGGGGTGATTGCGGATGTGCCTAGCTGGATGTTGAAATCATGTTGTAGAGTTGGAGTGACAGGGAAGACTAAAAGCTCAGTCTTTGCCAGGTTGAGCTGCAGTGATGTTCTTCCATCCACGTCGAGATGTCCGCCAGACAGCTTGAGATCCATGCAGCTACTGTGGAATCATCTGGTTGGAAGGACAGATAGAGTTGTGTGTCATCAGCATAGCAGTGGTAGGAGAAACCATGTGCCTGTATGATGGGACCCAGTGATGTAGTATAAATGGAGAATAGGAGGGGACCAAGAACTGAACCCTGAGGAACCTCAGTGATCAGTTGATGAGGTTCGGATACCTCCCCTCCCCAGGCGACTCTGAAAGACCTACCTGTGAGATAAGACTCAAACCACTGAAGTGCAGTAGTGACGAGAGGGTGGACAGAAGAATTTGATGGTTCACGGTGTCAAAGGCACTAGATCCAGCAGAATGCGAACAGATGATTTGGAATAAGCCTTTGCAATCCGCAGGGATTCCGTGACAGCCTCGGCTGAATGGCTGCTCTTGAATCCAGATTGGTTGATGTCCAGTTGGTTGTTCTGTGTGAGGAAAGATGACACCTGGTTGAACACAACTCATTCAAGTGTTTTCGATATGAATGGTAGGAGAGAGACAGGTCTGTAATTGTCTACAAGTGATGTGTTTAATGTGGGTTTCTTTAGCAGTGGGGTTACCTGAGCCTGCTTGAATGCAGTAGGGAAAGTGCCTGTGTGGAGAGATGAGTTAATAATGTGTGTAAGTGCTGGTAAAAGAGTGGGAGAGAAGACTTGTAGAAGGTGTGAGGGGATGGGGACTAGAGGGCAGGGGGTGGGATGACTGGAGAGGAGAAGTTTGGATACTTCTGCCTCAGTGAGAAGAGAGAAGATTAGTTCCTGTGTGAGTGGTGCTGAGAACTGGCTGCTGATGGCAGATGTCTTGTCAGTGAAGAAATTGGTGAATTAAAGCAGTTAAAGAGGTGGTGGGTGGTGGTGGAAGGGGACAGAAGAGAGCGTTGAATGTCTTGAATGTGTGTTCGCAGCGCTGTTGATCTCCACCAGAAAAAGATGAGAGCAGAGATTGATACAAACCCAGGTCAGATGGGTCTTTCGATTTGCACCATTTCCTTTCTGCTGCCTTGAGTTTGATCCGGTGTTCACGAAGAGCATCGGATAACCGGGGGTTGAAAGGAGTAACACGTGCTGGCCTGGATGACAGAGGACAGATACTATCTAGGGAAGAAGTTAAAGTGGAGCATAAAGTGTGTGTAGCAGTATTTACATCCAGAGATGAGAATTGTGTGGGTGAAGGAAGGGAGGATGACACAACAGAGGAAAGATCAGAAGGGGAAAGAGAGCGTAGGTTTCGTCTGAAGGTAACTTGTGAAATGGTTGGTGGTGCACAAATAGGGAGTTGCAGATTAAAAGTAATGAAGAAATGGTCAGAAACGTGCAGAGGTTTTACCAGAGTGTTGTCAGTGATACAGTTGCGCGTGTAGATTAGATTCATTTGTGGGTGCTTGTGGTGATGAGGCGATTGAGATCAAATGAGGCTAGGAGAGATTTAAGGTTTATCAAGGTGAATATTGAAATTGCCAAGAAGTACAAGTGGACTGCCATCGTCTGGAAATGAGGACAGCAGCATGTCTGATTCCTCTACAAAGGTTCCCAATTGACCTGGGGGGCGATAAATGAGTACAAGATGAATTTTGACAGGGGTTGTAATTGTAATGACATGAAACTCAAACGAATAGTTGTTGCATCGAGAAGTTAATATTAAACAAGTTAATATTAGATGACATATTTTAGACTCAGAATATTGTCTGTTTTTGCTCTATTTCACCAACAAAAATAGTTCCAAATAAATCCACAGTAGAGCCATTGCACGTCTGCGAGCAACACAGTGACGTTTCGAATCAGTCTAATGAATGATTCAATGACTCACTCATAAAGACAGTCATTGGTCTTGTGCAAATACCTACACTCGAGAGCATGTGCACGCAACAAGAAGCTTCAGATTTGAATTCGAGGCTAAGTATATCCCATCATGCATCAAGTTCAGGAACGTCAGATGGCGAGGAAAATATTCTACTGATATAACATACAATTTAGTGGTAAAACATAGAGTTGCACATTTTATCAGAGCAAAGATGAGTATCTGTATTTTGTACAACATTTGAAGACATAATGAAGCAGCAATTTTGACTGAATGAGTCAATGACTCACTCGTTGAGAAAATGATTCACCTACTGCCGGTTTTAGTATTTCATTATAACTAAGGACAGTGACTGAATGCTGTTTTTGTTTTAAGTCATTATAGAGACAGAATGTATGGATAGTGGTATATAGAATGTGTTTACAAAGACTATTAAGAGTAAAATACAAGAAATATTGTTTAACATTACAGAGAAAAGGTCCAGTATTTTCCATAGTATTTTCTGATTTGATGTTCACATGCCCCTTTTCAGGGCACGCGTTGTGTTCTGTCTTCCGCTTTGTATTTCCACAGCATGAAGGTAAGATCTTACAATTTATGAATGAACCTCTCGCATCTTCTGGTCTACTGACATTTATCATGACATCTGCTTCAAACATTACAATGCTCATGATTACTTTTGTAAACTCTACAATAAGTAAATCCACAAGCTAATTACTCTTCCAATTACTCTGAAGAGTACTAGTTGTATTTGTTTACAGCGCAGTCTTGCCCTCAGCAATATGGCGGACGTGTTGACGTATCGCAGCAACGTTTCTTTGGCTGCAATGACTTTATCAATCAGCGATTGGCTCTTTTACTAAGAAGGCGGGTTTCTCCCATTCAGAGGAGTGAACCATATTTATCGTCTTTGTCCATAGTCAGCTAAGTTTACTTCAGTAATATAATATTATATTATATGGAAGTACAGTACAGTAAAAATATAGAAGATCTGCAGTTCATTATATTTATAGATTACATTAAGGAGTGATATGAAATAAGCTAAGTCGTCATAGAAATACATACATTTTTTTATATTATGACTCGTTTCCAAAGAACTGATTCAATTATAGAGAATCGAGTCGGTAGAAGAGCCTCATTAAATTCAGCAGCAGCGATATTTAACTAATTCAGTTTCCCCAAAAGCTAATTACAGCTCTAAAGTTCTAAAACTGATTACATGAGCTACATGTTATAGTAAAATAACTTGAAAAGTGAGTAAACAACAAAAGTAGTCTAAATCATTCATCATAGACTCATAGAGCAGTTTTATAATAGACACACATGGACATTCGGCACACAAAAGAAGGTTATTTATAGAGTGTAGAGAGAACTAACTCTTTTGATGACATGAATCACTCCAAAATTCAAAGGGAATGCCAGTTATACTCCGTGTCCAGCAGGTGGCAGTGTCGCTCCGTCTGACTCCCCCTCTGTTCTCCATAAACATGCAACACCACAAACAGTGATATTCTATTCAAACCATACGATCTTTTTAAAAGGGTGTGGTGAAATTCAAACGCATTGTCTCTTCACTCTTTCCTTTGATGCTTGTTCTGTGAAATGCATTTGCTAAATTAGTCTTAACAATATTTGTTTATATAGAGCTGCTGTCATCAGTGAAATAATCTGCAGGGATATTTTCAATAAAATTATATGTGCTATATATATATATATATATATATATATATATATATATATGTATGTATATATATATATATATATATTATATATATTATAGTATTATATATAAAGTTCAAGATTATCCATTGACGTCGCAATATCACATAATTTAGTCAGTCATTTTTAGGCAAGGGCACTGAATATGTTTAACAGGGTGGAATATGCTATAATACTCATTTTAAAGGATGTTTAGTCTGCACATTAGGCAACAGGGTGGAATACACCATTAAATTGAAGAAACATTAAATCATTTAAAAATGTTAAAATATAGACATATTCCACCCTGTTATTAAAGGGTTAATAACAAGGTGGAAAAGTAGTAAAAATTTTGTGAAAACAGTCAATGTGACTACTATTTTGCGATGCCAGTATATTACAACAACATTCAACCTTAATGTTATGAAGTGATGAGAATACTTTTTGTGCGCAAAAATAACGACTTTATTTGACAAATACTCCCCTACGTTATTTACGTTGCACAGCTTCTGTGTTTATGTCCGAACCCTGATTCGTTATTGGCTGGTTCTGATCACATGATGCTGGCCAATAATGAGCCAGCGTTCTGGCGTAGAACCTGGAAGCGCTGCGATGTAAATAGCATATGAGAAGGACAGAGGAGAGACAAATTTGTCAAATAAAGTTCGGATTTCATGAAAAAATATCTTCATTTGTGTTCTGAAGATGAACGAAGGTCTTACGGGTGTAAAACGACACGAGGGAGAGGAATTAATGACAGAATTATAATTTTTGGGTGAATTTAGGGTAACACTTTATTTTACAGTGTCATTGTTACACATGTTATATGTTGTAATAACTATAAATTATGCATAATTACATGCAATTAACCCTAAACCAAACCCTCATCCTAACCCTAATCCTATAGTAAGTACATGTAGTTAATTGTTATTACTCAGTACTTAAATGTATAATTACACTGTAATACTGACACCTTAAAATAAAGGGTTACACTTTATTTTAAGGTGTCTTTGTTACACTGTAATTATACATTTAAGTACTGAGTAATATTAAGTAACTACATGTACTTACTATAGGGTTTGGATTAGGGTTTGGGTTGGTTTAGGGTTAGTTGCATGTAATTATGCAAAATTTATAGTTATTAGTATCGTAACTACATGTAGCATATGTATCAATGACACTGTAAAATAAAGTGTTGCCAAATAAAGTATAACCGAATTTAGTTATGTTTAATTAACTAAGCAAATATGAATAGGCTATATGTAATTTTAAAGACTTTTTTTGTGTTGCAGCCAAACTTTAGTTTGTGTTTGTCAATCCATTATTGTTAATTTAATGTGTTTAGCTCAAAATATTTGAGCTAAATAAGTCTCCAAAAATCATATAGTTCCCTACTTTTGTGTTTGTAAAACACCCTACACAGCCCGAGATTTATTTTAAGGATGAATTTGAATCTGACAAAATAAGAAGCATCGCTCCGCTCCCTTAAGTGTCAATCATTCATCAGACGGATCTGCATTTATTAGCTATTCACAAGACCTCTCCAGCATTGGCGTATTCCCTTTTGCCCACGTCTTTCCGGCTCTCACATGTTCTCTGCAGCGGTGCAGTGGTGTGTGTGTGCGGAGGCTCGCGCTGGCTGTGGGGCTTTGGGTGTTTGTTCACTATAAAACAACATGACTCATCACACACACCAGCACACGAGAGCACGCAACTCTAAGAAACATCCTCTCCTTTTCCATTTAGTGCACCGTACAAAAGAGCTGCTTGACAGATTTGCCTTATTTTCCTGTTTAATGAACTCCCTGAACACATTGCCTGACACCTCCACTGCTTATCTGGACACGCAAGGTCAGATTACCCCACCGTCCGCATGCCCTGCCAAAACATAAACTTATTTCAAATACGCCAACCCAGATGTGCGCAGACAGAGAGCTTGAGGGTGAAAGAGAGGACACGGGTTGAATCGGAGGAGTAGCCGCACTGGCACGCTTTGCCAATTAAAGTGAACGCGGATGACACGCGGAGCGTCTCGCTTGACTGCGGCTGTGAACCGCGGACCGCGGGATAATAGGGCTCGGTCTGTAGCTCAATCGATGACACCCCGTCTCCCTTTCTCCACAACATACCTCCTACTACCGCTGTCGGAGCAGAAAATGTCAGCTTCTGGTGCACACGTGCATAAAAACAAACATTAACACGGGAATATCCGATTCATGAAGTTTACATTTTCCATCATTTAGCAGACACTTTTATCCAAAGCGACTTACAAGGGGAGCAATTAGGGGTTAGGTGTCTTGCTCAAGGGCACTTTAGTCATCGAAGGTGGAGAGAGTGCTGTTCATTCACAATCCCCACTTTCAATTCCTGTCGGCATGGGAATCGAACCAGCAACCTTCAGATTACAAGCCCGACTCCCTCACCACTAGGCCACGACTACCCTAGTTTACTTTTCTTAACTGCGTTTAAAGGATTAGTTCACTTCTGAATTAAAGTTTCCTGATGATTTACTCTCCTGCATGTCGTCCAAGATGTTTATTTCTTTCTTTCTTCAGTGGAAAAGGAATTGAGGAAATCATTCCAGGATTTTTCTCCATATAGTGACTTCAATGGGGTTCAACGGGTCCAAATGTCAGTTTCAGTGCAGCTTCAAAGATCTACATGATCCCAGACGAGGAATAAGAGTCTGATCTAGAGAAACCATCGCACATTTTATATAAAAAAAAAAAAAAAAGTATATATTTTTTAACCACAAATGATCGTCTTGCACTGCTCCACACGTCACGTAATCATGTTGGAAAGGTCACGTGACGGAGGCGGAAGTACCGATCCAGTGTCTACAAAGCGAAGTCAAACGGCCTTTACAAAAACCGATAAAACAACGATGTCGGACGATTTTGAAGTTGGAGGAGAAAATGAGATGGAGTTTTCCACCCCTACCGCGGTACTTCGTCGCGCGTGACCTTTCCAACGTGATTATGTAACGCATCGCTGAGCAGTGCAAGACGAGCATTCGTAGTTAAAAGGGAAATCAGTTTTACAGAAAACCCTGTTGCTTTCAATCCAATTCAAAGAACTGAGTTGTTAAAAGTAATAGATATACACATCTTTCTTTCTCTGGAAAATGCACCAAAAGTGACCAGGCGTGTCCAGATTTTTAGTGAGAATGTCCTTCTCATTAATAAAAGGCTGTTGTCTATTTTTTTTTTCTTCAAATTTTCATTTTTTTAAACCATTTATTGGGGTTTTAACAACATAATACGGTCAGTGAAGTCATTGCATTCCAATACTTCACCGTTTCATTATATCATTTTAAAATGTGCATGATTGGGTTATATGTTCATATATGTAACGTTTTATTCCTTCGTTATAAGTGATGTGTTGCGGTGTGTGTGTGTCAGGGGTCATAGTGTAGAGATGTGTGTGTGTGTGTGTGTGTGTGTGAGTGGTGCTGGGATGGTGCTGGTTGACAGTCACCAGTAAGGTTGAAGCTAATCTGTGCCATCAGCTGTCTGTTCGCTGGATGTCAACACACACACACACACACACACACACACACACACACACACACTCACACACACACACACACACACACACACACACTCCGCTGGCAATGTCAGCTTGTCAGCCCACATATGCTCGTCTGTATGGAAAGAGAGGTGAGGACACGGGCAGCCTCCGTCTTTTTCCTGTCGTCCCCTACTCTCGTCTCTCTGTGCCCTAACCTCATCTCCTTCTCCCTCTTTTTCTTTTTCTCCTCCACCACGACTACATCAAAACATGCTTCAGCCCATTTTTCAAAGCCTCTCTATTTTCTGGAAAATCTATACTTCTCAATTTTACTCATTCTCCTCTTCTCTAAGCACATTTGTTCTGACTACCAATGCTGGAGGATCAATATTTCAGTCGTTCTTTGTACATTTTAGATGAATGGAGAGCATGTTTGCGTGAACTTACACATCCTATAAAGATAAATATTGGGTCACGCTTTATATGAGATAAAAATAAACGCAATAAGTACATTGTTGCAAATAATCCTTATGTTAACCGTAATATGGGTTAGGTTAGGACAGGTTTGGTGATGGTATGGGTAGGTTTAAGGGGTAAGGGAAGAGTCAACATTATAGAAATTAATTGCAGCTGCAGTATTTTTAAGTGCAACTGCAAGTCAGATTCAAAACGCATCTGCACCGCCGCTAAACATGTTAGTTCATGGCCTTTTCTTGCACATTTACTGCAAATATTATTTGGGAATCTGTCATGGCATAAGTGTGATCTGATCAGTTTACTAATTATTAGAAATAGTATGCATTATACGCTGATATTCCATTTTAAACATACAGTATCTTTTGTCTAGCGTGTACGTCCCTGTGGCACATAAAATACAGCGTGACTGACCCCTGCTGGGTAAAGCACTTAGAAATGGACATGCTAATATCCTATCACAATACGCCATCACTGCACCCTTTGCTGCATGAAATGTGTATTGTAAAAAGAAGCCCACTTTTTCTAAGCAGAAATATGACCTGGCGTATGAATGGAATGGACGACCACAAATCAAGATATTCCAGCATCTCTGTATGTATGTACACAGTGAGGCTATTTCCTGTGTCTTGGTCTTCTTTTCTGTTCCTATTGCCCAGACTGGGTTTTATCTCCCTCTGTGCAGTTTGAAAACAATAAAAGAAAAGCGATGTGTCTTGTTCAGTCACTAAATAGCTGTCTCGTTTGGCCCCCTGAGGTGGCTGCACATCACTGACTGCCCCATTCATCAGCCCAACACTGCAACCCGACCCACAACCTTCAAACTCCTCGAATAAAGAAGATAAATACCTCAGCTTGTGAGGAAGACGATGGCAAACAAGGAGAGGGAGTGTGCAGAGAAAGAGAGAGTAGGAGTTCTGTGCATGTCAACCTCTTGTTACGCATTTAAACCGTAACCACTTTACTTCATTTGATTTTATTGCACAGTATTGGAGAAACTATTGGAGAAACAAAGATCAGATCATGACATCACAAGTTGGACTGTCACCCACATGAGCACCACAGCTCAGCTGGACCTTGCTGACCATTGCACCACAGTCCCAACAAAAGCAACTGCCACCAAGTACAAATCAGTGTTGCAGAAGCTACTCTGAAAATTAAATATCTCAAGATACTAGAGTCAAGTCCTGCAAAGAGGACACTGACAACGCGCCGACAGACAAGACTGTCTGTGTCGTGACAGATCGCCGTAGCTCCTCGTGAAGCGATCATCTCTTCATACTAGTTCATTTATAGCATCAAATAAACATGAATGAACATCAGAAGGAATGTTGTTTCAAGCGTGGAAAGACGTGAGTACACACAATTTATCAAATTCACCAACGTTAATCTACTAACCCCCCTGACTGCTTTGTCGGACAAAAAGGCGGATTCAGGGTTATGATTGGTCAGATCGCCTGTCAATCAAACTGCTGGCGAAGGGTCAATTAGCTTGACCCTTAACTTTTTAAATACTTGGTCAGCGTTTGCTGTGGCAGTTCAGAAACCCTCTACCTCCCCCAGCTCCACCTGTACAGATCTGCTACAGGTAATGCAAGGTTGGGGAGTAACAAAATACACGTTAATTTAGTTACGCATTTAAAATACAAAATTTGAGTAACTGTATTTCATTAGTTGCATTTTAAATGGGTGGTAATCAAATTACAGTTACATTTGAAAAGTATTTTAGATTACCAAATTTATTACTTTGAATTTTAATGTCATTTATTTCATTTAAACATTAATGTAAACAGCAATTGGTGATTCTCCGACTCAGACAGTCTGTAAAAGCGTCATAAACTACAGTTTGCAACATTTTAATCATTTTAACAAAATAAGAGGGATCATAAAAATTGCCTGTTTTTTTTTTAGTACTGTCCTGAATAAGCTATTTCACATTACAGATGTTTACATATATATTAATTGTAGCACTTTGAGATTTGTTTCAAATGTAAAGTGCAGCACAAATAAAATTTATTATTATTATTATTATTATATTCCACAACACAAAATGTAAATACTCTTAAATATTGTCCCGTCATAACTGGATGATCCACGGCTGTTTTCATGTTTTGAGATAGTTGTGTGTGGGTCTATGTAATTGTAAAAAAAATATATATAAAAAAATGGTAATTTTGATTCAGAATTGCGAGATTTAAACTCACAATTGCGTTTTATAAAGTCAGAATTGGGATATGTATGCTCACAATTACAAGTTATAATGTGATAACTTCACATTTGGACCTTTTTTCTTGAAATTGTGAGTTAACATCTTAATTTGACATCTTTTCTCTTAATTCTGACTTTTTTCTGCAATTGCAACTTTATATCACGCAATTTAGAGAAAAAAAGTCAGATTTGAGAGATAAAAACTCGCAATTACCTTTTTTGTGTGTGTTACATACTTATGAGTATTCCAGAGTATTCTAAAGTATTTAGATTAAGTTACAAAACTTGGGTAATGTAACGAAATACGGTACATTACCCAAGTTTTGTAACTTAATCTAAGTACTTTAGAATATGTACCGTAAAATACCGTGAATGTACTGGCAGTAGCTCTGCAGCAGCAGCAATAACCAACAGTTTGTTTAAACTATAGTGGAGACAAGTGATTCAGGAGTGAAGCTACTTCTTCCCCAACACTGGTGTGAATGCACACCTACACACGAAGAAGACTATCTGTGACTGACAAAAGCTCTCTGACGATATCTGTCTGGTATGATACGACAGACAGAATCTCTACTGAGCTGAAACAATTTAAACAGTCTAAATGTGCGAGATCAAACAGAACTGGTGTTATGGGTCTCTGGAGCGAACACGTTCACTGACTGCTCTCGAAGCCTTTGACAACAAAACTCCCCCAACCATCCACATCCCCCAGTGCTCCAGGCCAGTTAACATAACCCCAACCGGACAAAGAAGAAGGCGGACCCTCAGATACGTTCCTGCTGCACCGTTGTACCCTCCAGACACGGGCTAGCCTGACTTTAACGCCATGTGGCAAAGACTGCCTCTGACAGATGTTCCCTGACACTGCCAATCCTACAGGAGCGACGGCCGATGCGTACACGTTTGACTTTGTGATGTCATCGTGACAGTGATGGTGGAAGATGATGTGTGTGTGTGCTGTGGTAATGGATGGAGAAATAAATCAAATGAGATCTAGAGTCCTGCTGCAGTGTCATTAGGAATCGTGTCACGCGCCGACACTGAGGGCCAGCTGGAGGAATCTGAATTCCCCCTGCGTGCTTTCAAGATGGACTGGGGCTTGATGGATTGGATGGGAGAGGCGCAATGATAGGCTGATCTGCATCTGGATAGCATTGGTATTTTTTATTCACCTCACACTCTCTCGCACACACACGTTCTCTCGGTAAAAGAGGTGCAGTAGATAAGGTCATGTGTGTGAGAAAGAGAGAGACGGGAGAGGCGCGGTTTGGTAATGACCCTAGACATGTTGTACAATGCTGCATATTTCTCCTCCCAGCTGCCACTTTAACGAGTAGATAAAATGGCCTCGGCTGAATAATTAATACTCCGGCCCATTAACGAGGCATTAGAATGCTGGCTTCTTCTTATTGATTCTTGCTTCCCTGCCCACCCCTTTCTCTCTCTCGCTCTCTTTTTTTTAAATTTTAACTTGATAGCGCTGTCTGAGCCAGGCGGGGTTCAGGCCAGAGGTCTTGATGGGCTTGAATTGGTGGCTTTTGTCATTTGTGTAATTATACATGTAGACTGACTGATCTAAGTGAGACTAAATAATCATTCATACTGACATAACAACAGAGATGTAATTAATTTTCAACGAAAGTTCGCGATTTCCAATGATCACCAGCAAATGCAAAATATGTAAATTTGCAGTTGCCACAGAGGCCAGCTCCTCACTCCTCACTCCTCTGACCTCAAGAAGATTTGCAGCTTTTAGCTTTCTTGTTAGAGCATCCGACTCCAATGCCGGAAGACCCCGGTTCGAGGCCCGCTCAGAACGAACCGAGTAGAGGGGTTACATTGGTGCCGTGACCTGGATGGGAGTGAGGTTTAGGGGGGTAAGTGTAACGGAGGCAGGCTAGTAGTTGCTGTCCGAGTAAACCTCACTCCTCTGACCTCAAGAGGATTTACAGCCTTTAGCTTCCTTGTTAGAGCATCCGACTCCAATGCCGGAAGACCCTGGTTCGAGGCCCGCTCAGAGCGAACCGAGTAGAGGGGTTACATTGGTGCCGTGACCCGGATGGGAGTGAGGTTTAGGGGGGTGAGTGTAACGGAGTAGTTGCTGTTCGAGTAAACCTCACTCCTCTGACCCCAAGAGACGCTCTAGCGACAGATGCTAGGGGTTGCAGCCTTTAGCCTCCTTGTTAGAGCGTCCAACTCCCTGCCGGAAGACTCGGGTTCGAGGCCCGCTCAGAGCCTCGGACGAGTAGGACTCGGGGGTTACACAGTGACACATGGTATGTTCACATGCACTCATTTTCATCAATCCAAACGAATCCAATCCAATTAGAGATTCTGAAAGCTCAGTTTATATTTACCCTAAATTTTTCAGTACAGCTCCATCCCTAATAAAACACCTGAACAAGCTAATCAAGGGCTGCGTTCCAAATCACAAACTATCTTGAGTAGGTACGTATTTTAAATAAGTACTTTGTGAATGCTGAAAAAGTATGGTCTAAATAGTATGAAAGTGTGTAGTGTGAATGTCATACGGACGTTCTACATTCACCATGTTGTCATTATCATGTGACCTACCAACGTCAGTTGCGTCGCTTCACTGCCATTCACAAATACATCATATGCACAGTTCAGAATCTCATTGGAAGAGGTTCGGATTGGTGCATAGGACTTTAAAAGAAAAGCATGTCATCACTTCCTCTGAGAGTGAGATCTTTTGGTCTTGAGGAGTGTTTGATTGTATGAATCTGTGTGTGTGTTAGGACTGTGAGTATTGTTTGATTGTTTGTATTTTGAGGAACTCTTTTACATTTGACCTCTTTAGCTGTTTTGATGCTGAGTTTGGATTGCCCTTTCAACTTATGTCTGCCTGACTGTATATATTGTAAATACTGATTATTGTTGGGAAAGTTGGGAGTCTGACACCTTTTTTGTTTATTATAAACTGTTTGATCTTTGTTTTAGTTCGGGAGTTAGGTTTGTATATTGTATTTTCCTTTTCTTTGGGTTAGGGTTTAGGAAAGAGGAACTTCCCTAAGAACTTCCCTTAGACGGGTCGTAACATGAAATACTCTGAGAAATGAGTTGATATTCCAATCAGGATGACTTTCCTAGACGCTCACAGAAAAACAGAAACAGAACAAAACAAACATATGGTCGTAACAAATTCTGCATGTTGTTGGTGATTTTTTTTTTTGCCAATTTACACAATAAATACTTGATGCTGGACTCTTGTTAAATGTCGTTCCGAACCCATAAGACTTTGGATCATCTTCAAAACACAAATTAAGAAACCGAGTGGCATTGAAAGCATAGGTAACCAAAACTTAGAAGATCCATAGAAACGTAGAAGGTCATAAAGGCAAAATAAAATTAGTGGTTTAATCCACATCTTTAGGCATTTATTTGCATTCTCGATTCAAACCTCTCAAGTTTCATTAAAAGTAATATCTTAACCAAAGTCTTTTGGGTTTGAAACAACATGAGGGTGAGCAAATGATAACAGAACTTTAATTTTTGGGTGAACTATCCCTTTAAAACAAGGTGTAAGACAATTTTATAAAGTTTCCAAAGTTTTGATTCAGATATGGGAGAAGATCAAAACACAACTTTTCACAAGTTATTTTGGAACAGACCCAGTATTTGACATGGTAACTGAGTCCGGCTTATCCTGTAAGACTGAGGTGAAGTCAGATCCTCAGGTCACAGAGCCCCACGCAAAATCAATTCATATCTGGACAGAAAGGAACAGAGGTCAATGTATTGATATCAACACCACACATCATCTGACAGGGACTCGGCCTCCTCCAACCACTTACTACGAACGGACACACAGAAAAGGAAAAGCTGTTATAAAATGCTGAGTAAGGGAGGATAGAAAGTGTGTAAGAGAGATGAAGGAGATAAATATTACCAGTGCAGGTTGTTGAGCAGGGCAACTGGTCGATAATGAATGTGTCCCATTATAAGAGACTTCTGCTGACACCAGCATCTACCTCCAGATCTCCTGCGCGTCTGAGAATCTTACGGTCAAACGCACACACACAGCAGATGATCTCCACCGACGTTTAATGCAGATGTACACTCTAAAAAATGTGGGGTTGAAAATGGACAAACCCAGCAATTGGGTTGTTTTGACAATTGTAGTTTTATTTAACTCAACTATTGTTTAAAAATTACTGTATTGCTTGCATAAAATTATTCCAAAGTATGATGGAAATTAATATTTATTAATAAATAAACATTAATTAATATGTTTAATGAATAATAATTAAACAATGAACATTTATTAAATTGCTTGTTAATAAATGTTCACCTTTTGATTATTATTGTTGCCTCTAGTAATTATGTGTCTGATTTTTAATTTCCAACCTATTTTGGGTTCATTTTAAGCCAGACATATAGTAATTTTTAAAAATATTTGAGTTAAATTAAACTACCCAGCAGGTTGGGCAAACTTTTACCCTACCGCTGGGTCAAAACAACCCAAAGGCTAGGTTTGCCCATTTTTAACCCAACTTGAGTTATTTTTAACCCAGTATTTTTAAAGTGTTGTTGAGTTAAATAAACTACCCAGCAGGTTGGCTCAAACATTAAACCCAAACGCTTGGTTTGTCCATTTTTAACCCAACTTGGGTTATTTTTAACCCAGCATTTTTTAGAGTGTAGTTGAGTTAGATAAAACTACCCAGCAGATTGGGTCAACCATTTAACTCAACCGCTTGGTCAAAACAACCCAAACGCTTGGTTTGTCCATTTTTAACCCAACTTGGGTTATTTTTAACCCAGCATTTTTAAAAATCTAGTGGAGTTAAATAAAATTACCCAGCAGGTTAGTCAAACATTTAAAACAACCGCTGGGTCAAAACAACCCAAACTCTGGGATTATGCATTTTTAACCCAAATTGGATTATTTTTAACCCAGCATTTTTAGAGGGTCGTTGAGTTAAATAAACTACCCAGCACGTTGGCTCAAACATTAAACCCAAACGCTTGGTTTGTCCATTTTTAACCCAACTTGGGTTATTTTTAACCCAGCAATTTTTTTAGAGTGTAAATAAAACTACCCAGCTGGTTGGATCAAAAATTTAACCCAAATGCTGAGTTTGTCCATTTTTAACCCAAATTGGATTATTTTTAACCCAGCATTTTTAGAGGGTCGTTGAGTTAAATAAACTACCCAGCACGTTGCTCAAACATTAAACCCAAACGCTTGGTTTGTCCATTTTTAACCCAACTTGGGTTATTTTTAACCCAGCATTTTTTTTAGAGTGTAAATAAAACTACCCAGCTGGTTGGATCAAATATTTAACCCAACTACTGGGTCAAAAGAAACCCAATCGCTGGGTTTGTCCATTTTTAACCCAACTTGGGTTATTTTTAACCCAGCAATTTTTTTAGAGTGGAAATAAAACTACCCAGCTCGTTGGATCAAAAATTTAACCCAGCTGCTGGGTTTGTCCATTTTTAACCCAACTTGGGTTATTTTTAAGTATATGATGTCCAAGTACCATGGATTTACCTTGTTCAAGAGGTCAGTGATGGTTCATGGCGTTTCACTGCGTGCCGTTGCTTACCATGATTTATGACTGTTTAACTCTCGCTCCTGGATCAGGGTTCTTGTTGGCCCTGAAACAGGCATTCCTATGAACCAATCAGATGTTAGTTTTAGGATTTGGGTTAACCAATCCTTTTCTTCCAGGTTAGGGTGGGCGTTACAGTTTGACGGATAGACTCAGGACTAACATGACGATCACACCTTTTCTGTCAGTATTTACAGCTCTTTGTTAATACAGTGTCTCTGGTAAGAGACGTGTGGATTGGCAGTCTGCCTTGAATGACGGCCAGGTGTTTTATAGTATCTATGAGTCTGATCATCCATCAAAGCGATCGATCCCAATCCCAGCGGTTTTATTAATGATCCTGTCAGCCGACGCGCTCCGTGCTGCCCATAGTTGTCCAGGATGATAGATCTTTAGCCCGTCTGCCTGTTATTTATTCTCCCATGACCTTGTCCATATCTATTGTTGAGTACGCCAAATTATGAGTGCTGGGACATGATAATTCAATGTTCATCTTGCCGTTTTCAGAAACGTTGAGTTGGAGTGTCAGATCATTAATAAAACCAAACGCACACTATTGCATTAAAGGCCGAGGACAGAGGCACATGAATCACTGGTCTCTTTAAACTCAAAATATTATAGATCGTATGTGTGAACAATTCATCCGTGCATGTTTCGGTTACACTTTATTTTAAGGTGTCTGTGTTACAGTGTATTTATATATTTAAGTATTGAGTAATAATAATTAACTACTTGTACTTACTATAAGGTTAGGGTTAGGATGAGGGTTTGATTTAGGGTTAATTGCATGTAATTATGCATAATGTATAGTTATTAATACAGTAACTACATGTGTAACAATGACACTGTAAAATAAAGTGTTACCCATGTTTCTTTTTTTTCCGACCATTTAATGTTTATTCAGAATGTCATAACTGGACCTTCCTAAAGTGAGGTGCTCAAACAAATAATTAAAATTATTTAACAACAAATATCTCTCTCTGCCAAATACGAATAGAGAATATGCCTGTTATGTTATAGCTATAATAAGACATTTTCCAATAGAGAAGGACACCAACTGAAGCTGTTGGAGGAATCAAATCTTCCCACATCAAAATCAATAAATATGTACTTTACATTAAATTGAACATAACCCGACTGTGGTCAGATTTTGGCTTGCTGAATGCACCGTGAGAGCACCGACAGTGCAGTGCAGCTCTTAGTCAAGAAAGGTTAATTGAAAACTATTTGAAATGAGTCATTATCATATTAATTAAACGCTGCGAGGTACAGGGGAAATGCTTTTTGGCCAGACCACAATTTAAAAAATAGTGTGATATCTCCTCCAAGCTGCCTCTCATTGGTCACTTACACACCGTGAAGTTTCAGGAGTGACATCATTATTGTTATGTTTCAGTTTAATGCTGAAACCCTGTGCGACAATTACTTTCTAAATTAATAAAATTTATAATATTGTTGCTGTTGGGCAGGTGTATTACTATATTTTGTCATTTTTTAAATCAGTACTATTGGTCACCCTGCAAATATTTCACCAATGAAAAGTATTAAAAAGAGCGTGTGACTAAACCTCGTAACTCCATTGGATTGTCAAACTGTCAGTCAAACCTCATAACTCCGCCCCGCCTCTTTTGTGAATGGGTGTTTGAGCTTGAAGAAGTACAGCGTTTTCATCACACATATAAAGGCTGATGTTTTATTACAGCAAATTTCACACAGCCTCGCACATTCAACTTACAAATACGGTGGATGCTCTGAAAGTCAACTGATCTCACGAGAAAATGGCGTCCTCCTGTTACATTTACATTTACATTTAGTCATTTAGCAGACGCTTTTATCCAAAGCGACTTACAAGTGAGGAAAACAAACAAGCGATTCTTCATGAATTGGCAAATAACACAGGAAGTGCTCACAATACAAGTTTCATACATTGCTCAGTACCAAAAGAAGCTAGATAGGGTAGGGTTTTTTTTTTTAATTTTTTTTTTTATGAGGGGATTAAGTGTTCATGGAAGAGATGAGTTTTCAGCTGTCTCTTGAATATTGCCAGGGATTCTGCGTTCCTGATGAAAGTAGGGAGATCATTCCACCAGCAGGGAGCAGAGAACGAGAAGGTTCTGGAGAGTGATTTTGTGCCTCTCTGTGATGGTACCACAAGCCTTCGTTCCTTTAGCGATCGCAGGCTTCTGGTGGGGACGTAGCGTTGTAGCAGTGTGTGGAGGTAAGAAGGTGCTGTTCACGACACCAGGCGCGTTTAAGTCACTTTCGTCTGAGCAAGATGGCGGCGTACCTTCTCTTAACAAACTACAGCAAGGTTTTTGAACTCTACTTCCAGAAAATGAAGAACAAAGAATGCGCATCAGGTGTGTTTTGCTTTTTAAATATTTTTAATTAATTTATGAAGCCACTGTAAACTTTATCGTTACATATTATTATGTTATATTAGAATGCTTTATATTTTGTGCGGTCACGGCTATATTTTGTTGTAAATAAAATGTCACGGCCAAATACTTATAAATATTGTGGTTTTACGCCACGTTTCTCACGAACACGACCCGATCTTAAAGAAAATCCCAAGACTTTGTGGTAAACACGATCTTTTCACCATGACTTGAAGATTGTTGGAACATGGAAAATGAAGTAAACACAAGCCCAAACTAAATGAAACGTCACCGGAGTATGTTTTACGAGAAAATCGGTCTTTCGACTTCAAAATTAAAATTCAGTGTTTCTTGTGAAATTTACTCGTAATTTTTGAGAGAATATTGCTCATTTTATCCAGGGTGCTTTAGAAAACCACTTCAGTTATCCTGGTTGTGGTCCTCGACTGTTTATTTCTTTGCTCTTTGTATGTGAAAGCTGGTAAGAAAATAACCTCAAAAGTAACGAAGCAGAGTCCAGTCAAATGTTTCTCTTGGCTCGTCTCTTGTGGCCCCCGCAGGGCCCAGGGGCCCAATAAGCATCCATCTGCAGACAGCCCACTACAACACGCTTCAGTGGACATCCATGCAAGCTAGGGTGTTTGTAAGTGTGTGTGTGTGTGTGTGTGTGTGTGTGTTTGTGCACTCTAGTATGTCTGACTGGAGCTGCAGACATTTTATCATTCCAGAGCCTTGGGGAGCATCCGCCCCCACCACACAAACACACAAAAACAATCTTCACAACCCCGCTCTCATCAGTGCTGTCACCACATCCAATTGTTCCTCTTTTCTTGGGTTTGCCGTGCCACCTTTATAGTCTCCCGTCAGCACGTCTCGCAGCCCATCCACCAGTGCCACTGCAACCCAGCCGGCACATCCATCCTTCTCAGCCAGGCTGGAGATCGATCGAGCTGCTCTCTTAATCAGCTCTCTGGTGACTGCAGGCGGAGGAGGGATGCTCTTTCCTTCTCTCTTTTTCCCGCTTGGTTGCATTCAACATCTATTTTACCTCCGATTCTTCTCGAATCCCCTCTCTGCGCTGGCGGGGCCGACGTGTGTTTCCAGAGCCCAGCAGTCAGAGGCTCTGTCAGTCTTTCTCTCCGGACGCTTCGGCCGTGTTGTGAGTCTCAGCGCTGCTGCTGACGCTCGGAGTAATTGCGGTGATTTATTATAGGGCGACTGCAGCACTGTAAGTTAATTTATACACCGTAACTTCCAAAGTCACAAACACTCAGAAGGAGACAGGAACAGAAGGAAGATGAGCCGTGAGTCGCAGTAGTTTTGAAGAGTGGCGAAATTGTTCAACATAATAAATGAACTTAAAATCGAAGTTCGAAATGTGTACGAAACTGAATAAGACAATAAACCATTTTGGTTCATAAACCGCTTGTTTGTATTCTTGTTGTGTACTTTAAATCTTAAAAGCATATTTAAAAAAAGAAGCTGTACTTGCAGATAATATATTAATATATTAAACACACTTTTACATTTTGAATCATTGATTTAATAATCTCTTCTTGCACACTTATTTTGATGTGATGACTAAAGCACGTGTGAAGTATGTGAACTTTAACTGTGGTGTGTGAGTCACAATTATATTTAAAAGTAAAGATTTTAAGTGCAGTAAACACCAACTTCATCATTACAAATGTGTAATTACAAAACGCTTCAAGTATATTTTATATCATTAATGATTGGCCGTACACTTCAGCCATTTTTCAAAGACAATAGAAGTCATTATAAAATTACATATAAAGATACTTAAGTTGGTCAAAAAACACTCTTAACTTAAGCTAATTGCATTTAACCCTTGTGCATTGTTCAAATTCACGACCCTTTCGTTGTTTTCAGCCACGATTTTAACTGCTTTAAAAATGTATCAGATAAATATTTTTTTGCTTAAATCTATTAATCAACCTCAGTCCTGATCAAAACTACTAAATTTAAAACAAAAAAAAAAATCAGGATTTTAACTCTTTAAAACGTTAAAATCTGATGCTGCACAAAAACTAACAACGCATCAAAGCCAATGTTGTTTCTAATCTTTGACACGTTTTTTCCCAAATCAGTGACATCATTTCTGAATTTGGCAATTAAAGAGTTAAAATCCTGATTTTTTTTTTTTTTTTTAAATTTAGTAGTTTTGATCAGGACTGATACATTTTTAAAGCAGTTCATAACGAAAGGGTCGTGAATTTGCCCACAGAGTACTGTTGAGTTTTTGAAAATTTTCAAAGCATTTTCCCAAAATATGTGTCAAAATAAGATTTGTCACCAAAAATCATTCCATTTGCTGAAACACGGAGAAAGTTACGGCCAAATTAAGACTCAAAAATTCCCCATAGTGGATGAAAACATCCCGAACAGCACATAAGGGTTAATATAAATTAAAGTCTGTGAAAACATTACTTGCATTTCCTAATTATAGATTATTATAAAGTATTTGTGGTTGAAACTTACATAATGTTTTTGAGGACGAGTGTGTCTCACTGAACCCGTCTGTGTCCGAATATGAAACTGAACGGCAAAATACAGCGAATTTCGTACTTTGACATCAACAAGCTGAAAACTTTTTATTTTGCTATCCTAAATGTGTATAATGTGGAAAAATGACTCTTTATTCTGACCCCGTTTATGGTTAATGTTATGATTGGCTATCATCATCGCGTAGGAAACTTTATCAAAGTTAATGTCTGAAAACATTATCCGAATAATAAGGTCATTTACAGACGAAGCATTATTTACTCATCTTTCAAATTTTTAAATTTTCTTTGCGAACTCTCCATTACAAAATAAAATGATCCGAACAAACATATCTGATCTGGGATGCCATTAAAGTAAACTTGTTTCTGATGCTGGGATCCTACTGAAGTCTGTCCAGAGACGCAAACCAGCCGTTTAAACTGAAACACTGAAACAAATTTTCTTTTACTCTTCCATTTGTCCTGTTGTCGACAGACTCGAGTGCGTGGAGAACAAAAAAAGTGGGCGGAGCCTATGCTGTGATGATGTAAAACTATTTTTGATGTCTTGCTCTGGAGGCAGGCATATGCAAATTTATTTACCCATGTGACATCACAGATGCCGCAACATAAAAACATTTCATCTGAGCGTTCATGAAACGCAAGACTCCCGTGGGATTCATGGGATACGACCGTAAGGGACTCCTAACAGCGATTCGTCAAGAAACCACGACACTTGTTCTCTCACAAACCAATACAATGGCCTTATCTGTAGATTTACTATCAGTGAAATAGAGGGGACGAGAGAAGCGAGGACACATCTGTGCCGTAATCACTTCCTTCTCCACAAGCCCACACCGCCTTTAGGCCTGACCGCACACCTGTGTCCACACAGCTGCACACACACACACACACACACACACACGAGAACATCACTGACCAAAATAAATTATTTTATTTAAAAATTTCATTACAATTTAATTTATTCATTTTAAATAGACATAGACAATAGTCAAATCAATTTATTAACACTGTCTTAATTTAAAACACGTTTTTTCAAATTCCATTGCTTAATAAAGGACCACAAAATCAAGCATATTAAAAACAATACAGTTGATTACATTATAGCCTGTCTGATCACTCACGCTGCCCTCTACTGGCCAGTGACGAGACTTCACATTCTCTTGTCATTTCAAAGATCTGATCCAGGCTGTGGAAATGACTCCCATCCCTCCGAAGACTGATCTCGGATCAGACATGGTTCAGTCAGATCGAGCTGGGAAAAACTGGCGTAGAAGCTCCTTCTTATTCACCTTGCCCATCTGGTTTCTGGGCATGTTTTCCACCAGGACCAGCCCGGTGGGAATGGTGTATGAAGCCATGTGTTCTCTGAGAGGGGAAAGCAAAAGAGAAGACCAACTTATAGACTTCCTGAAAGAAAGAAATCATGTATTTCTGCTGTCCTTTCACAATTGTAGTTTGTTAGATTGTCCCCAATGAGATCTTGGGCATGTTATACATCCTAGCGAAGACTTTGATCACAGACTTGTGTTGTATAGGAGTCACACTACAGTAATACGGCAATTTTGTCAGAAGCTAATGAGCTTGTCACCAGCGTTCAATCATTTTGCTTGTAAATATCGAATCCGCAATGGTACGAGTGCAACTGGCTTTTAAAGGGAATGAAGATGAGACTTTGTCACGTTATGCCCAAAACACACCCATGACTCATTAAAAGATTAGCTACAACCCGTTCGGACCATGCGATATTTTCCATCGTTAAACTAGCAAAAGCAGATTCGGACACGTCCTAAGTGTTTAGATCGTTAAAATAGTAGTTTTTTTCTAATGACTCAATAAGTGCAATTCACATCAGGGTTGTGGAGTAACGAAATACAAGTAACTTAGTGACGTATTTAAAATACAAAATTTGAGTTACTGTATTTCATTACAGTTACATTTTAAATGGGTGGTAATCAGATTACAGTAACATCTGAAAAGTGTTTTAGATTACCAAAGTGATTACTTTGAGTTTTAATGTCATTTAAACAGCGATTGGTGATTCTCTGACTCTGACCGTCTGAAAAAGAGTTAAGATTCATGTTTTCCACTGTTTTCATGTTTTGTGAGTCATTTTATAATTCACTCGTCACTGCAACTTTTTCTCACAATTTGTTTTTGGTAACACTTTACAATAAGGTTCATTAGTTAAACATTAGTTAATGTATTAACTAACATGAACAAATCATGAGCAATACATTAGTTACTGTTTTTACTAATCTTCGTTAACGTTAGTTAATGAAAACACAGTTTGTTCATTGTTTGTTCATGTTAGTTCACAGTGCATTAACTCATGTTAACAAGATTTTAATAATGTATTAGTAAATGTTGAAATTAACATTAACAAAGATTAAAAAATGTTATATAAGTGCAGTTCATTATTAGTTCATGTTAACTAATGTTGTTAACTAATGTTAACTAATGAACCTTATTGTAAAGTGTTACCTTGTTTTTTTCCCTCACAATTGTGAGTTTGCATTTCACAATTCTGACTTCTTTTTCTCAGAATTGCGAGATTTAAACTCACAATTGCAAGTTATAAAGTCAGAATTGGGAGAATTTTTTTCTTGAAATTGTGAATTTAGTGTGTGAGTTAAATGTCATAATTCTGACTTTTCTCAATATTGTGAGTTTATATCTCATAATTCTGACTTTTCTCAATATTGTGAGTTTATATCTCATAATTCTGACTTTTCTCAATATTGTCAGTTTATATCTCATATTTTTAACTTTTCTCAATATTCTGTGCTTATATCTCATAATTCTGACTTTTCTCAATATTGTGAGTTTATATCTCATAATTCTGACTTTATAACTCACAATTGCAACTTTATATCACACAATTCTGAGGGAAAAAGTCAGAATTGTGAGATAAAAACTCACAATGACCTTTTTTGTGTTTGTTTCACACTTATTAGTATTCCAAAGTATTCTAAAGTATTTAGATTAAGTTACTAAACTTGAGTAATGTAACGAAACACGTTACAAATGACTTTTTAAAGCACGTATTTTGTAATCTGTAGTGAAATACATTTTAAAAGTAACCTGTCCACGATGACTTGATGTTTTACTCAATTACTGCAGGCATAAACGCGCGCGTACCATCAGCAAAACTCAACGATTTACCGCAGAACAAGTATTTATCGCAGTGAAATATTAGTGTCAGTGATGGTGGATGTGCTGAAGCCGTCTGTGATCAAAATATTGATTTTAAAGACGTTGATTTTGAGAATATGGCGAGGATGAGCCAGATGAGCTCCGACGAGGACACTGAGGATAGTAAAAAAACATTGGCAGCTTTTGTAGTTCTTATTAAAATATCAGGAGGGTTTTATACTATCGCAGTAGTGTCGGGGTCACTAAAGACCCGAATATGTAATAATGAAGGGCGAGCCATCCATCCGTGGAAGGGTTAAGAGTTTTCCGTACAAAGAATTTTGTCGCAAACGGCAAATTCATGGAAAGCAAAATCTTTAAAAAGAGATTTTTTTAGCTTCACAAAATTCAGCACCGGGAGAGGAACGACATAAAGATGTGTCATAATTTAATGCTGCGTGTTTTATTGCGGGACATGTGGTGAAAATGTCTTCAGGCGAAGCAAAGACTCTAATGACTTTGTGCAGATGTGAAACGTCACGAGTGAAACACACACATAAACGCATAAGAAGAACTTCCGCGTATCTTTTAAACGCAGCCGCCGCCGTCTTTGCTGGAACTTCTGTCGTATTAAACGCTGCGAGACACACGGAATTCGATTAATTCCACAAACAATGAAATCAGCGTGAAATAAAGACAAACACTAAAAGGCAGAGAGGAGCGCGGAGCTAATTAAATGTTTCGCGTTCTCGCCCGACTCTCGCGGTTGCCCGGAGCCGTCTTTATCATATTACGTGTGAAAAGATTTTACTCTGTTTTCTTCTATACATGTCCCTTCCAGCAAGGTGTTTCTCTGTTAATGCTTCCTCCTTTTTTCCCTCCCCTGCAGATTTTCAACGACCCTTCTCGCTCCCAAATACTCCATTCTTTCACTGTAACCCAGTGTTTGTCACTTTCAGCTCATCATATCCTGTCTTTCTAAGCCGTGTGACATATATAGAGTGATGATTACACAGGCTGACAGCTGGAGATCCGCACTGGGGAGTGAGCATCTCTCTCCTTCTCTGCGCATGTTGCTCTTTGCTGGGCTTTGCTGGAGGGGCTGGGACAGGTCAGAAGGGCCGCTGCGAAAAACACACGCAGCATTGCACCAGCAGCGAACACCCCCACACCATATGGAGCTCAGAGAAAGAAAAAGCCCTGAGCTACTTCCTGTAAAGGGACATGTGTCTTCTGACAGAACTTGCGTTCGGGCAAAAACGCTACATTTCAGCAACAAAAGTGACATTTTAAAGGAGGGAGATAGAGGGAACAAAATAAAGCTAAGACGCTGTTTCTGTCTTCTCACCATCACCGGATTCTTTCTCCGCCTCTTCTCCCACCAAACACACATCTGTTCTTGCAGCACGCTCCAAAATGAGTCCTCATCCATGAATGTGTGTGTATTGTTATTTATTCAGAGGCTTTTAAAAATCCTCTCGAGTCTAACGCACGTCCTGAGGGAGTCCGACTCGACGTCTGACTCAACACGCTACACGCACGCTGACGCAAGCCCAAAAAAAACACTTCCAAACACATCGCTGCGCTCCACAATAAACTACTCGCAACAAGACTGTCGGCGCATTTCAGCAACATTTCATCACCTGCCTAGTTTTTTCGGAGTAAGTTCAAGTGTGTCTTGCTAGACAGTGATTGACACTAGAAAATTCTTGGCCTGTCGTATCACATTCTGACCTCTAGAGGAGCTGTAAGAGATGTCCAGCTTTACACAGCACCGATGCATGTCTAATGCATATTACTGTACATGAAAAAATGACAAGGTGTCCAAAATATATTTGCCACCACACCTTTAAAAGACTTTTTTATTTTCTGAAAACATCTAAGGCGTAACATTATATTTTTAAGATTTGTTTTCTCAAATGCACATGGTAATCCTATTATGGCTACCATCTATTTAATAACTTTCACCTTTTAGCCAATCATTTAGGACTTCTGGGGTGGTCACTTCATTAATATTCATGAGCTAAGCTAAGGGGGCGTTTACACGACACTGCTTTCAACTTTCGTATTACGCATTTTGGCCATTATTTACAACACAATGCCGTGTTCGGGGCCTGAAAACGCAAACTTTTGAAATCGTGTTTGAAAACGTTTACAAGTGACAAAGCCAACTACTGGCCTGGCAGCAGAATACAGTGTTTTTAGTCATTTTCGCAGATCTGTGTGAACGGGGATCGTTTTGATTAAGATTTTGTCGTCTTTACAAAGAAAAAACTTTTTAGTATATTGTTGTCGTTTAAATGTACACCTAAGTGTTATTCGTCTCTCCAACTCTGTTTCAAAATTTTGTCGCGAAATGGCTGCGGGACAAGTATTGCAAATACTTGCAATATATGAAGTTGCAAATATCATTTGTCAGCAACATAAGAGAGGAGAAATTATATTATATTATACCACACATTTCAGCAATTTATTGTTTTAATAAAAAAAAAGTACCTTTCAAGGGGACATGTCATGATAATCTGTCTTTTTCCATGTTTAAGTGCTATAATTGTGTCTCCGGTGCATCTAGCAACCCAGAAAATGTGAAAAAGGACAACCCAGTAACTTAGTTTTGGTAAGCCGGACTCGGCAAGCATGTGAAAAAATGAGCCGCTCAGATTTCGCTCTCCTTGCGACGTAGGAAGTGGATCTTATTATAATATTACCGCCCCTTAATTTGCACATTTCCACCTACGGAGTCACCGTTTTGTTTTGGCAAAGCTCCAGACGAAGAAAATGTAAGTATTTTTAAGTAATGCAATGAGCTTCTTAAAGCTCCGCCCTTTTCTGGAAAGGGGTCGGGAGCAGCAGCTCATTTGCATTTAAAGGGACGCGGCGTGTTTTTGCTCACACTCAAATAGAGGCAAATTTGCCAAGGTATAATGATCTGTGGGGGATTTTGAGCTGAAACTTTCTGGGGACACCAGAGACTTATTACATCATTCTGTTCTGCTTTTTTACTCTCTCTCTCTCTCTCAGTATGTCTCGTGTTTTTAAATGCAAGAATGTGTTCTGTGTGAACATCCTCTCCTTCTTGGCCAGAATAAATTGCAATGTGGATCAAACTGTACACTTGATAGTCTGACTCAGTGAGGCGGTGAGTTACCTGGCCCAGACCTTCAGCTGCGACAGAGTCATGGTCGTCCCCTTCCTCAGCTGCACAACTGCAGTGACCTTCTGACCCCAGACGGCGTCTGGAGCACCAATCACAGCCACATCTAACGAAAAGAAGGTGCTTAGTACATATTTATTCCCCTGTCCATATGTGCATGTGTATATTCATGAATGTGTGTGCACCTGTGATATCTGGGTGGGCTAGCAGATGTCTCTCCACATCTAGCGCACTGATCTTGTATCCTCCGCTCTTGATGATGTCCACTGAAGTGCGGCCCAAGATCCAGTACACGCCATCTCTGTAGAGCGCGGTGTCACCTGAAAGAGCAACCGGAGCGGTCAGACAGCTCTGGAGTTACACCTGCCTCTACACAGTTTAATGGAGGTCTGCGCCTCTATTAATCACTGAAGAGTCCATGTGGGGCTCAAGCAGTGAGGAAAACGGTTGTATGGTCTACATCCTCCCACTACAGCTGTGGAAGGGGGCAGTAATAAGAATATGAGGGTTGTGTGTGGTTGCTGTAAGTTGTCCTCTTCTGAGCTTTAATAATAGCCTGTAGTCAGGCTCAAGATCTTCTGCTTGCAAATCTTTAAAACCAATTGCACAGAGCTGCTCAGCTGGAGACTGCTTAATTACCACCCCGAACACAAACACACTACAGCCATCAGCAGGAACGGTGCAAAACAGGTGTAGGTTTCCGGCATCAGGTTTCCTCACTGAAAGCGAAATGATGTTACAAAGTGACAAATTTGACATATTTGTTTTGATTTGAACCATTGTATGGACCCACTCAGTTTTTAAGATCAATGATATTGGACCCACTCACTTTTACATCTCTTATTCAGTGTACCCACCATTGAGGTCTGGACCTGTATATAATAAAGCTTGTGAAATATCTGCCTGATATTAACTCTACTTTGGTGCTGTACGGATATATTGCACAAAGCCAAGATTATCAACCTTCTCATCTAACTCCGCTAATTAATGACAAAATCAAACGACCAATCAAATCCAAGTAGGCGGACTTTATGTTCACAGAAGCTGCTGAACGCTTCGGTCCAAACCCCCTTAGCTAACTATAATTTGTCACCTTGCGTGTTCAACCGGCGCCTGCTGTGCTACTGTGACATAGCAAACAAATTCAAAATGATTTCTCTCTCTCTCTCTCTCTCTCTCTCTATATATATATATATATATATATAATATTATATAGTATCTCTCTTTCTAGCATCTAAAATTTTGGGGGAGAGGACCCACTCACATTTTTTTTGCTTCCGATGCCCATGTGTTTGATATACAGCTATGTGAAGATGGGGATTTGTCCAGATGCTGAAATTAATGTGGATGTCCAAGAGACCAGAGTGTGTCATTCACAAATGACTCCTTTGAGCCCTTAAAGGGATAGTTCACCCCAAAATGAAAATTACTCACCCTCAAGCCATCCTAGGTGTATATGACTATTTTCTGTCAGACAAACACAATCGGAGTTATATTAAAAAAAATTCTGGCTCTTCCAAGCTTTACAATGGTAGTGAAAAGCGCTCCCGATTTTGAAGTCCAAAAAAGTGCGTCCATCCATCATATAAGTACTCCATACGGCTCCAGGGGGTTAATAAAGGCCTTCTTGAGCGAAGCGATGGGTTTTTTGTAAGAAAATATCCATATGTAAAACTTAATAAACTAAAATAACTAGCTTTTGTCGAGTTACGCCAAAAGAGTAAACCCTGACGGTGTATGGATGGATGCACTTTTTTGATCAGGAGCACCATTCACTACCATTTATAAAGCTTGTAAGAGCAAGGATATTTTTTAATATATATCTGATTGTGTTCATCTGAAATAAGATCGTCATTTACTCAACCTCAAGCCATCCTAGGAGTATATCACAATTTTCATTTTTGTTTTTCATCCAAAAGTAGTCCACCAAGTAAGACATGTTCCTGGATCATATTGGGCCCCATCATACACCCGAATTTTTTGCTAGTTTCAGGCTGACAGTTATTTTCACATCCAGAGCCATGTTGTTTAAACAGCAAATGCACTCGCACCCATCTGTTCGGCCATGGGCGTGCATTCAGGTGCATTGTTGGCGTGTTGCTATTTTAAGGAGCTGAAAACGACTTTGCCATTGACCAATAAAAACCTGCTCTAAAGTTAATGGTGCAGTATTTTTAAAAAAAAAATTTTTTTTATGTAAATGGCATGCAAGTAATATGTGCCTACAAGCAGGTGCACAACGGACGTACACTCTTTTCGCTTGCAAATTCAGCCATGTAAATAGCAATCCGCCATGGTGCAAGCACAACTGGCTTTTAAAGGAAATGGGAAATGAGACTCTGATTGGTTTATTGCAATTTATGCCCAAAACACACCCACGACTCATTAAGAGACCTTTCGGACCATGCTCCAATTTTTTCCGTCGTTAAACTAGCGAAAGAGGATTCGGACACGGCCTAAGTGCACCAGCACCATGAGTTTCAGAACATGTTTAGATTGTTAAAAAAGGGCTTATTTTGTTTGTCCTGGAACAACATTCCTGTCTGAATCCCTACCCTTAAACCTGACCCTACCCATAAGTTATCCCTAAAATCAGGAGGAAATGATGGGTGAATAACACTGATGTAGAAGCACCTAACCCTGGTTGTAAGCCTAAAGTTGAACTGTAAACTTGTCCCTCAAATCTGACTGGTTGATTGTAATGTTGTTCCAGAATCAACATGTAGTACTTGGTGAAATCACGTTCACCCCAAAGGTACTTGTAGAGAGAAAGTTGTACCCTACCCTTTAACAAAGATGACGACTCCTCTACCGTATCCTCATGAGAAAAGTGTCCATCAGATGCACACTACAAAATCTCTGCTGAAATGATCATCTGGGTCATTTTTTACCAATTGATTTATGTATACCACATATTCAGACTAATTTGCCATGCTTTATTTTGCATACCACGTAGTAAGGAAGTAGATATATTCTCGTAGGGGAAATTAAACCAAGCAACCAACAAAGTTGAGCATGACTTGATGTTGCTGGTTCGGACAACCTCAGATCAAAAGGGAAAATTCAGCTTTTTTGCTTCATCATGACATGCCTGGTTAGGACAAGGTGTTATCCTCCACTTTTACACACAGCTTGATGAGAGGCCAAAGATTTCAATCGGAGTCTGAAAAGTACAAGCCATCTCTAGCCAGACTGTCTTCCAATCTCTTTAGCAGAGTGGAGACAAAGAGACTACTCATCGAGTGTTGGGGCTCAGCTGGGGCAGGACCATGAAGCCGACAGGAAATAGGTCATAGCAGGTGAGTGACTGAGTGTGAAAGAAAAGGAGGAAAGAACATTGGACAAAGGTGTTGGATGTCCAGGGTGGATCATTATTGAGTGCTAAGACCCAGCTGTGGTGAAGAAGTTGAGAAACGAGAGAGCATGTGTGTGAGCTGTGTTGAAGGTTGAGGGCGATATATCATGGGTTATAGTGTGTGAGAGTGTGTGTGTGTGTGTGTGTGTGAGAGGGGAGGTTAAGTTGCAGGGCAAGGGCAACTGGACATAAGCTGTGACTGGTGGGAGATGAAAGACAATTGATGAGTGAGATGGGAATCACGTCAACATGGTGAGTCATAATACATCAGCACCTAAAAACTCACTGCGGCAAACCATCTTTTATTGCTTCCATTCCCTTCCTATAGGAAATATCAGTATTAACATTATACTTAAAGAGTTAGATTATCCAAAAATTTAAATTCTGTCTTTAATTACTAACCCTCATGTTAGTCCAAACCTGTAAGACTTTCGTTCATTTTTGGAACGCAATGAAGATCTTTTATTGATCCTCTATTGACAGTCTACGCAACTGCCACTTTATAACCCCAGAAAGGTAGTAAAGACATCATTAAAGTAATCCATGTGAATCCAGTGGTTTAACCTCAATGCTATGAAGTGACACGAGTGCTTTGTTTGTGCAAAAAAACGTTCAAAATATTAATCTCCAACGTGTGTTCAGGAGAGCATCACGATGCATCCGTGTTGTGTTGACGGATGAGCAGACATCGTTAATTTTCAGAAGTGTCACAAATGTCTTGTGCATTTGGAACGACATGAGGGTGAGTAAATATGGCAGAATTGAACTAACAGGACATATCTAGAAAACAGAGACTTTTGACACTGTTCCAGTAAGTTACCTCTTAAAAACCACTGTAAACTGCATAGCAACACCTTGGCAACACCCAAAATACCATAACATTGTTATGTTGGAAAGTTTTGCATGGGTAAATACCACTCACTTTTTCCAGAAATATCTAGTTTCATTATTACTTGCTTCAACTCAATAAACTGAGTGGCCAAAATAGGCAGTGGACTCTCAAATCTCACATTGAATTTAAAGGGTGTGAGACAATGGTCAGCTGATGGCCAATGTCAGGCCGTCGCTGAGTGTCGGCTTCGTTTTTGCGGTGCGTTCCGCACTGTTAGCACTAGCCACTTTTTGGCCAATTGAGCATGTTGAGTCTGCTGGTGAGAGAAATCACTCTGACTACCAGCAAACCTACAAGAAGAACAGATGAAGAAGTGATGAACACAAATGACGAGCTTGGCTGGAGCGAGATTGGTCTTTGAATGACGAAGACAGAATACTGCTGGTTTGTTATTTCCTCATGCAGGTGCCGAATATACGTGCCAGTTGGCTGTAGTCTTTGTGCAACTTTCGCCGCTGCTAATTCTTTGTCGGTTTGGTGTGTCTGGGACATGGAGTGGGTCACTTCTTTGGGGCAGGTATGTTAAGATCACCAATTGAGTATGAATTTAACTCAGAAATACACTGCTGTTATAAAGGAATTAGGTATGCACCAATATGAAAATTTTGGCCGGTACCAATAACCGATAATTCTTTATATTTGAAAGTCGATAACCGATATATTGGCCAGTAAATCTAAATCCAAATTTTTATATAATTTTTGAGAGCCTGATAACAAAAACAAAAAGTTCTCATTATAATTTTTTGAAGTGTCTCAGCTGAAGGAAATAATCCATTGTATATTGGCTTTGATATATCGGTCAAATTTTCTTATCAGACCAATAACGATAACATTAAAAATTAACATTTATCAGCCGATACCGATAAGGTGGCCAATATATATTATTCATCCCAAAAAGGAATAAATAAATCATGGCTGATGTGATAAATAAATACACAGATGTTATAAAGGAATTAGGGATGCACCGATATGAACATTTTGGCTGATACGATAACCAATAATTCTTTATTTTTGGAAGCCGATAACCGATATATTGACAGATAAATCTAAATCCAAATTTGTATATAATTTGAGAGCCTGATCACAAAAAGATCACATGGTCAATTGAGTATTAATTTAACTCAGAAATACACTGCTGTTATAAAGGAATTATGTATGCACAAATATGAAAATTTTGGCCGATACCAATAACCGATAATTCTTTATATTTGAAAGTCGATAACCGATATTTTGGCCAGTAAATCTAAATCCAAATTTTTATATAATTTTTGAGAGCCTAATTGAAAAAAACCCCAAAAAGTTCTCATTATAATTTTATGAAGTGTCTCAGCTGAAGGAAATAAACCATTGTATATCAGCTTTGATATATCGGTCAAATTTTCTTATCAGGCCGATAACGATCACATTAAAAATGAACATTTATCAGCCGATATCGATGAGGTGGCCGATATACATCGTGCATCCGCAAAAGGAATAAATAAATAATGGCTGATTTATTAAATAAATACACAGATGTTATAAAGGAATTAAGGATGCACCGATATGAACATTTTGGCTGATACGATAACCAATAATTCTTTATTTTTGGAAGCCGATAACCGATATATTGACAGATAAATCTAAATCCAAATTTGTATATAATTTGAGAGCCTGATCACAAATAGTTTCACCATTAAAAGTCATGTCCCAAACACACAATAATAATGTTCTCATTATAATTTTATGTCGCCTATATGACAGACTTGCACTGCACATGCAACTGTATATGATTTCAGACATATTTCAAGCGATTCAAAACCATCATGTTGAACATCTGAAGTGTCTCAGCTGAAGGAAATAATCCATTATTTATTGACTTTGATATATCGGCCAAATTTTCTTATCGGGCCGATAATGATAACATTAAAAATGAACATATATTGGCCGATACCGATAAGGTGGCCGATATATATCATTCATCCCAAAAAGGAATAAATAAGTCATGGCTGATGTGATAAATAAATACACAGATGTTATAAAGGAATTAGGGATGCACCGATATGAATATTTTGGCTGATACGATAACCAATAATTCTTTATTTTTGGAAGCCGTTAACCGATATATTGACAGATAAATCTAAATCCAAATTTGTATATAATTTGAGAGCCTGATCACAAAAAGATCACATGGCCAATTGAGTATTAATTTAACTCAGAAATACACTGCTGTTATAAAGGAATTAGGTATGCACCAATATGAAAATTTTGACCGATACCAATAACCGATAATTCTTTATATTTGAAAGTCGATAACCGATATTTTGGCCAGTAAATCTAAATCCAAATTTTTGTATAATTTTTGAGAGCCTGATTGAAAAAAAACCCAAAAAGTTCTCATTATAATTTTATGAAGTGTCTCAGCTGAAGGAAATAATCCATTATTTATCGGCTTTGATATATCAGTCAAATTTTCTTATCAGGCCGATAACGATCACATTAAAAATGAACATTTATCGGCCGATATCGATAAGGTGGCCGATATACATTGTGCATCCCCAAAAGGAATAAATAAATAAATAATGGCTGATTTAATAAATAAATACACAGATGTTATAAAGGAATTAGGGATGCTCCGATATGAACATTTTGGCTGATACGATAACCAATAATTCTTTATTTTTGGAAGCCGATAACCGATATATTGACAGATAAATCTAAATCCAAATTTGTATATAATTTGAGAGCCTGATCACAAATAGTTTCACCATTAAAAGTCATGTCCCAAACACACAATAATAATGTTCTCATTATAATTTTATGTCGCCTATATGACAGACTTGCACTGCACATGTTGCACTCAACTGTATATGATTTCAGTCATATTTCAAGCGATTCAAAACCATCATGTTGAACATCTGAAGTGTCTCAGCTGAAGGAAATAATCCATTATTTATCGGCTTCGATATATCGGCCAAATTTTCTTATCGGGCCGATAATGATAACATTAAAAATTAACATATATTGGCCGATACCGATAAGGTGGCCGATATATATCATTCATCCCAAAAAGGAATAAATAAGTCATGGCTGATGTGATAAATAAATACACAGATGTTTTAAAGGAATTAGGGATGAACCGATATGAATATTTTGGCTGATACGATAACCAATAATTCTTTATTTTTGGAAGCCGATAACCGATATATTGACAGATAAATCTAAATCCAAATTTGTATATAATTTGAGAGCCTGATCACAAAAACAAAAGTTTCACCATTAAAATTCATGTCCCAAAAACACAATAATAATGTTCTCATTATAATTTTATGTCGCCTATATGACAGACTTGCACTGCACATGCAACTGTATATGATTTCAGTCATATTTCAATCGATTCAAAACCATCATGTTGAACATCTGAAGTGTCTCAGCTGAAGGAAATAATCCATTATTTATCGGCTTCGATATATCGGTCAAATTTTCTTATCAGGCCAATAACGATAAAATTAAAAATTAACATATATCGGCCGATATCGATAGGGTAGCCGATATATCGTCTCTAAAAGGAAAAAAGGAATAAATGAATCATGGCTGATGTGAATAGCACATTTCTACAGTGGCATCCATAACTGAAAATTTTTGCAAGCTGATACGTGTCAGAATAAGTCATAATGTTTGCCACATCCGTCGGCACAACAAAGATTTTTGTATACGAAGTGCACATATGAAACAACCGTTTTTTCTGTAATTTTCAATAAAGCTCTAAAACGTACAGCATTTCATCTTTTTTTCCCCTCTTCAGCTCTCTCCCTCATCCCTCTCTCTCTCTCTCTCCATCTCCAGCGAGGAGCACGGCATCAATGGAGGGCCCATCTGTTCCCATACATCAGGCTCTTCATTTCAGTTTATTAGCTGGGATAAATCATAAATATTTCATTATACATCATGGGCGGCTGTCGCAGGGACGGCGCAATTTATCAGCGCTGCCCTCTCTTGCCGCCCAACACTGGAGCAATAAGCTTTCCAGTCTATTAAACAAGATTGATACAGTGTGTAAATTTAGATATTGGGAATTTCTTCACAGACCACTGCTCCACAGTGATAGGCTGGGGTGAGGTGAAGGAGAAGCGGGTGGGTGGAAGGAGACGAAGAGAGCGAGAAAGGGATGGGGGCGGTGGGGAAAAATGGCTGGGTGTTAACAGCAGTAAGAGTGTATTTACACTCGCCCCGTCCCTCTTTAAAATAACCCTATCCGCAAATGCAAGGTGTAATTTGGTCACAGCGGCACGGCTTCCTTCTCATGGAAATGAAGCAGGAACATGTTTGACATGGGGACAGATAAGCTGTTGGTGTGTGAGGAGGGGAGAGAATTTACAGAGGTTTTCATCCTCTTCGAGAATCCATAATGCCCGTGGGGAGGGATCAAAGGTCGTAGAAAGTATTAAATCCTCATGTCAGGGGTTTTCTTCTATGATTAAAAGCAAATGAAGGACGGTATTGATGAGCATGTGGATACGAATATCACTGAGTCCTAACCGGCTGCAATATGATTAAACGACAACAGCTGAAAGCTACCTCTTGTCATAAACAGCTTATAATAAACAACAAGGTTTGGCTTGTATTTCTGCAGTGGGTCTCAGAATTACAGTACAACAGTACTTCATATTGCTTTGAAGGAAACAAAACCTTGTAAACAATGTTGGACGGCAAAGACCTCAGATGCTGCACAGCATGTCACGAGGTAAACAAAAACCGTCATCGACTTGACAACTTTTCTGGACGACTAGTAAAATGAGTAATTGTGCGAACACGAATATCAACCGCTGCATAAACGCAGTGGCAGCTAAGGCATCAAAGCCTACTGGAGTCACCGCAGAAGCGCTACGGCCCAGCGGCTTTCCTAATTAAAATGATAAGAAGCTTTATTGCACTAGTTGGTTTTTTCCCTCACTCTCTGGCTGAGGTGTTTAAGTGAACACAGCCATGTTGCATGCTAAACAAGGACGAACACATGATGCAACGAGGAGAAAGCATCGTGCATTTAAAGCGAAGTCTCACTATTTCCACATATACTGTCATCTCAGATGGTGAGCTGAGGTTTGGTGACAAGAGCACTGCTGTGACATGTGCTTGGTTTAGATTTTTAGAAATATTTGATTTAACCAGGCAAAATATGTAGTTTTTGCATGCCAACAAACACATCTCTGAAAGCTATGGATGCTTGTTTCTGCCACTGAATAAAAAATAAAAAAGGTAATCGCAACTTCTTATCTCACAATTCTGACTCTTTTTTTTTTCAATTGCGTGTTATAAAGTCAGAATTACGTGATATAAAGTTTCAGTTGCGTGTTATAAAGTCAGAATTACGTGATATAAAGTTTCAGTTGCGTGTTATAAAGTCAGAATTACGTAATATAAAGTTGCAATTGCGTGTTATAGTCCAAACTGATTTATAGTCACAATTGTGTGTTATAAAGTCAGAATTACATGATATAAAGTTTCAATTGCGTGTTATAAAGTCAGAATTACGTGATGTAAAGTTTCAATTGCGTGTTATAAAGTCAGAATTACGTGATGTAAAGTTTCAATTGCGTCTTATAAAGTCAGAATTACGTGATGTAAAGTTTCAATTGCGTGTTATAAAGTCAGAATTACGTGATATAAAGTTTCAGTTGCGTGTTATAAAGTCAGAATTACATGATATAAAGTTTCAATTGCGTGTTATAAAGTCAGAATTACATGATGTAAAGTTTCAATTGCGTGTTATAAAGTCAGAATTACATGATATAAAGTTTCAGTTGCGTGTTATAAAGTCAGAATTACGTGATATAAAGTTTCAATTGCGTGTTATAAAGTCAGAATTACGTGATATAAAGTTTCAATTGCGTGTTATAAAGTCAGAATTACGTGATGTAAAGTTTCAATTGCGTGTTATAAAGTCAGAATTACCTGATATAAAGTTTCAATTGCGTGTTATAAAGTCAGAATTACGTGATGTAAAGTTTCAATTCCGTGTTATAAAGTCAGAATTACCTGATATAAAGTTTCAATTCCGTGTTATAAAGTCAGAATTTTTGATAGTAACAACTGCGTGTCCAAATTACGTGATTTAAAGTCACAATTGCAAAATAAAGTCTGAATTGCGTGTTATAAATTCAGAATTACATCATATAAAGTCGTAATTGTGTTTTATAAGGTAAGGACTGCATGATTATTTTCTCAGAATTGCAAGTTTGTCTATTTATAAATGCATTTAAAAGAAAATTGAGACAGTTTATCTCACTTTTTTCGCGCAATTGCGACTTTTCTTAGAATTGCGAGAGAAAGTCAGAATTGTGAGAGAATGTCGCAATTATTTTTAAATTGCTTTATTCCGTGGCGGAAACAAGCTTCCATACAAAGCTCCTTGCACATGCCAACACTTAAACAAACATAAATAGGCTGTTTTGCTCAGGTTGTACACAAATACAACACACACACACACATATGCTCGCACGAGAGGCTGATGGGGGTTTGACAGCTCTGGAAAGGGCAGTGTGACAGAGGCCATGTTTCACGTCCAGCACACTTACACATCAGTGAACAAACACAGCGCTCTGACAAGCTGTGAGCTCCACTGCTCCTCCTGAACATGTGTGAATGACTCCATATTCCCTGACAGCCATGAAAGCAAAACTGAGGTGAGGAACATACACTCTTCTTTACAAACACACTGCTTTAAGATACTGAATGTCGACTGGGTTTGTGACACTTGAACTGAGCTTCTGTTTGGATATCTATAGAAATTCAAAAGTGAACACTTTAACCCCATAAAGCCTAATAAAAAATAAAAAAGGTAATTGCAACTTTATCTCTCAATTCTCTTTTTTTTCTCAGTATTGTGTGATAAACTCCCAATTGTGATTTATAAAGTCCAAATTACGTGATTTAAAGTCAGAATTGCTAGTTTTTTTAAAAATTATTCCGTGGCAGAAACAAGCTTCCATCTATATCATATTTGATGCATATTTCTATAGCGTCTTAATTATTAATTTAATTAATTTTAGCATGTAGTATAATTGTAAAATTAATCTTTTTGTTGTGAAATCTTTTGTACATTTCTCAATCATCATTGCATTATATGTTTTAAAGCTACACAGATTTGATAACAAAACTAAGCATATAAATATAATATTACTGCAGTGACGACTGATGTTTTTTTGCTTGCATTGCATTTTCAAGGTATTCCGTTCATGCATTCCCTGAGATTCGAACCCATGATCTTGGCGTTGCCAGCATCACGCTCTGCTGTTCGAGCAACAGGAATGCTTTCAGCACATCAGCGTATCTTTGATCAGTTTGTGATGGGCAACAACTGCAGTGCTCTTTGAGATGAAAAAGAAAAACATCAATGACTAGATCAATGAAGGATAATGTTGACAGTCAGCATTTAAAGTGTTGTCTTCCTCCAATATGAGCACAACTTCTGAGTTGTAGATTAACAGCAGCTTGATGGAAAGTGATCTCTGTTAAGTAACCAGATATACAGTAAACACTCACAGCTACATGAATATTAATGCAAGGATTTTAGAGCATTATAACACTTCTAGCTCCACAGAGAGCCTAATGAGGACGGATAACAGACAAGCACTGACAAAACACAAATGACATTTATCTTCCTTAACTCTTTCTCTGCCATTGACGAGTTTTTCCCCAGCAATCCACTGTTGTACGGTAGGGGGCGCTGTTACACATCTTCTAAAATGAATAAAAATATTGGGCGGGAAAGAGTTAAGATCTTTTACTCACAATTTGCATACTTCTACTACACGCTTATAAGAATCAAACTCAAAAGTTGACCAAAGTGAACTTTCACATCCATTCACACTAGTGATGTGCACCATAACTAGTTTCTTTAACACTTAAGTGTTCACTTAATCAACACTAACCAACAGACATATAAGGACAAATAAGTACAAACTCAATACTAGCCAGTTGTATCAATCGTATCATACTTTATGCCTATGAAAATCACCTGTACAAACGGCGGCATTGTGGGTAATATTAGCACTATAAAAAGTACTGTATCCATGAATGGACTTTGAAGGTCCACCAGAAATGGCATATCACCAGGCATCCTGTTTTTCACACATTATGGGATGCACTCATTCTAATCTCGCATACTATTTTGAAAAGATAGTGTGCCCACTGGGACACAGCTGTATTCTTATTTTGGTAATTAATACCCGAGCGAGAGCTTTGCACTTGGGTGAGTGATCTTATTTGTCTAATATGATTCAGTGAGAGGGGGCGGAATTGCTTTATGTTAATGGCACTGAATGTGGAGCTCGCATCTGATAACACCTCGACTTCAGGATATCATTTTCTAAACTATATTCAGTTGTAGCATTCAAATACACAATGAAATGATTCCAGAATGTCTTACAACATTAGCCAATTGCTCACTTTTGACACAAATATAACAAAGTGGATGGTGTAGAAAAAATTAAGGGCCCTATTAAGCCTCACTCAGTGTGTCATACAGTCAGTGAATGTACAGTAAGAGCTCTGCAAAGTTTCAAAGATCAAAGTGGATTTACAAAAGAAGTGATTATGAACTGGTTGAAACCAGTCGTCAGTAATTCTACGTTGGTTTGTTACTCATTTGCATAATGTCAGCCATTGGTTTTCATTGGCTGCCGGCGAACAACATCTACTTTGCCCCGCCCTCGAGCACTGTAGTTGCATCTGAGAGTTTGGTTCGTGTTGTTCATGTCGAGAAGACGCTTTCAGCAAATCTACTTCGAAGCACGAAACGATAAGTAAACGATAAGGACTGGTACTTGAATTGATATGGTAAAACTGACGCCATCGTTACTTATGGTAATGGGCGTTTCATTTCAGACACGTGCTGTAAGTGGTCGACCAATCAGAGCAGAGTAGGCTCTCGGAAAGGAGGGGTTTAGAGAGATCGAATCCTTGATCGAGCCGTTTCAGTCACTGTGAGAAAAGATCTGATGCTGGAGAGGATATTATGAGAAAGTGTTTTTTGATCTTGGATGCAAGGCTTTAAATAGGATAAATGGGGTGCTTTAATTAAAGATAATCCGAAAGCAAGAGTTAGGGCCAGATTGACTAAACAGCAAATTTGCGTGAGACCACAATCAAGTTCTGCGGTGATTTATTGACAATGAACACAGATAGAGCCAGATCATTTCCATAATGACCAATGCAGCCTATGAAGAGTAGTGCAAATTTGCGGTCGCAAAAAAGCAGATGATATACTAACAACACAGGTGAAAAAAGGGTTAAGATGTGCTTTTTGGGCATTAAATAATGGCACAAATACCAGCAAATTGACTAGCGCAAATGCTCATTGCTCCATTACTTTTCATTAGAAAATCCAGACAGTAGTTTTTTAAAGTGGCACTATCATCCTATTTTAAAGGTTCTTAATTTTGTTTTGGCGTCTAAAGTGAAAAACACTTTAATTTTCTCATAATATACATTGCACATCACCTCATTTCTCAAAGAGTCTGAAAATGCCTTGTTCGATGATTCAGCCTCTCTAAACCCCGCCTTTCTGTGAGCTCCTCTGCTCTGATTGGCCACACAGTCCAGTCTGTTGTGATTGGTCGACCGCTTACAGAGCGTGTCAGAAACGAAACGCCCATAAGCATATCTGCATTTCAGCTCCGGCTTTCTAAATCCTCAGCGATTGTACACACTATAACCATTATCATATTTCGAGCACTATAATGAAACATTGCACACAAAATGAAGCTGTTAGTAAATCTGAACCTTAATATTTTACACTTCTTTGCTTCTTTTCCAAATATATTAAAATGTCGTCCATTTCCTGGAAATCCCAGAACTATGGCAATCTAAATCAAATCCATAAAAGCAGGAAGAAGGTCTCACTAGCTCAGGAGGACAGGACAAGAATAAAAAGTAGACTAGGTCAAGCAGCCGTCGAGGGCAGTCCCTCAGCGAGAGCGGGAGGGAAGCAGGGCAGACGTATCTCCAGGAAGACCTCAGAGCCGTTGAGTTGCGCTGCCAACATTTCAGACTCAAGTTTCACATTTACCAAGAGCGAACTGCAAACTGACTCAGAACTTGCTGTAGCTTCTGGGTGTGTGTGTCTGTATGCTTGTTGGAAGGACATGCAGAGCTGTAGGTTCTACACACAACCTTTGTCCCACATCTTACTCCTATTGTTACTACTTCTCAGTTACTGTGAATGACTGACCTAAAGCCCCTTTTCACAAGATATAATATCAGTCTCTGGTGTCTCCAGAATGTGTGTGTGAAGTTTCAGCTCAAAATCCCCACAGATCATTTATTATCGCTTGTCAAATTTGCCCCTATTTGGGTGTGAGCAAAAACACGCCGTTTTTGTGTGTGTCCCTTTAAATGTAAATGAGCTGCTGCTCCCGACCCCTTTCCAGAAGAGGGCGGAGCTTTAACAGCTCAACAACAACAAAGCTGGAGAATCTCACGCAGACGGTGTTCATCCTTACATTGTTCAAACCGGAGTCGACACTGATGGAGAGACTCAGGAAGAAGTTCCAACTTTTAGATGTTTCTGAACGGTTAGTGGATAAATTGATGTAGTTATTGTGCCGTCATGTTAATCTTTTGTGAAAATCCAGTGTTCGTTTGTGAGTGCGGCGTAAAATGACGGCATCAACAACACTCTACTACAACAACTCTTCCTCTTCTCTAAAGCAGCCCAACATGGCCCCGCCCCATTTGTTGGGTGTTTTCAGGGGCGGGGTTTATGTAAATTTTAGGGTTAATGATGTCACTAACCCGGGAAGAAGCTTGTTGTAGTCCCTAAGAGCCGTCCCCCCAAAATGCTAGTTCTATCAATTACTCGCCCTCATGTTTCTTTCTTCTGTGGAACATATTTTGAAGAATGTTCTTAGCTAAACAGTTTGACTTCCATTTTTTTTTTTTTGTCCATACAATGGAAGTCAATGGGAACCAAAACTGTTTGGCTACCAACATTCTACAAAATATCTTTTATGTTCTGCAGAAGAAAGAAATCTATACAGGTTTGCAATGACTTAAGTGTGAATAAATAATGACAGCATTGTCATTTTTGGCTGAACTATCCCTTGAAGTGCCCTCAAATAGCACGTGGCGATCTGTGATGGCAACAATAATGTCACTTCTCCCTCCTCACACATAATGTCAAGCAAAGTACAATCAGCAACGCTCTATCTGCCAACATGTGTGCCTCTCTCAGACATTCTTCTGCTCTCCAAAAGGTAGAAAGAGAGATTGTCCCTGTACTCGATATGTGGCCCAATTCAACATCTGACAAATGTATGTCACCTTCCCAGAATCTTCTTAGGTTACCTAGCAGGTTCACGGCACAAGAACACAAGATGAATTTAAAATATCTCAAATATATAGAAGATTTCGACAACCCAGGTTCATTGGAAAAATATACGTTACATTGCTTCTTGCATGTTTTGCAATAGTTTGCAAAGAGAAATGTCCAGTGGGTGGCGCTAAAAAATGAATATTGTTTTATCCAAATAGATTGTGGCAGTGTTTTATTACATAGATTGTTGTGTTTCGCAGCAGTTCTGGATTGAATGGCGCTAAAGCAGAGCATTAATAATCCGTAATCTGCTCCTGTAATAATAATTTTATATGAAAAAGATTAAAAGTGCTTGATGTTTTACTGCCTCTAGCCTTCATTTCAGCAGAAAATGGCAGCAGTATGTATTGGTAATTTTTTTTTTTGCGTTTTTCAAAAAAGGTACATAGAGGTACATTTTTCCAATGAGTCTGTGTTGAATTTAGAGCAGTGGTTCCCAACCTTTTTTACGCCAAGACCCCCTCCTCTCCAAATCATTTTCAACGTGTCTCATTTGAGCTTTATTTATTAGTATTCTGTATTTCACTGTGGATTCTTTGGTAAATCAATCGTATTTCGGCGCAGACTTTTACGATAAGAACTCGACAGAAATGCGACAACATGTGAGTAACTGTATTAATTCTAATGCCTGATCTGATATGATTCATGTACAGTCAGATGTTTGTCTGTGTCAGTAAATCAAACCAGTGACTAAACGCTCAACTTCACATCGTTTCACTTAGTAGGATGAATATAATCTGTAATTTAAACGATGATTAAATTGTATGAAGAAAGAACGCTCCCTTTGTAATCGCAAGAGCTGTCAATCAAAAAATGCGAGTTTATAAGTGACTGAGTTCTGGACTCGTCCTTTTCTCCTTCAAGAAACGGTTTGTCCTGGACTTGTCTCTGCATATAGTCTACAAATACTACTGCTTAAATGTAGAAGGAATATTTGGTAACACTTTAGTACGGGGAACAATTCTCGCTTTTAGCTAGTTGCTTATTAGCTTGCATATTGACTGTGTATTAATACTTATAAAGCACATATTAATGCCATGACCATATTCTACATCCCTTAATCCTAAACTTAACAACCACCTTACTAACTATTAATAAGCAGTAAAATAAGAGGCAGAAGTCGTAGTTAATAGTGAATGTGTTCCCATACTGAAGTGTTTCTGAATATTTTTCTATTGTTTTCTACATTATTATATTCTAAAGCTTAATGTTAAACAGTTTTTGTGGCTTAACTCTTTCCTCGCCATTCACAGAATTTTCCTGTGTTAGTTTTTATTTATTTATTTTTTTAAAGCTTTTGTTTCTTTTGATACATTGCATGTCCAGATATTCAAACAAAAAATATTCTGGGCACCATGAAAGTTTGGTGAAATTGATCAAAAATGCCGGCAGGGAAAGAGTTAATATTTTCATTAAAACCATGATACAGAATTTTCAGTATTTTTATTTTTTTTTTTGATGGATAGAAAGTTGAATGAACAGCCTTTATTTTAATTAAAAATCTTTTGTAACATTATAAATGTCTTTTAATGACCAGTTTAATATTTTGAATGCTAGTGTATCATGGTTTTCAACAGTGATCTTAATCAGAATGATGCTTTGATCACAGAGATAAATTACATTTCAGCATATATTCACAAAGACAGCTATTTTAAATAGTAATACTATTTCACAATATTATTGCTTTTACCATATTTTTGATCAAATAAATGTACTCTTGGTGAGCAGAAGACACTTCTTTTTAAAAAACAAAAAAAATCTTAACTATCCCAAACATTTTTTGCACAAGCAGTATTTCTAAAAAAGTAATAATAATAATAATTTTTTAAGCAGAGAGCTGAAATTGTCTTAATTAGACATGTGACCTCCCCACTGACGAGTTTAATCTTAGTGTTTGTGTGAGTGTGTTGTAGAGGTCAGTGAGAAGCGTGTGTGACCTGAGGATGGAGGTCAGAAAGAAAGATGAGCAAAAGGAAGAACACATAGGAGAGAGGGATGACTG